>OY731403.1:55166159-55615540 GCA_963425845.1 Sphenostylis stenocarpa
CTTTTCACAAAACTTTCTAAGTTATTTTAACGATAACAACAAGTTTTAATCGATTAAAGCAGTTAGCAAAAGTTCCTTAAATAACCTTTGACTTCATCAAACCCACAAGATCTTTGTTTTATCAAATGATTCAATAAGATCTTCATCACTTTCAATTAATTGAAAAACTCCTAAGTTTCATACATTGAGACATTTCTTAACTAACACAAATCTAATGATGCGAAGTAGATGCACGTGCAACATTAGGACATGTTCTTCTGCTATGACCAGGGGTATGACAATATGAACATTTTTTAATCCTACTTTGATTTTTTGTAATGTCCATCTTAGATTTCTTATACGACTTGATTTTGGTCGGCCCTTTGAAGTTCTTTTCATTTTTGGATTTGCACACAAAGTAGGTCCTGTGTATGTTGGCCAATATTTTTCATTTTCGCAATGACCCAAATTGTGTTAGGTATACCTTTGAAACTTGTTGTAAGGTATACACGTGAATTAATATAGTTGTTGAAGTCATGGTGTGCATGCTTGCATGCAGCAGAGAACATGTGAACAAGGCATGTGAAATTTTTGGAATTTCCCACTGGTCACACCATAACTCATCAAGAAGTGAAGCTGCAAACTTCCACTATTGATCGAACTTCATCGCGAGTTTTGTGTTTCTTCTACTACAAATTTTGTGGTAGAGCCGTCAAAAGTTATGACCTTATGCGTGTTTGCCTGTGTTTGTGCTTCCTCTAAATTTGTGACCAAAATTTCGAGTATACATGACCGAGCATTGATCATGGCATCTATCTGCCTCCCTCTTTCAATGAAAAATTTGTTGCAACGGGTGTACGTTGCGTTGACCATGGAGAAAATAGGTAGTTTTCTTGTTTTTTCAAAACGAGTTGATAGACTTCTGCTATGTTGGTCGTCATGTGGCCCCAACCGGTGGCGGATCTTCTTGGGAGTCGAGGGGGCCGTGGCCCCCAAAGTTCCGTAACTCCCATGTAATTTATGATTTTGGCCCCCAAACTTAATTAACATTTAATATATTTACTTGTATATTTACAATTTTATCCTCTCAGCCCCTCCTCGGTTTATAACTCTTATATAATTTATGATTTTGTCTCTCTCTAACTTAATGATCATTTAATATATTTAAGTATATATTTACAATTTTATCCTTTTACACTTTTATCATCTTTCTTCCTTTTATATTTATTAATAATATATTATTTGGTCCCCCCAAGATCAATGGTCAAGATCCGCTACTGGCCCCAACGTCGTCCATTGTCCCATGCAAGTGCCCATTTTTCTCTAGGTATCTCATCCAACCAATTAGTCTGCTTTTATGTCACATTGCCTCAAGATGTTATAATAATAGTAGAATCGTGGTTCGATCATCCCATACGCTACAACAATATTAAAAAAACATAGTTAATATAAATATTTATTAGCAACAATTAAATAATGAATAAATTGTAACAAATTTGAAGCAAAGGAATTACCCATATTTACAACATCTTTCCTCGGTGCGGTGTTTTTAAAACGTCTCATAAAATTTTGTGCAATGTGTCTAATGCGGTAGACATGCATTGAATTATTTTTCGTCCATCCGCTTCCATTTCTCATGTATGCACTTCTAATGGATTCATGTCGGTCTGATATGAGGCATAATCCTTGCTCGGGGTGTGACATATCTTTGAAGGTTTTTTAAGAAAAAAAACCAGGCATCACTTGTTTCACCTTTAACCACTGCAAACGCAATGGGGAGGATGTTGTTGCGGCCATCTTGTGCTACTGCAACCAACAAGGTACCTCTATATTTTCCATACAAAAAAGTTCTGTCAACTTGAACAATGGGCTTGTAGTGAACAAATCCATCTATGCATGACCTAAACGACCAAAACACACGTTTAAAAATATTTGAATTTTGTTGAAGGACTTCACCTTGGTAAGCTGGTTGTGACTGCAGTTTGTAGATGAATCCGGGAACAAATTGTTGCATGGCTTGTAACAAACAAGGCAACTTCTTATACGAATCCTCCCAATTGCCGTAGATGATCTCCACTGCCTTTTGTTTGGCCAACCAGGCCTTCCTGTATGTTATAGTGTAACCCGTTGTTAATTGGATGTGGGCTATGATTGTGGAGATTGGTGTTGACGAATCAGCATCAATTATTTGACCAATTGTTTGGGAAATCATTTTATATCCCAACTTGTTGTGGTCTTGGCTGATTAATGGCGAAATGCATGTATGGTGTCCTTCAAGCTTCATAATCTCCCAATATTGCTCTCTTGTGCGCAATATTGCTCGACATCTCCAATTGCATTGGTTATCAACACATTCAACAACATATCTACTTTGGTTTGAAATTTTCACCTTGTATGTGCAGTGATTGACAATGTGAAAGCGGTTGATGACATCTTGAACTTGTTCTTTTTTTATGAAATGTTGTCCAAGAAATAGAGTTCCTGTCAGAGAAACAAAAGACTCTCTGTCCAACGCATGACCATACTCTGGGTCTTGTTGTTGAATGTGATTTTCAAAGTTAAGAAAATGTTGTGGTGGGTTGTATGGTTCCATGAAGTTTGGTGCATGTGTAGGGATATGTGGTTGTTCGTCCTCTGAATCATCTTGGTGTTGGCTGAGAATTTCATCTTCGTCTTCATCCTCACTAAAAGGATCAACGACTTCAATTGGGAGGCCAACAATTTTGTTCTCTTGTGTGGGTAGTTCTTCATTGATGTTGGTGGAAGGCCCACTTAGAAGTTGGGTAAAAAGGATGTAGTCATTATGTGTGGGTATTTCTGGGTCAGTGTTTGGGAAAGCTTGGTAGGGTAAGGGTGAAAATTCTGGTGAGTGTGTGTTGGGGTATGAAGAAGAAGTTTTAAATGAAACAAAAATTTCAATACCACATAGACTTGAGTTTGAATCATGAACATCGAACATGGCCTCCACGTCGTCATCATCTTTCAACTCAACAACAATGAAGTTGTTGATCCCAACTCCGAGTCTAGTTGGGCAGCGAAAATGGATGGTTGCTACATTTTCGTGGGGTTCTTTCTCCAATTTCTTGTGGATCAACTTCTTCAACCTTTGTAGAGAAATTCCTCTCTTTAAAGGAACAAGTTTTGCAGTCCCAGTATTGAAGGTAACTCCCTCCATGGGACATGGGTTCATGAAACCATCATAGTGGACAATAGTAGACACTACACCCATTTTAGGAGTGTGGAACACAAAGAAGACTAAAGGTAAGAAGAAGAAATAATGCAAATAGCTTCAGAGATTTAGGAGTGTGCAATGTGAGAACTTCAAAGAATGAAAGTGGTCTATTTATAATGAAGTCCATTGGTTTGAATCCAATGCTCCCTCACATGGTTTCTGACACACACAAAACCCAAGCAAAGTGGGTGGGTCAACATCTATTTAAATATGTTTGGATTCTTCTGCTTTTGTCTAACCCAATGCAGGGAATCCAAGATTGGAATCCTAACTTAGGTGGGTAACTCAGCATTGGATTCTTTACTTGTGTGCATCAGAAAGACATGGGAATCCTGACTTGGGTGGGTGACTCAGCATTGTAAATAGTTGCAGGTTTCCTCGCTCAAGCGATGAGTTTCTCGCTTGAGTGAGAATTGACCATAGGCTAAACGTCCAACGCAGTTAGCCACATAATGCAACTTGGGTCACCACATATTTCAATCACTTCTCGCTCAAGCGAAAGTACCCGTCGCTTGAGCGAGAATTGACCCGAGATTTTAGATAGCGGTTCTAGAACTAACCGCTATTAAAAGTATATTTTAGATAGCAGTTAACGTGGAACCGCTATTATATGTTCACTTTTAAGAGCGGTTAAAATATTAACCGCTCTTAAAAGTGACACATATATGATAGCGGTTCCACTTTAACCGCTCTTAAAAGTGAACATATAATAGTGGTTCCACGTTAACCGCTATCTAAAAGTATATTTTAGATAGCGGTTAACGTGGAACCGCTATTACATGTGTTTTTTGTTGTAGTGGGTTTCTTCGCTTGAGCAAGAGAGAAATAATCGATCATAATTTTGTATATTCGATTATTTTAAAATTATGATCGATTAGTTCAAATTATAATCGATTATGAATTTCTTCGCTCAAGCAATGGATGTCTCGCTTGAGCGAGAATTGACCACGGTCCAACGCAGTTACCCAGTCAATTCTCGCTCGAGCGAAGTAACTCATCGCTTGAGCGAGAATTGACCACAGGCTAAACGTCCAACATAGTTAGCCACATGACGCAACTTGGGTCACCACATATTTTAATCACTTCTCGCTCAAGCGAAAATACCCATCGCTTGAGCAAGAATTGACCAGAGATTACCCCTTTGTTACAGATTTCCTCGCTCAAGCGAAGGGTTTCTTCGCTTGAGCGAGAATTGACCCGAGATACCCCTTTATTACAGATTTCCTCGCTCAAGCGAAGGATTTCTTCGCTTGAGCGATAGTTGATTGCGAAATAATCGATCATAATATAAAATAATCGATTATTTTAATACGTGAACATAAAAAGTGCTAGTTGTGTAAATAATATTCCAGATGTGCTATTTTGGGAAATATTTTTAAAAATAGTATTATTTATGAAAAAAAGTCACTTTTTATTACTAATTTATCATTATAATTTTGTTAATAATTACTTGTCAATAATATAAATATTTTTTAATTGCATTAGTTTAAATTTGTATTTAATAAAAGTATTATCTATTATTAATATTTAAATTTAAATACATTTAAATAAATAAGCCAAAAAATGCGAACTCTTTGACTCTGATATAAAATTAGGTACCAATTATCTCATATCATGGTTTTGGATTAATTTAGATTTATTTTTAATAAATTATATTATGTAATTGTGATGCTTAAGTTTAAAATTGTACTTCAATAAATAATAAAAATATCTTTTACTTTGATTTAATTTTTAATTAAAATAACCAATTTAATGTTAAAATTAGAACAAATTATTTAAATAAATAATATAAAAATCACAATATTTTAGATTAAATTGTTAACTACATTATTGAAGATAAAATTAATTATGAATTATATCACATTATTATTGGGTTAACTTATTTTTATCTTCAACAATTAATAATGTAAATAAATAAACAATATTTTGAATGGGTTAGAGATTGTTGAATTTTATATTTAATAAAAGTTTATTTGTTTAACAGGTTCAATAATTTATATATTTAATAAAAACATAATGTCAAATTAACTATATTATTTTTAATTATTGTTTAAAATATGGTATTTTTTCTTTGTTTTTTTTTTAAACTTTTGTATTGTTTATCTAAGAACGATTAAGTGCAAAAGTAGATGGTTATAATTATTTTAATATTTAAATTTACAAATTTATTTGAATACATAAGATAAAAATAATAGTATTTTCATTCAGTTAAATCATATTATCAAAGATTAAGTTAATTATTCAATATTTGGTGCGTTAATTAATTTGTATGTTTAAAAATTTATTTATATAGATATAATGAAATTAACGATATTATAACTTCATTAAATATACTTAAATTTTATAAATAATAAAAGTATAAATTAGAAATATAATTTGTCCAACTCGATCTTATAAAATTGTTTTAACAAAGTGAAAATTATATATATATATATATATATATATATATATATATATAATAGATTTTATCAGTATATTATTTAATAGGGTCAAATTGTTATATTTTTAATAATAATAATAATAATAATAATAATAATAATAATAATTTCTTTATCAATTTTTTATTTTATTGTTGAATTATATCACTCAATACAAATTGTTTAGGAACAAATATTTTGTTTCTTGTTTTCATCAAAGACGTTCATTAGTTCTCCAAATGATCAAGTTTAAAAAATACAACTATAAATAGATAAATGAGTTTTATTTAAATCTCGTCTTTAAAAAATTAAAGATAACTAATAATATTTTTATTTATAAAATAATATAAAATGGTAATAAATTATCATATTCTTCCTTGCTTTTTTCATCCTCTATTAAATTAATATTTTCAAGATCAATATCTTGTTCATTATTACTAACTTCATGTATACCATTAAATTTTTATTTGTTTTGAATTGTGGTAAGTATTTTTACTAATATAACTCTTCATTATATGATATAATAGATGTTGAGGAGATTGAGCCAATATTATCATTATCTTAATAGACTGTTGAGCTTTATTATCCATATATTATTAAATTGTTTTTAAACAAGTAACCAATTTGGATGGATGGTTTAAGATGATTAAATAATACACATTATTCATTAATTCTTTATAATTACTATTAATAAAATTAAATTCATATTATCTTTCTTGAAATATATGTTGTTAGAAATACAGGCTTAGATAAAAAGGAGTGAATTGATTTGTTAAAAGATTTTTGCAACTTTTAAATTCATATTATCAATTTCAAAGTTTTAGTGATATTTATCTTATTTTGAATCAAAGAACAACAATCTTAAATATAAAAATATAATGAAAAGAAGGACAAGAACAACATAATTTATACTAGTTTACCCAATCCATAGGGCTACATCCAGTTCTCAACCAAATCTAGTTAAGTTCCACTAATCAAATTTTCAATTGATTACAAACACCAACAGTAGAATCACAATCTACTCCAAGAACTACAAACTAGTTCTTGAACCTACACCAACAACCACACTTCCAGTTTCCTTAACCAGTGTCCATACTTCTAGACACCAAAAATACAAAAGATAGAATGAGGAATTAAGATGCTTGAAGAAACAACAACAACCAAATGAATATGCTAAAGCAACAATCCAATCACAAGTTGAGTTCTTTCAAGAAGATAAAAAAGCATTAAGAATAGTTTTCAAAGATTTCTAAAGTAAAAAACACATTTGTTTCTTGGAACAATTCTCAAAAGATTGCTTGATTGATTTCTCAAAGTATATTTTAAAATGAAAGTGAGAATCTATTCGTATCGAAAAATTCTGGAGTATACTAAAACATTTAATCGGTTAATTTGTCAAGTAATCAATTAAAATAACTAGAGTTATCTTTCAGCGAATCAGGATTAAGTTAATTAAACTAATAAAAAAGTTATTTAATGAATTAAAATTGCTTTGTCAAATTTTTCAAAGACGTTTTAACTAGTAAAAACGTGATTTAATCGATTAAAAGAACTCCAAAATTTTTTCTGAGAGGTTTAACTGATAACACTGGTCATGTATCAATTAAAACTACAAACCATGGTTTTCCAAAACTTGGCCAATAACATTTTAACATATTAAAATCTTCTGATATCAATTAAAATTGTGAACCAAAAAGTTCTTTGACTGTTTAAGTAAAATTAACAGATTAATTCGAAAATATATCAGTTAAAAAACTTACTGAAGAACATATTAACAGATAGTTTAAAAATTCTTGAGGTACTTTTTCTTTAATTTTGGAAAGAAGAAACTCATACTTGAGGAAAGGATAGATGTTTATACCTACAATACTTAATGCAAACACATTTTGGACTACAACAACATATCATCTTCCTTTTGACTTCATCAAATCTTTCAAGTCTTTCAAGATCTTTTTCATTATCTTCGTCAATCTCCCCTATTTGATAAAGACAAATAATCTTGAATCTGCAAAAAAAAAAATTATGTGTATGATAAAATTAGTATACATGTGCAATTCCTTGCAATCCTTTCTCCCCTTTTTGACTTCATCAAAATAGGAAAAAGGCTTGAATAAAGATCAAAGATATTCCACAAATGCATTTAAAATCTGAAGTTCAGGCTATAAGAACCAGTTATCAGTACAAGCTAGCAGAGATGAATAAAAATAACATAAGAGGAAAAAATGTCCAAGACACAAAAAACAAAGGATAATATGAAACAACGGATTTTTAATCCTCCCATGAACCTAGGTTCAACTACAAGTCATCCAACCTGTTGTAGATATCTCCTAACTGATTATTGACATGGTAGAGTTTATTATTGGACTCTTGGTAGTGTTAGTATGTCATTTGCATATGCTTCCTTTGGTTTTCCTGCAATAAAGCCATATGAGACAACATCTTCCTCTCAAATTGAGATAATGGTGTCCCACAATATGGTTGTTCATAATAGGGTATCAACTCCATGTTCTGGAAGGCTCCAACCATATTATTTGCTTCAGTTGTCCCTGGTTCTACTACAGTTGTAGCATGAGATGAGCCTATACCAACATTTTCTTGTGGTGCATTCTCCTTTTCACCATAATCATCATCATCAATCCATGCTTCAACCTTAGAAATCCAGTTTCCATCAACCTTGATGAAACTCATCTTATGCAGTATGGAGTCATCAATTTCACTTGTAGTCCTAGGCATTTCTTCATATTCACCTATAAAATCTACTCCAAACAATCTAAAGAATTTGGCAATTAAAATAGCATATGGTAGACGAAAATCACATAACCTTTTTGCCTTGATCATGTGATACCGTATATTAAGGTTAAATCTCCTTCATTTAGAAAAGCGTGATTGCTCCCCCAAGGTATTAATTGTCAGACAATGATGAAGCCAAGAAGTCTTGGTCTCAACCTCATTTCTTTTGCAATGAAAGTTCTTACGGAATCACTTCTTTCTTTGAGACAGGATCAAAAAAATTGAATCTTGTTGAAGTCTTCAATTTTTTATACATTTCCTTTGGACACTTTCACACCTTCATCTTTCAGACTAGCAACTTGTTTCCATATGGTTGGTGTAACCATAATGTTTACCCCTTTGACGTGAGAGCAAATAGTGGAGCCATCTACTCATAGATTTGTATAGAAGATCCTTACCAAGTTCGGTTGAATCATCCCATGAAGCTCCAAGAAGGTCTTCAATTTGTGGTGCTACAACTATTGACGCAGGTTGGAGAAGTCCTCTCTATGCAACCAGTTACACTGCAAATACTTTGGCATGACTAGTTGTTTATTGCTGAAATCAACAATAAACTAAATCATTTTATTTAGGTCACCATTGAACCATGTTTCCAGGTGACCACTGGATTCCCTTTAGCAACTTGGGAGGATGATTCTCCCTTGCTCTTATTTCTGCCAGATTTTGATCTTTTGAACATGTTTTGAGAGTGTTGTAACAAAGACTTAAAAGGGCAGTAGAGAAGAAAGATTGGAGTTTCGCAAGACGAGTGAGTGGTAAAATTCGAGTTCAATCTTCTTTTCTTATTAATTGATAATTAGAGTGTTGGTTGAGCACTAAATGAATCTACATAGAGCATGTGAACCAGTCAAAATCACATTTCAAGACTTCTGGAATTGCTTTTGCTTTTGAATTTGCAGTAGTTCTCTTGACTAACAACAATAATATTGTTATTGTGCAGTGGGTAGCAACTACCTTTATCTATTAGCTAAATGTTCTTGAAGATGAGGGTTGACTAGGTCAAAGTCATTTGTCTTATTCACAACCCAATCAAAATTCCCTACTTCGATTTTTCTCTTGAATTGATGTTAACCCGAAAACAAATGTATTTAATACCCGCAATTGATTCTTTGAATATTTCCAAGAACAATCTAATCGATTATTTTACCAAATAATCAATTAAAAATGTACTCGGATATGGATTAATAATATATGCAAAATATTAATATGTTAAAACGAAAGATAATTGATTAAATTTTGTGAACAAGTATGTAACTCAAGTGAAATTAACTTATACAATTCGCTTCTTAATCGAATAATTCGGAGAGACTGTAATTCAAAACATAATCCAAATAACTTTTAATCGACTAATTCGACAAATAATCAATTAAAACAAGCAAGAACCATTCTTTAAGAACTAGTTTTAAGTGATTTTAACCGATTATTTTGAGTAACTAATCAATTAAAAACCAATAATTTTCAAAAAAAGTATATATTCCAGGATTTTAATTGATTAAAAGACATATATATCAATTAATTCTATCAGTCATTATGAGTACATGCAATTTTTTATAAATCTAAAATGCCTAATTCAGTCATAATCATGTAAAAACAATCACAAGTTAAGGGTTTTGTGAAAACGTTAGCTAATAGCTTATTAGTTTTAATGAAAAATATTCCACAATAATCTTTAGAAACATGATCTTTTATGAAGTGATGTCTTATTTCAATGTGCTTAGTTCTTGAATGTTGGATTGGATTTTTAGTTAAGTTTATTGCACTGGTGTTATCACAGAGAAAATGAATTTTATGAAAAGTCAAACCATAATCATGTAATTGTTGTTTCAACCGTAGCGATTGAGCACAACAACTTCCAATAACAATGTATTATGTTTCACCAATTGACAAAACCACACAAGCTTGCTTCTTGCTATGGCATGAGATCAAGCTACTTCTTAGTAAGTGACATGTTCTACTAGTGCTCTTCTCGTCCAAGTTGCATCCTGCAAAATTTGAATCAGAATATCCAACTAAATTTAATTGAACTCACCAAGATACCACAAGCTAACATTCATAGTTCCTTTTAGGTATTTCAATATTCTTTTAGTAATTGTGAAATGAGACTCCTTTAGTGCTAATTGAAATCTGATCCACATGCAAACACTAAACATTATATCGGGCTTGTTAGCCGTAAGGTACAACAATGAACCAATGAGCCCTCTATACTTGGTTTGATCTACATATTTTCCTTTCTTATCAGCATCTAAATAGAAACTTGTGGACATGAGAGAGGATGCTTCTTTGCAATTTTCCATTTCAAACTTCGATCAATTCTCGCACAGTATTTTGATTGATGCGGAAAGTTTCCCCTTTCAATTATTTTAACTTGCAATCTTAGGAAGTAATTGAGTTCTTCCATAATTGACATCTCAAAAATCCCTGCATTTCTTTCACAAAATTCTTACACAAAGTATCATTAGTAGCCTCAAAGATGATGTCATCAACAAAAACTTGTACCAGAATTATATCATTTTTTTTAATTCATAAAGAATAGAGTTTTGTCAACTTCACCTCTTTGATAGTTTTTTAAAATGAGAAAATTGTTTAATAGTGACATATTCTAATTATTTGATTATAAAATAATAATAATCAAAGTAATTAATAATTATGAAAACTTAGCATTATTATAATAATTATAATAATAAAAATTATTATTATTATTATAAATTATTAAAAGTGATAATTTGTAAAATAATTATGATAAATTTTTTTATATTAAACTAATAATGATTATTATTATAAATTGTTAATTATTAGTTACCATTATTACCTTATCATAAATTTCTTATTAGCCGTACGTGATAACTAATTTATCACCATTATTTTATTTAGATATTTATAATAACGTATTATTGTTTTTATTATATATAATTAGTAGTGATAATTATTTTTATTATAATAAATATTAGTTTTAGTGATATTTAAAATTATTGTCACAAATTTATCAGGGACTATTGTTGTAAGATATTATTAGTAATAAATTTAAAACTTTTACTTACAAATTTACATATTACTAAATATAATTTTTTTAATAGTAATAGTCTTAAAACTTGTGGCATCAAATCAAATGAGTGGTAGGGTTTGTCCATCTTAATATAGACGAAGTTGATAATTATTAAGGGTACAATGAGTCATCCTTGTATTCATTCTTTGTATGGTAAATAATAAAGAATTTGTTTCAACTCATCATCACTACAAAGATGAAAGTTGTTAAGTTTGGTTCACTATGATGTTTGTGGTCCCTTGGATGTGAAATCTTTAGGTGGTAACAAGTGATTTCTAACTTTTATTAATGAGGTTTGAGTGTATGTTTTAAAGATAAAGGATTAGTTATTGTAAATTTTAAAACATTTCATGCCATGGTAAAACATTCAACAAGAAGGAAATTAAGGAGTTTTTTTTTTAGATAATGGATGAGTATATTTAGGGACTTCAATGCGCACTATAAGAAATGTGGTGTTATGACAAGACAATATTATGTACATCTCAACACAATGGTGTAAAAAAAAAGGTTGAACTAAATCATTACGGAGAGGGTAAGAAGCATGCTCAATATGTTGAAATTGCGTAAGACATTGTGGGGAGAAATTTTTTACAATGCCTATTACTTGTTAAATAGATCACTATCATTTTCTTTGAACTTTGAGATTCCAAATAAAGGTGTGGTTTGGAAAAGACCCTTCACATTCACATTTAAAAGTATTTGGGTGTGTTGACATTTGCATGTGTATCCAAAGAACAAAGGCAAAAGCTTGACTCGAGAATCAAACCATGTATCTTCATTCATTGTGGAGATGAAGCATTTTGATATGGGTTATGGGACCCAAAGGAGAGGAAGGTGTCTAGAATTAGAAATTTGATTTTCTAAGAGTACTATACATATGAAGACCGAGAGAAGCCTACGGTAACTAATTGTCTACTTATTAAAGATATTGTTCCAAATTTGGCACCTATTATTATAGAGAATGCAAAAGTGTAGAGATTCTTGAAATAAAGGAGTTTCAACAACTTGACAAACAAAGACTAGAAAATGACGTGTCATTAAAAGTAAATGAGCCTTGGTTACAAACACCAAATAAAGGTAAGATTTTGTTAAAAAAGTAACTAGAATCACAATATATTCTTCTCACTAAATAGGGGAGCCATAAGAATTTAAAGAAGTTTTATCTTATCTAGGCAAAGACAAATGATTATGGGTTATGCAAGATGAGATGAATTTTTTATAGAAGAATCATACATATGACTTAATTGATATCCCCACAAGAAATAAGGTGTTAAGGTGTTCAAGATCAAGAAAGATAATAGTGGAAAGGTCATGAAACACAAGACAAGATTGGTCATTAAAGGATTCCTCCAAAATAAATGAATTGATTTTGATGAATTCCTCTTGTCTATGATGAAGATAGCATCAATATGTGTCATTCTTGAATTAATTGGTAGTCTAGACTTAGAGCTTGAACAAAAAACTACATTTCTTAATGGTGACTTGCATGAAGAAATATACATAAAACAACTAAAGATTTTGAGGTTTCAAGAAAAGAGAGCCTTATTTGTAATTAAAGAAGAGTTTGTACGATATTAAGCAAGTACCCCTATAATGGTTTAATAAATTTCACTCTTATGAGAGCATTTACGGATCAATGCATCTATTTCCAAAAGTTTCCAAGAGGAGACTTTGTTTCACTTCCATTGTATGCAGATAACATGTTAAAAATTGGAAAATGTATCAAAAATAAATAATTTGAAGGGAAACTTTGTAGGTTGATATAAAAGACATAAGACTAACTTAGCATATTCTTGACATACATATTTATGGGGATAGGAAAGTACAAAATTTGTGGTTATATTGGGAGAGGTATGTTAAGCGAGTGATTTAAAGGTTCAACAAGGAGAATGTCAACCTAGTGTAAGACAATCATTGACTAGTCCTTTCAAGTTGGGCAAGAAGTCATGTCTAAGGATGACAATTAAATCCGTACTCGTGGGAACCAACCCGTCTCATCCCGAGTTTGACGGGAAAAACCCGAGTTGACAAGGGGAAGGTTCGAGTTTCCCCACTTTAAAAAGTCGGGGGCGGGAGCGGGGATGGGTAATGCAATCCCCACCCCGACCCCGACCACGACCCCGCCCCAACTTTAAATTTAAATTTAAATTTTAAAATATTAATATTTTAAATGTATTTTATTTTCTTTTTCTATTACATATAAAGTTATTTTTTTAATATTTCACCAATTTTTATTTTTCTTCTACCCACTTTTAATTTTTTTGTCTTTTTTAATCTTTTATATCAATTAATTTATTACATTATTCTCTCTCTTACCTTTCTATTTTTTACGTTTTCTTAATTTCTCCATCAATTTATTTATTTTTTTAATCTTTTCAATCAATTTGATGAACACAAAGTAAATTTTTTTCTTTATCTTTTTCTAAATATTTTACATAAATCCTAGTAGTAACTAATATTATTTTATTTATAATTTATATTTATTAGGTTTTATTATGTCATATTTTTTGATCTTATTATTCTTATTTATCATATATCAAATTTTATCTTAATAAAATAATTGTATTTTAAAGGATTAAAAGAAATTGATAATTTAAACTTTTATTACTTCGAATTAATTAAATAAAAATTAACTTATTAAATATTTTCTTATAAATTATATATTTCATATTTTTAAATGACAACTTAAAAATGAATTAACTTATATATATAATTAAATGTTTGAATACAGTATTATAATAATAATGTTATAAGTATTCAAATATTTGAATAGTATAATAATAATAATAATAATAATGTTATAAATATTCTCTCTATATATAAATAAAAAATAATTAAAAATATTTTTTTACATACATATTTTAATATAAATATAATAAATTAAAATGTATATTTAATTAATAATAATTATAAATTATAAAATTATAAATATTTATTTATATATAAACAATACATAATAAAATTAATTTATTATAAATGTAATTATCTTTTTAAAAATAATATAGATCGAGGACGAGGCGGGGTGGAGAACCTAAAACCCAGTGGAGACAGGGATAGGGATGGAGACTTAATTTTTAACCCCGCAAAGATCGGGAGCAGGGATGGGGATGGTTAAAAAGTCTGGGCGTGAATCGGGAAGCAAAACCCGCCCCCACCCCGCCCGTTGCCATGCCTAGTCATGTCCTTATTCTAAAGAGGAAAAAGATTAAAGTTAATACATCCTTATTCCTCAATAGTTGGAAGCTTGATATAAGCAATGATGTGGACGAGGTTGTATATAGCTCATGTTGTTGGAGTCATAAGCATATATCTATCAAATTTTGAAAACGGTCATTAGGATGCAATTAAATGAATTCATAGGTATCTCAAGGGGACATGTAAGACGTGTTTGTGTTATGGGGGAATTGATCCAATCTTGTAAGGTTATACAAATACTGACATGACTAAATATCTCGTATAACTATTATTTAGAAAATTAATTGAGTAGAGTTACAAGCAAGGAAATACATAAAAGTTTGATTTTATATTGGTTCACTTAATCTGAGTTACATTCCATTCTTCTTTAGCAAATTATTAACATATTTCATTATGATTAATTAGATTACAATCAAAATTATTCATTGACACTTCTAATTTTAGAATACACAAGTGTCACTCCTAACAACTTTTTAACGCCCTGAATAAAACACAAAGATTGTTTATCGTTAAGTTACTTCTAGTTTTTCAAGTACACTAAGACATTACAAACAAAAGTTGATAAAATTACAAGAGTTTTATTCTCATAGAGAGGATATGAGAAAATTTATTGTATACAAGAAAAATAGTTTCTATAACATTCCATTTTTTAAAAACAAAAAATGTGATTTAATTATTTATTTGGTTTAATTATATTATTAATTAGGCTAACATAATAAATACAAGTATTTTTATAAAAGATAAAATAAGTTTATTTGTTAGACAAAGATAAAGATAAAAGATAAAAATAGAAAAATAATTATTGAAATATAATGTTAGAAAGATAAAATTAAAAAGATAAAACTAAAAAAGAAAAAAGATAAAAGTAAATTGGAGTTTATCTTTGAAAGTCAAACTCCACTCATTAGTGTATAAATATATGTTAGGCTTTCTCTCTTTCATTCTACATCATTTAGTTTTTTAACATTTGGGAGAAACTTTGGGAGAGACGGGACAGGATGTGAAGAGTTTTGAGAGCATCTTTTAGATTAAGCAAGTTATATATTAGAGTATTACATATTATCATTCAAGGTAAGAGTAGGAGTGAGAAATGTCTCACTAGGTTTTGTTAATGTATATTAAGATTTTAAACTTAATTCTAACAAAATGTAATTTAGTTATTGATTTTTATTGCTTATAGGATCTTAGATCCTATTTATGCAAATTGATTGGGGGTTTTAGAGAGCCCCTTAACCCTCACTAACAAAGTGAGAATATAATAAGTTAAATTTAAATCTCATAGATCATTGTATTATTTGTAGGATTTTGTGATCTATTTAACGTTTAAAGATTATCAACAAATTTAGGGATGGTTTGCTTCAAAATTTAGAAATATGTTCTTCATAAAAGTTGTAGTCCTAGATGTTAAATAACTAATGGAGTTGATTTAACGTAAACATATTGTACATAACTTAGATATGATTTTTTTTTAGTAATTAAAGGTCATGCTGTCTAAATTAGAATACAAGTTTGTGTTTTTCCTTATTTTAGGCTTAGTAAACGATGAAACTATATTTTGAGATCAACATATATGTGAGATATATTTCTCACTCTTCTATTTTTGTTTGTGATATTTGTTTGGGTTGAATGCTTTTATAGGTGAACCAATTTTGGATAAAGAAAAAGAGATGCTTCTTTTATCTTTATTTTTTGGGATGTTCTGTTTAGGTGTAACATCGGGGAAGAGATACCATACATTTATTCTCTCTTTTTTTAGAATTGTTTTGAAGTTTTGTAAACACAACTCTAAGGCCTAAAAGATCTTATTTTAATATATTATTTTCCTTATCTTTATGTATTTTATACAAAAGAGTGATATATTTAATTATTTTACCTTTTATTTTATGTATTTTGTTATTTATTAAAGAAAAACATTTTGGGGTAGAAGGGTGTCACAGTTTCATTGAGTGACAATATACAAATAAAATTATCCTTTGAAAGTTATGTGATATTGTTGGGAATATTACTTTATTATCTTTTATTTAAATTAGGTATTAAGATATTTTATTATCTTTTAAGAAAGAAGATAAAAAGATATTACGTTATTATTTTGATCTAGACAATTATGATTGAGATATTATTAATATTTGATATTTTGTAATATTTTTACTCTACAAATACATAGAGTACATGAATAAAAAATATACCCATATGATATATATACATACACAAAACCCTAAAAATTCTCATCAGTGGTATCAGAGTTTTGGTTTGATACAATAGAAGGAGAAAGAAACTTTTCACAAGTCGTTATTCCAATTTTTTATGACGAAAGTTATGACTTATGGGCTATGAGAATGCAATCCTATCTTGAAAGATTAAATGTATGGAAAGATGTGAAAGAAGATTATATTATTGATCTACTACCTGAAAATTTCACCATAGCTCAAATGAAATTTCACAAAAAAAGAAAAACGAGGAAGACAAAAGCTAAATCATGTCTGTTTGCTAGTGTTTCACAAATGATCTTCTCCAAAATCATGACGTTAAAGTCACCTAAAGAAATTTGGGATTATTTGAAATATCAATATGAAGGGGACGAGAAAATTTGAGTGCTACATGCTTTACAAGCGCCAGAACAACGAAAATTAATGAGAGGAGATCATCCTGGTGAAGGTTTTTTCTAAGGCAAGAACAACAAAGGTACAAAATCACAAGTATTTTCTGTCTGTCCTTATTGCAAGAAAAATAATCGCACACCCAACAAGTGTTGGTGGAAGCCTGATGTGAAATGTCGCAAATATGGTCAATTGGGACATATAGAAAAGATATGTAAATCACAACCAAAAGAAGTTGTTCAGGTTATAAAGGATGGAGTAGAAGGAAAACTTTTTCAGGTTATAGAGGATGGAGTAGAAGGAGAACTTCTCCTTACATCAACATGCTCTACAATCAACAAATCCACAAGTTGCCTTATAAACAGTGGTTGTACAAACCACATGACTCATGATCGAGAATTTTTCAAAGAGCTCAATGAATCACATATTTTAAAAGTGAGAATCAGTAATGGAGAACAAATGGATGTGAAAGGTACGGGGACAATTGCAGTTAAAAGTCATTTGGGTATCAAATTAATTTTTTATGTTTTATATGTTCTTGATATTAATCATAATTTGTTAATTACTACTCAATTATTGGAGAAAAAAGTTATAAGGTGTCTTTTTGAACACAAACTTTGTGTGATTAAAGATACAAATAACTTGGAAATATTCAAAGTTCACATAAAAGAAAAAAGTTTCACTTTAGATTTGATGAAAGAAGAGTTGATTACAAACGAGGATATAAAAGAAAAGTCAAAGAAAAAACATGAAGAATATTTCTTGAAGGAACTTGATGTTAAGGAGGAAAATAAACATGTAAATGAAGAAACTGTTTCCAACGTTCATCAAAGAGTCAACAAGTACTACCATGAAGTTTGAAAGAAACAAAGGAGATGAAGTTGATAAAAGAAGAAATACTTTGATGAAGAAAGTGAAGTTGAATGAAGATGTGATCTCGTACAAAAAAGAACATGACAAGAAGTACAAACAAAAAATGAGAAAAAATTCTAAGGCAAATCAAAGGAAGAATATCAAATTCAAATAAATAGATACTAAAATAAGGAGGAATGTTGAGAATATTACTTTATTATCTTTTATTTAAATTAGGTATTAAGATATTTTATTATCTTTTAAGAGAGAAGATAAAAAGATATTAGGTTATTATTTTGATCTAAGCAATTATGATTGAGATATTATTAATATTTGATATTTTTTAATATTTTTACTCTATATATATATTACATAAAGTACATGAATAAAAAATATACCCACATGATATATCGAAATACACATACACAAAACTCTATATATTCCCATCAGATATATAATAGACTATATTCTAAGTAGATATTTTTGCAGTATTTTTTTTCACATGGATTGCTTCTTCTTCATTTTCTTTTTGCACAGTTGCATTTCTATTTATAATATTTATGCAAAACTAACATTATGATATGTGGGATTGAGATTGACTCTAATTGATACAACTTTTGACAATTGTCTTTAGACTTTTTAAAATATTTGACAACTTTTATGCAAGTGAATGTGGAGCTAAGGTAAGAAACTATGAAGAATGTCTTTGAGTCGTTATGTTTTAGTTTGCTTAGTTTTAGTGTCCTCCAAAAAGAAAAGTTGACTTGCACCAGAATATTATTCTTGGAGTTTAAGCTTATATGGGATTGAAAATATGCATTAGCATCGAATAAACATGTTGTTTCTTATTAGCAGTGGCTGATCTTCTTGGGAGCTGAGGGGGGCCGTGACCCCCCTAAAGTTTTGTAACTCCCATGTAATTTATGATTTTGGCCCTCCAAACATAATGAACATTTACTTGTATATTTACAATTTTATCCTCTCAGCCCCTCCTCAGTTTTGTAACTCACATATAATTTATTATTTTGTTTCCCTCAAACTTAATGATCATTTAATATATTTAAGTATATATCTACAATTTTATCTTTTCAACCTTTCATATTCTTTCTTCCTTTTATATTTATTTATTATTTATTAATAATATATTATTTGGTCCCCCCCCAAGATCAATGGTCAAGATCCGCCACTGCTTATTAGTTGGTATATGTATTAACTAGAGATGATAAAACAGGCTAGATCAGATGGGTCAGTTTGCTAGCTCGGCTAAAAAATGACGAGACAGGTTGATAGTTTTAGCCTACCCTGCCAAGCTTGCTAACTCGACGAGCTAATGACAGAGTGAGGTAGGCTAACCTACTTTAAAAAATGTTTATATATTAAAATAAAAATAAAAAGGGTTATAATTAAGTATATTATATATTTCTATGTCATGTTATTGAAATATGTAAATATACTATAATATTATAATTAAAATTACTAAAATTAATCAATTAAGTTAAATTATTGATTATAATTAATTATTTTAACACATAAATATAATAATTTTTTAATTTATTTAATAAAATATTAATTAATAAATAAAAACTTAAAAATGACATATAATTAAAGATATATTATTAAAAAATACATATAAAAAAATTTATATAAAAAAAACTTATTGACTGGACTAGTCCCTAAACCTGTCGATCCGTCATTTGGCAAAACGGGCTAAATGTTGTAACTCGTCTTAATTATGATGGGTCAGCCCACCCTATCCCATTTTTGGTGGGAGGGACAAAAATGGAGTAGGTTAACCTATTTTGTCATCCTTAATATTAATATTTTTAAAATTTCTTAAACATGATTCTTACTTTCTTCTTAAACACATGCGTTAAATAAAATTAAATATATGTTATCGTTAAAATGTTAAGTATAATCTACGCTATTAAGACTTAAGATAATCTAATTCTTCAAGTTTGATAAATCAATTGATACAAGTAGCATATTGATATAGATCCTAATTACATTTGTAATTCCTACAAGATCTAATTAACACAATCGGGACACTTAAATTAATACTTGATAATATATATATATATATATATATATATATATATATATATATATATATATATATATATATATATATATATATATATATATATATATATATATATATATATAATTGAGCTTTTACATTCAACCTTCTTTCTAATAATGGAAAAAATAAAGTATATTGAAACTTTTTTTTGTTAAAATAACTAAATTAATTTTTTTAAACATAAAATACTACATTGATATTTTAAAAACTTAATGTATCCAGGTAAAAAAACATCAAGACTCGAACTAACATTTAGCCTTATTTTTTAAAAAACTAAATACGTCTTAAATGTGACACACACTACAAGAAAAAACGGTATTAGCGACCGAAAAAATCGGTCGCTAATGGCCAAAAATCGGTCGCTAATCTGTTAGCGACCGAAATGGTTGGTCGCAAAAGGGCAAGTCGCTAATGTGTTAGCGACCGATTTACATTTCGGTCGCTAAATAGCGACCGATGAGGTGGTCGCTAAATAATTTGGTCACTTATTCATTGAAGACCAAAATAGCGACCGGAATTAATATAATAAATCGGTCGCTAAATCGGTCGCTAAATCCGTGGTAATGTTTTAAAAAATAGCGACTGATATATTCGGTCGCTAATATATTAATATAATTATTTAAATAATAATTAAAATCGGTCGCTAAATCGGTCGCTAAATGGGAGACAAAGTTAAAAATAATAGCGACGGATATAATCGGTCGCTAATATATTAATTGAATTATTTAAATAATAATTTAAATCGGTCGCTAAATCGGTCGCTAAATTTGAATTGTATATTATAATAAATTTGTAGCGACCAAAAATTCGGTCGCTAAATCGGTCGCTAAATTAATAACAAAGTTAATTATTTTTATTTATTTACATTTTTAATTATATCAAGTTCATTAGACAACTTTTTTTCTCCAATTGGACACAATTGTGTTACATAATGAATGCTTAATAGTTAGTAGTTAAGATGCATTCTCATCCATGAAATGTGGACCAATTAGTCATAAACTTAAGATTTGAGAAACATTTGCAAATTGAAACCGCCAACTAACAAGTGATGTAAAAGATTTCTCATTGCCAAGTACTACTAAATGCAACTCGTTACACTTAAACACTGCTATACACATAATTGCCTTTTTTTATATGGTAACTCTAGCACAATCTTAAGAGGGTGTCAATATTGTTTTCTCGTGGACTTAAGACTATATTTCAATTGTAGAAAATGCATATATACCAAGAAAGGGTGAGACACAATAAAGGTGAACAAAAAAAATAGTATCATAGTAGTGATACATTTCCCTTCATAAAACTGATTTGTTTCGTCGCTTCTTTTGTGGTGTTGAATGTGCCTGTGCTTTGATCCCATATGTCTTCAATTGAAAATTTTCAAAAGCCTCTGAAATTGTCTCGCACCTATAGGATTGCACAAAGCAATATATTAGTGAATCCAACCTGAATGGGTAAAGGAAAGAAGTTTAAACATGCACAGGATAACTAACCAGTCAACCTTTTTGGAGTACACCTTAACTATCATATCTTGGTAAGATATATGTAGCAAGTGGCTTACACAAGTCATTGGGTATTGTAAATTTCTCATTGCTTTCATAATCCTAAATGCATTATTGAAACTAGGTAACTCAATACAGACTAGCATAATTTAATTCCAAACTAAGCACCAATAATGGGCCAAACTAAACCACTTTAAATATTTCAATAATTTTGAACAATTGCAGCCCAAGATCCCAACGAAGTAATATAAAACAGTTTAAACTAAAACTTATTAGCAAGGAAACTCGTCAAACCGCATAAGGTAAGATGTTTAATAGTGCAAAAAAAGATATAATCCACTAATACAATATAGACACAGGCAAAACCAATTAATATATAAGAAGATTAAAGAAATATCTTGATGAAAGATAGTTAGGTAGGTTTGGCGATGTACCTTGAAAAAGTGGATGCTGCCACGTAAACATGCACCATAAGAGAGAAAAATAATGCATTAGGATAACATTATAGTAAGTTAAAACAAACTAAATGTCTATGTTCAAGCAAGCGTGATTATTCTTCATTGAATACCTTTCAAGAGGATTATGATTTCTACTAGTCAAATCAATTTTGACGTTACAAACAACTATATCCTCCTCTTCGTGAGTAACTCCACCACTCTTCCGCCAGATACATATATAAAACAAAATGGAATTAGAAACTCGTAAAAACCAAGAATGGTAAGTTCATGGGTATTAAGTAGACAGGTAAGGAAAAAAAAGGCAGGTATCTACATCTACCTAAAATTCAATAATCTTCTTAACAAAATGAACATACTTCATACCTTCACTTTTGGATGTGTATAAACTGTTCTATACAGATAAGAACGAGTGGCAAACATTTTGTGGATGGTAAGGTCTAGTAAATTACGTAGCCAACATGAAAACTACATATTTAGGAAAAAAAAACTAAATGGAAATAACAAGATAAGACCCAGAATCAAACAGGAACCCCATTCAACCAATAGAGGTAGTCAGCTTGACAATTCATACGAAAATAAACCAGACCCACACACAATTCATCCTTAACCAAGGAGAACAATCCACAGTAAAAAGGCATAAAAGAAATAGAACATAGCAGCAAAATGTGAACCGAAGCCCTTGACCCGCGACCCTCCGACTCACCTCTAGTTCGCGGGGAACTCAATGGCACGATCGGGGCAACCGAGGCGTGGAAAGACCTCGATGGTGGAGGTTAGGTTGAGATTTAGGGATGGCCACGATGGTGGCCAGGGAGGCGGTGGTGATGACCGAGGTTTGGGGGTCCAAACAACAGGTGTTGGGGTGCAGTGCTCACGAGAAGCGCGGGATTCGCGATGGAGCAAGTGGCTCACGGTGGTGGCGTGCGGTTGACGAGGAGCTTTGGTGGAGGTTGGATTAGGGTGAGGGCTGACTTGGGGGGAGCAGTGAGGGGGCTAGGGCTCGCCAGGAATGAGGAGGAGATACTGGCCAAGGTTAAGAGGAATGGGTGAGTGAGGCGCGAGAGTTAGGGTTATTTGGGGATAAGTGGCGCGAGATAGGAAAGTAAAAAATGTGGTTGTATATCATAGCGGTTAAATCTTAACCGCTATTATAATAGCACTTCTAATAGCGGTTAAATATTAACCGCTATTATATAGAACGTCTAATAGCGGTTAACTCTTAACCGCTATTATATATTTTCAAATATGATCGATCATTTGAAAATGTAATCGATCATAACCAAAAAATGTGGATCTCGCTCGAGCGAGATCATGTCGCTCAAGCGAAAAACAACCCGAGAATGCCAATTTTGTGCAGGTGGCTTCGCTCGAGCGATACTAGTGTCGCTCAAGCGAAATACAACCCGAGAATGCCAATATTGTGCAGGTCGCGTTGCTCGAGCGATGCTATTTTCGCTTGAGCGAATGTTGACCTGCGTAAACGTTGATCAAAGTTAGCCGGATAATGTAACATGGGAGACCTCACATGTTTGAATCGGATGTCGCTCGAGCGAGTATAGTGTCGCTCAAGCGAAATACAACCCGAGACTTCACAATCTTAAAATATGGTTGTATGTGATAGCGGTTAAACCTTAACCGCTATCTAACATACACTTTAGATAGCGGTTAAAGTGGAACTGCTATTATAGCCTCTCAATTATGATCGATCATTTCAAATTATGATCGATCATAATGACAACTTACATTAACTAATTTTTTGAATATTATGTTTTTAAATTTGCTATTAGAGAAAACCTTTCAGAATTCAAAATGTTAAATACTTTTAAATATTAAAATTAAGTTTATCAAAAATTAGGAAAAAAAATTAATCCAAAAGAGTTCAAAAATGTATTATAATATTCTCAATTTTGAGTTTAATTATATTGTTCATTCTCAAAGTAGAAAAATATATTGTAATTATTTTAATTTAATAAAATATAATTTCAATTTTTAATACTAAAATTAAAAGATTAAATAATAATGAATTTAATTCTTTAAATTGAGTATTTAGAAACTAAAATTATAGTTTCTCTGTTTTAAATAATTAAAATAAATATTTAAACATAAAAATCAAAACTAGTATTTTCTTAAATTTATTAAGAGTGTAATTAAATCTCTATTTTCTTAATTTTATTTGTTTCAAACTTCTCAATTCTACATTTTTGTAAGTTCTATCATTATATTATCATCCTCATCTCCTCCCATGTTCTACTTTATCTTTACAATAGTCAATATTCTTAAATAATTTATATTTTTAATTATAATTTTTTAGTATATATTTCAAAAATTAATCAATTCTAATCTATTATTTGAAAAACTAATCAATTCTAATCAATAATTTAGAAAACTAATCGATTATAATTAATTATTTGAAAAAATTATCAAATATGATCGATCATTTTGAAAATCTAATCGATCGAATAAAAAAATCTGGTTGTATATGATAGCGGTTCCACTCGGAACCGCTATTAAAAGGGCACTTCTAATAGCGGTTAACCCTTAACCGCTATCTAAAATATACTTTAGATAGCTGTTAACGTGGAACCGCTATTATAGATCATAATGAAAACTTACATTAACTATTTTTTTGAATATTATGTTTTTAAATTTGCAATTAGAGAAAACCTTTCAGAATTCAAAATGTTAAATACTTTTAAATATTAAAATTAACTTTATAAAAAATTAGGAAAAAAATTAATCCAAAAGAGTTCAAAAATGTATTATAATATTGTCAATTTTGAGTTTAATTATATTGTTCATTCTCAAAGTAGAAAAATATATTGTAATTATTTTAATTTAATAAAATATAATTTCAATTTTTAATACTAAAATTAAAAGATTAAATAATAATAAATTTAATTCTTTAAATTGAGTATTTAGAAACTAAAATTATAGTTTCTCTGTTTTAAATAATTAAAATAAATATTTAAACATAAAAATCAAAACTAGTATTATCTTAAATTTATTAAGAGTGTCATTAAATCTCTATTTTCTTAATTTTATTTGTTTCAAACTTCTCAATTCTACATTTTTGTAAGTTCTATCATTATATTATCATCCTCATCTCCTCCCATGTTCTACTTTATCTTTACAATAGTCAATATTCTTAAATAATTTATATTTTTAATTATAATTTTTTAGTATATATTTCAGAAATTAATCAATTCTAATCTATTATTTGAAAAACTAATCAATTCTAATCAATAATTTAGAAAACTAATTGATTATAATTAATTATTTGAAAAAATTATCAAATATGATCGATCATTTTGAAAATCTAATCGATCATAATAAAAAAATCTGGTTGTATATGATAGCGGTTCCACTCGAACCGCTATTAAAAGGGCACTTCTAATAGCGGTTAACCCTTAACCGCTATCTAAAATATACTCGTAGATAGCGGTTAACGTGGAACCGCTATTATATCTTCTCAATTATGATCAATCATTTCTAATTATAATCGATAATGAAAAGAGTGCTAAAGTTTGCTTGATTGATTGCTCAAGGATGTGTAAAAACTGATGTTCAATGTGTGTTTAAAAAGTTCAAGCCAAACTGTTTTTATAGAAGATTTTCAAAACTGCTGGTTTAATCAATCTGTTAAAATAATCTTTTAATTTGTTAAAAGTGCAGTTTTAATCTGTAAAAAATTCTTTTAATCCATTAAAACGTTCTTGATTCTTTAACAGATTTGTTTTAACTGATACGACAACGTTTATATCAATTAAAACTCTTTACAAAAAATCTTCTAATTTGTTTTAATCAATTGTTTCGTGATTCAATCGATTGAAATACTGCAAAACTTTATTGTGAGTTTTTCCAAGTGATTTTAACTGATAAAAATAAGTTTTAATCGATTAAAATGCTGTGTAGAAATTTTCTAAGTTGTTTTAATCGATTGAAACGTGTTTTAATCGATTGAAAAAGCTCTGATCGGTCATAACTCAATTCTGATCGATCATATCTGATTCTGATCGGTCATAATTGCATTCTGATCGATCATCCTGAACTCTAAGTGGTTTTAATCGATTAAAACCAAGTTGTATCGATTAAAATACTGCAAAAACACTTCTCTTAACATTTTAAGTGTTTTTAATCGGTTATTTTGAAGCTTTATCAGCTTAAAACACTCGATGTAAGGTTTTCAAAACTTTCTTTAATGAAAACAACCTAGTTATTTCGAAATTATATCAGCTTAAAAACTTGTTTAAGAAAGCTTTTGTTAAAATACTTTGTTTTTAACTCGCTTAAACGTATTTAGAGGCATTTTGCAAAATCTTTTAAGTGAAGAAACCTCATGCAGCAGTAAAAGATAAAAATGATTATACCTAAGCATAGCTGAAGACACACTAATTCCTCTACTCTTTTATCAAAGTGATCTGTTGACCGCTACAAAGTTGATTTTGACTTTATCTTTGACTTCATCAAATCAATAAGATCTTTGTCGAGTGTTTCAATAAGATCTTCATCACTTTCATACAATAATTAATATTCTTAAGTAATTTATATTTTTATTTATAATTTTTTAATGTATATTTGAGAAATTAATCAATTATAATCTATTATTTGAAAAACTAATCAATTCTAATCAATTATTTAGAAAACTAATCGATTATAATTAATTATTTGAAAAAATTATCCAATATGATCTGTTATTTGAAAATTTAATCGATCATAATGGTTGTATATGATATCGGTTCCACTCGAACCGCTCTTAAAATAGAACATCTAATAGCGGTTAAACCTTAACCGTTATCTAAAATATAGTTTAGATATCGGTTAACGTGGAACCACTATTATATAGTTTCAAATATAAATTTAAATATATTTTTAATTTATTTAAATATGCTTTATTTTTAGTATTTATAAAATAGATTAGTTTTAAATTTTTAACTTTTCTAGCAGTCTATTTTTAATCTTTGTTATTAATTATGTTAAAAATGAAAAAATATTAATTAGTATAC
Organism: Sphenostylis stenocarpa; assembly: GCA_963425845.1. NCBI lineage: Eukaryota > Viridiplantae > Streptophyta > Magnoliopsida > Fabales > Fabaceae > Sphenostylis > Sphenostylis stenocarpa. The sequence goes on from OY731403.1 coordinate 55,193,305, forward strand.
TTAAACTAATGTATATTGATTATCTAATGTATATTGATATAATTTTTTTGTATATCAATTATATGAAAATAACCATGGTTAAGTAATTAATAATAATAAAGCAATAAATTTAAAGATTAGATTAAAAATAAAGTTTTATAAAATAAAATTGTAATTATTTGATTAAAATTTTATTTTCTTAATTAATTAAGTTAATGAGGAATTAAAATGTGATCATTTGATGTGTTTAATTTTTTTAATATACATTTTTAAAATATAATTTAATTTCAATTGAAATTTTCATTTGAAAAATAAATTAAAGAATATTTATTATTAAACTTTTCTTAAACAATGTATTGAATAGTTAATATTACTCTAGTCTTAATTTATTACAATTTAAATTTTTAATAAATTTGATTTATTTTTAATAATATTTTTATTTTAGTAATTTAAAATTAAAGTTAATCTTCATTTTGTTAATATTGAGACCAAAGTTTATTTTTAAAGTATCTTTTAAAAATTAAATTATTTTTAGAAAATAAATTACTTTTAAAAAATAAATTGTCAAAAATATACTAAAACAATTAAAGTATATTTATAAAAAAATAAATTTAAATATCATAAAAAAATAATGTTCGTTAGCGACAAATTTAAATTCGGTCGCTATTTTCTCATTAGCGACCGATTATAATTCGGTCACTATTTCAATTTGTAATTCGGTCGCTAAATCAGTCGCTAAATGATTTTTTTATTTTAGTGTGGAATAGCCACCGATTTAGCGACCCAAATTTTGCGACGCAAACTATTGGTCGCTATTTCGGTCGCTAAATAACAAAATGAAAACCAATTCATATTTTGGTCGCTAAATCGGTCGCTAATTGCAACCGAATTAAAGTGGTCGCTGAATCGGTCGCTAATTGCGACCGAATTAAAGTGGTCGCTAAATCGGTTGCTAATTGCGACCAAAATTAAATCGGTCGCTAATTGTGACCGAAAAAATTCGGTCGATAATTTCGGTGGCTAAATGTGATTTTTCTTGTAGTGACACTCATATTCTCTCTAATAAAGATTAAACATTAACAAAATTAATAAACATACAAGATCATTAAAAAAATTCCACTATAAAGTTTTTATTTTCCTTATGAAATAAGTTGTGACATAAAATCAAATCTACAATTATTTCTATTGCTATGTATTTATTTAAAAAACTAGTTATTATCTACAGATCCTCGTTTAAAAATTTATTTAAATTTGTAGAAAACTTATTTCTTATAATTTTTTATAAGAATTTGTAAAAATATTCTTATGAAATATAAGAATTTCTGATATGTGGTAGAGACGTGGGTATTATGTGGTTTTTCCTAACAAACTGGCATATATGTTTGTCGAATGACCCATACAATGATATTAGAAGTCAGGTGTAATAAGTCACATGATTGAGTGTACGTAGTTGATAAGCAGACTAAATGGGAGGCCAAACTCAATGGAAATGAATGCTAGAAAAATTTCACTTGAAAATTTGTTGTCTGCTATGGATTGTTAGTTGTGTGTTTCTTTTATGTTTTGCATTGCACCAAAAAAATAAAGTTTTAATAGCATGTTAAAATTGTATTTAGCTAAACCTTAAAAATTAATTCAAGGAAAAAGACAACCCAATCTTATGAATTGAAAAGTGGCATACTGGCATATGAACTGTGGTTTACACTGTAGTCCATGTGAAAGTGGAATATGAATATTTGCATGCACTTATTAGCTGCGATTGTGCAACCAATTTTCATGGAATGATAGTAACATCCCTTAGGGTAGGATTTGCCCCTTAATAATGTCATTTTTTAAGATAAATAAATTATTAAAAAATATTTCAAGCACTTTGTAAAGGGGTCCTTGAGCCATTTATAAAAATATGATGCTTCTTAATGGCTTATAGCAACTTAAAATGCTTAATCCAAAAGAGTACAAGAGAGGCGGGCAAGTGCTTAGAAGACAAGAAAAATTAAGAATCAAAGTTCTTACTCCAACCAACTGCCTCAAATAATAAAATTTGTGGACAAAAAGGGGCCACATAATTCAAGACATACACACCCTTCAAGATGATTTACATGCAGAATAAACCTTCACTGTGTTGTTAGGCAACACTGAAGGAACTTGCGGTGCTCTCCACAAATTTTCTTGCACCCTTAAACCATCTCTTGTCTCCAGCTTGAGCTTTGCAAATGTATAGTTTGCCATCTTTCACAGTTGCTGTAATCAGCTGATGCTTGCCACCTTCATCACCATCAGCTGTCCTTGTCAACACAGACAAACTGTAGTACTTTTTCCCATCAATGACAGGTGATGCACTCTCCAAGATGTTTGCAGTTGCTACAGCATTGGAATCAAAACCACCCTGAGAAAGTCAGTTCAGAAGCAGTTAGCCTATGTAACAATTTTTGGTGCATTCTTGATGATTAAACTCAATAGGTTATAAAAATTGTTGTCAAAATGGAAATGTTTGGTTTTCAGTTTAGTTCCATAAACCACAAGTCTAAATATTTTTACACTGTAAACCAATTGAAAATCACAGTAGTGTAAACTTTGCACTGTTATGTACATGACAATCTATTATTGGATGACAGTATATTCTAAATAAATTCTAACTTGTTAATATTCATTTTATGCTTTGTACCAAAGTTTTAATAGGGCTAGCTGTGATTAAAAGTCAAAATCAAATATATAATTGTTTAGTTTTCATACATTATTTCCAATGAATATTTTCATTTTTATTTCCTTGACTAGTATCTTAACAACGTTTTGTTAGCATTTGCCAAAAATGAAAAAAGAAAGAAAGAAGACAATTGTAAGGTTGAAAAAGTATGTCATAATGCTACTCAAAATATGAATAAATTACCTCAGAATCAGTTTGGCCAAAAAAGGCTTGTTTTCCAAGCAAATAATCCACCTACAAAGAGGAAAATCCAAGTCTTGAATTCCCAGCAACTGTTGTAATTATCTTTAAACTTCATAGACATTATTCAATTAGATTTTACAATGTCACTCAAGACTATTTATTGTACATACATGCATAAATACATTGGTTATAGTATGAAGTATGAACATTCATTATTAAGTAGAAAACAAGCAAAAGGTTGTGAGTTTACCTCAGATAGGAACTTCTCAGGTGAACCATAGTCAGTGATGGACTTCTTATCAGTTGCGGTGACCATGACAGCAACATTGCTTGTTGTGTCAAAATTATCCTCATATCTAAGAACCTGACCTGGGTACTCAACCTCTTTGCTTGGGTTCCACTTTGAGGGAATCGACAATTTGAATCCATCCCCTTTGTATGGAAGGAAGTCTGTGTTTGTCTTTGGCTTTCCAAACACATTGGCTGTAATAAAATCAATAGTGACACTGTTAGTATTTTAGGAAGGATAGGAAATGTTTGTTTGTTGTTTATTAATGAGAAGGTTAACAATGTGGAAGGGTTTGTATTAATTTTACATGCTCATTACACAAGTGACATTGACTATTTATAGGGCTCCTAAAATAGTCTACATTATTTTAGATAATTCTAATTTTTCCTAACTCTAGAATTATCAAGATAAGTTCTAGAACTATCTTTTTCTTTCATACTAGATAATCTTATTTATAGTTTTCTATACTTATCTTAAGGTTGTCATGTATATTTTCTAGATTTTTCTAAAAACTTGTATAATCTTTTAACATATAGTAATAAAAATTCTAATTTTTAGAACACCCTAGATTTTTCGAGGAAGATTCACTAAGAAGAGATAACACTAATGAGACATGAATTCAATTCACATAAGAGATTGACACTACTTTCAACCAAAAACCTTAAGATATTAGGATATGAGTCTTTTTTTTCCTCATATATTGTTCAACTTCCTTATTTTCACTTAATGTGGGACTTAAACCCACACTTAGATTTCTTAACAATCTCGCCCTCAAGCGTCAGTCTTTTAATTACGGAGAGATATATTTCCAACATTTACTCCTTCCTAACTTAATTCAGGGCATCATCTGTTAGGAATATTACTTTATTATCTTTTATTTAAATTAGGTATTAAGAGATTTTATTATCTTTTAAGAGAAAAGGTAAAAAGACATTAGGTTATTATTTTGATTTAGGCGCTTATGATTGAAATATTATTAATATTTGATATTTTGTAATATTTTTACTCTATATATACATAGAGTACATGAATAGAAATATACCCACATGATATATAAGAAATACACATATACACAAAACCCTAAAAATTCTCAACAAATTGGTATCAAGAGCTTTGGTTTGACACAATGGAAGGAGAAAGAAATTTTCCACAAGTCGCTATTCCAATTTTTTATGGTGAAAGTTATGCCTTATGAGTTGTGAGAATGTAATCCTATCTTAAGGATTAGATGTATAGGAAGTTGTAGAAGAAGATTATATTGTTGATCCACTACCTAAAAATCCCACCAGAGCTGAAATGAAATTTCACAGAGAAAGAAAAATGAGGAAGACAAAAACTAAATCATGTTTGTTTGCTGGTGTTTCACAAATGATCCTCACTAAAATCATGATGTTAAAGTCACCCAAAGAAATTTGGGATTATTTGAAAGATCAATATGAAGGGGATGAGAAAATTCGAGGTATGAAAGTTCTAAACTTGATAAGGAAATTTGAGATAAAAAAGATGCAAGAGTCTAAGACAATTAATGAATACTCAAACAAATTGTTGGATATTGCTAACAAAATAAAATTGTTAGGCAAGGAATTTTCTGATTCCTGAATAGTTGAAAAAATTCTGGTAAATGTGCCAGAGAGATATGAAGCATCCATTTCTTCATTGGAAAATACAAAGGATTTGTCTAATATTACTTTAGCAGAAGTGCTACATGCTTTACAAGCACAAGAGCAATGAAGATTGATTAGAGGAGACATGCTGCTGGTGAAGGTTTTTTACTATATCATGATGGAGGTTTTGTCCAAGCCAAGAACAATAAAGGTACAAAATCACGAGTCTTTTTTGTTTGTCCTTATTGCAAGAAAAATAATCACACACCCAACAAGTGTTGATGGAGACCTGATGTGAAATGTCACAAATGTGGTCAATTGGGATATATAGAAAAGATATGCAAATCACAACCAGAGGAAGTCGTTCAAGTTATAGAGGATAGAGTAGAAGAGGTACTTCTCCTTGCATCAACATGCTCTACAATAAATAAATCTACAGGTTGGCTAATAGATCGTGGTTGTACAAACCACATGACTCATGATTGAGAATTTTTCAAAGAGCTTAATGAATCACATATTTCTGAAGTGAGAATCGGTAATGGAGAACAAATGGATGTGAAAGGTACGAGAACAATTGCAGTTAAAAGTCATTCGGGCATCAAATTAATTTTTGATATTTTATATGTTCCTGATATAAATCATAATTTGTTAAGTGTTGCTTAATTATTGGAAAAAAGTTATAAGGTGTCTTTTGAACACAAACCTTGTGTGATTAAAGATATAAATAACTTGGAAATATTCAAAATTCACATGAAAGGAAAAAGATTCACTTTAGATTTGATGAAAAAAGAGACGATTACAACGAAAATATAAAAGAAAAGTAAAAAAAAAAAGCATGAAGAAGATTTCTTGAAGGAACTTGATGTTAAAGAAGAAAATAAAGATGTAGATGAAGAAACCATTTCCAACTTTCATCAAAGAGTTAACGGTACTACTATGAAGTCTGAAAGAAACAAAGAAGATGAAGTTGATAAAGGAAAAAATATTTTGATGAAGAGAGTGAAGTTGAATGAAAATGTGATCTCACACAAAAAAGAAGATGACAAGAAGTATAAACAAAAAAGGAGGAAAAATTATAAGTAAAATAAAAGGAAAAAATATCAAATTCAAATAAATAGATATTAAAGTAAGGAGCAATGTTAAGAATATTATTTTATTATCTTTTATTTAAATTAGGCCTAGGTATTAAGAGATTTTATTATCTTTTAAGAGAGAAGGTAAAAAGACATTAGGTTATTATTTTGATTTATACGAGTTATGATTGAGATATTATTAATATTTGATATTTTATAATATTTTTACTCTATATATACATAGAGTACGTACATGAATAGAAATATACTCATATGATATATCAGAAATACACATACACAAAACCCTAAAAATTTTCAACATCATCAGTCCTACTTCCTTGTAGCAAATCAAGTATTTCTTGATTAGTATCATCTTGATTAACATGTGAGACCAATTATCATTTGTGTGAACTTTCTGCAACTGTGATCAGCCATCGTTCAAAGCTTTCCTTATCCAATGATAATGAACATCAATATGCTTTGAATAGGAATGATAAGGAGAATTCTTACTAAATGAATTACACTTTGATTATCACAATAAACAACAAAAATATTTTTGGATTGTGACCTAATTCTTGCAAGCTTCCAATGCTACAATGTACTACCCAAATTATTTTATATAAAAACTTTTTTTGGTCCTTTTGAGCTAGGAGGTTCATTGACATAATATCAGAAATTCTATGTAATCATGTATAAGAAAAATACTCTAACCCTCACTGACCTCATTCTTTCAATTATAATTTCTGCAATAAGTTTAAGTGGGCTTATGGTTCAAGGCCGAAGGGCGATAAAAAAGCCACTCTTAATACACTAGCTAGACCTATGAAGATTTCTCAGTCTGGTCCACATCACTCTATTTCTTTCATCTTTAAATTCTAACAAGCCATATAGGCAATGCACAATCCTGAAGTAAACTGTACACTTTTTCCTTACAATAAAATAACATTTCAATTAAATGAAAAGATATTGCAGTTATATGGTTTTCCCACAAACTATCATGACACCAAAGAAAGTGTGAATTTCATAAGAATTCAAAAACACCTGCTTCCTAACCAACAGTGAAAATAAGTTAGAGTCTGGACCAAACTTTTTGTTAGAAAAAACACAGTCTGAACCTAACCTGACCTATTAGGCCTAAAAAGCTTTTGATTGGCCTAAAATTTGACCTTTTAACTAAATAAGTTTTTAAAAAAGTCTAAGTCTAACATATTGTTTGATGCAAGTTAGGTCGTAGACCTTATCAGATTGATTTATTTGTTTTTATCTCTATTTTTCATTGACTATTTAGTTCAAGAAATATCTCCAGCAAGCACCCTATGAAAATTACCCTTTTGACACACTCTCTTATCCAATGAAATTCTCCATTTGGTGGTTCGATCCCTATACTAACCAGTGTAATTCACATAGACTTCAACCAATATAAAAAAGTATACCAAACAAGGTAATGCACATAAATGTTACAAGAAAGTTGGAAGCACTAATTGTTAGTTCAATAACAATGTATTTGTTACAAACTAAGATGATCAAGTACTAAATATAACAGATTTAGGAATTAATTGTAAGAAAAAATGCAGAGAAGAAAGGTAAAAGAGAAGGATATAAATGCAGCAGGAAAAATGGTCTTTCACTGCTACCCACAGAGCTATGCTCCAATAGAGAACAAATATTCCCTACCCACTGATTTCTTACTCATTACTCCCCCCTCTCACTACATGACACTCATCCCTAAATAACTAAATTCCTCCCCTCCCTCCTAACAAACTTACTCTTCTAATAATTTCTTTTTCCTCAAGAAAGAAGAGTCACATTCCTTTTTTACCCTTTCTAGAATACACATACCACACTTTGGGTCCATGAGCCACTCCCCAATAGCAAAATTGTGCTCCTGTCGATGCGCATCAACCTGTCCCTTGATACGATCTTGAACACGAGTCAAATGATGTTTTAGTTGTCGTAAAGTTTCGTCTCTGTCCACCAATTCTTGTTGCACAGCTTCCACCCACGTTTCCCCTTGTAGAAATCTCACCAATGCTGGTGGTTTATGGCCATACACCGCCTCAAACGGGGTAGTTTCGATTGATTGATGGAATGTGGTGTTGTACCAGTATTATGCCCAATGCACCCAATTTACCCACATTTTTGGTTGGTCAGCGATGAAACAACATAGATAGGTTTCTAGGTAACGGTTGACTACCTCTGTTTGTCCATCCGTTTGGGGATGGTATGCGGTACTCATCTTCAGCTGAGTGCCCTGCAACTTGAAGATCTCCTTCCAAAAATTACTGACAAAAATAGGATCTCTATCACTGACTATGGCCTTGGGAATGCCATGTAACCGAATCACCTCCTTGACAAAAATCTCAGCCACTGTCTTTGCTGTATAGGGATGTTTAAGAAGAATGAAGTGTCCATATTTTGACAGCCTATCTACCACCACTAATATTGCCTCATACCCTCGATCTTTAGGGAGACCTTTTATAAAGTCCATGGAAACCTCATCCCAAATTTGTTGGGGAATTGGTAGAGGCTGCAAAAGGCCACCAGGGGAAGTAGCCAAATGTTTCTGTCTCTGGCAAATATCACACTGTTGGACATATTCTTGAATCTTCTTCGTCATCCCAATCCAATACAAGTTGGCTGCAAGGCGTTGATATGTCCGGTAAAAACCTGAATGTCCCCCTTCTGCAGTGGCATGGTATTCTTGCAACAATTTAGGTATCCATTCAGAATTTGGTGATATCACCAACCTTCCTTTATAATACAGAACTCCTCTGATATAAGAGAAACATGATTTAAGCGTGTTATTTTGAACCAACCCTTCAATGATAGCCTTCGACTTGGGGTCTTGATGCACCTCCTCAATGATTTTTTGACTGTCCTCCCAAAACAGATAGTATATCAAAGAGCAGAAAGACCCTTTGACCTCATGCATTCGGGATAGAGCATCTACACCTCTGTTACTAGCACCCGGTTTATATATAATATCGAATTGATAGCCCAATAACTTGGCCATCCAATTCTGTTGGTCCATGGTAGAAATCCTTTATTGCATGAGTTGCTTGAGGCTTTTCTGATCAGTGCTCACCATGAACTTTCTACCCAACAAATAAGGTCTCCAATGTAGGATTGCCAGCACTACTGCCATTAATTCTTTTTCATAAGCTGATTTGGACAGATTGTGTTCACTTATGGCCTTACTAAAATAAGCTACTGGTCTACCCATTTGTGTGAGTATTACCCCAACCCCTCCACCGGAGGCATCACATTCAATCAGAAACTGTTTAGTGAAATCGAGTAAGGCTAAAATTGGGGCTTCCGTCATCTTTGTCTTTAGCTGATTAAATGCATCTTGAGCATGAGAATTCCATTGAAACCCATCAGTTAAAAGCTTTGCAATCTTCCCATAGTCCCTATGAATTTCCGATAATAACCCGTTAGCCCCAAAAAACCACGCACTCCTTTGACATTTTTTGGATTGGGCCACTATTTGACACTCTCCACCTTCCCTGGATCCATCGCCACACCCTGGGCTGAGACCACATGACCCAAATACTCAATGGATCTCTGAGAAAACTGGCACTTCTTCTTGTTGGCCACCAATTGATGTTGTTGCAGCCTTTGTAGTACATGGTTAAGCTGTTTCAGATGCTCTTCCCAACTCCCACTATAGATCAAAATGTCGTCGAAAAACACCAGCACCCCTTTTCTCAACATGTCACGGAAAACATCATTCATTAAGGATTGGAACGTGGAAGGAGCGTTCATAAGCCCGAAGGGCATAACTAAGTACTCGTAATGGCCTTCATGGGTCCTAAACGCCGTTTTATGCACATCTTCCTCCCTCATACGTACTTGGTGGTACCCGGATTTTAAGTCCAGCTCAGAGAAGAAAACTGCACCATGAACCTCATTAAGCAGCTCATTTATCATCGGTATTGGGAATTTGTCAGGGACCGTGACCTTATTCAAAGCACGGTAGTCAACACACATCCTCTAAGTAGCGTCTTTCTTTTTAACCAGAATTACTGGGCTCGAAAACGGGCTCTGACTTGGTCTAATGATACCCATGCTCAACATTTCTCTGACCTGTTTCTCTATCTCATCCTTGTCATGATGGGGATATCTATACGGACGCACGTTAACTGGTCTCTCTCCTTCACGTAACACTATCATATGCTCTTTACTCCTAGTTGGGGGCATTCCTTGTGGTTCTTGGAATACCGCTTCATATTTCAACAACACTAACTCCAATTTCTCTCTCTGCTGAGGAGTCAGAACCAAATTAGCGTCTTCAATGACATTTCCAGAAGCAAACTTTAGATCCGTGGACATCAACATGCCCCCCATCCATGTACGCCTCCCAATAAACATGCTCTGAAACGCAGTTTGGGATTCTTGGTCCTCTCCCTTCAAATTCACCCACACTCCGTTTCTCACTACCCTCATGGTTTTCTTACCCCAATCAACAACCATCTCTCCCATGGTAGACAGCCAAGACATGCCCAAAACCACATCAATATCCCCCAACTCGAACAAGTTGGCATCGATAGTTACTTTGAGCCCTCCTAACTCCATTTCCACAGCCTCGCATTTTCCCCGAGCTACCCTTTTGCTCCCATCTCCCAGCTTTATACTAATCCCCCTTGTGTCAACAATCTTCCACCCCATTGCTTGAGTCAATTTCCTCGATATGAAATTGTGTGTGGCTTCGCTGTCCACCAATACTAACACTGGGACTCCTTGAATGGTTGCTCTTAGTTTCGGAGTTTGGAACTGTTGGCCTTCCTTAGTTTCCAAACTTCCCAAATCAATCACACTACACTCTCCATCAACCCTCTCCTCTTCTTCAACTTCAAAGGTGTTTTAGGTGGGCTCATCATCTATCTCTTCCTCTTCGTCTAACACCATCACACGCAACTGGCGATTTGGGCATTGATGCATTGGGTGAAATTTACCTCCACACTTGAAACATAGTCCCTTTTTTCTTCATTTTGTGATCTCATGAAAAGATAAGTGTCTGACTCCTCTGTCACCCTGTGGTCCACTACTACGAGGGCTAGATCCACTTTCCCTTTCTACATTCTTGTTAGGCCTAAATTGTTGAGCTGACCCAAATTCCCCTCCTCTCATTAGATTTCCTCCTTCAAATTGCTCTCTTCCTCCACGAAATTTGGCCTAACCTGTTCCTCTAACTCCTTTGTTTTGCAAACCTAAATTGGGCCTGTTTGGGTGAAATGGCCCATTCCCTACCTCCTTGCGAGTCATTGTTCCCCAACTTGGGAGAATCCCTTGAAACTTTGCTTCCACCGCTCTTGCCACGTTCAACATTTTGGATCTGGATATGGGTCCTAGGGCCCTCAGTGAACGGATCCTTCCTCGAATATTCTCCTTCAAACCATGTACAAAGTACCCAAAGTACTGGTCATCTGGTAGTCTCTTCACCTGAGCAGTCAACCTCTCAAATTGTTCAATATACTTGTCCACGCTTCTCACTTGTTGCAGCGACGCCAACTGTTCGAACACGTCACCCTCACCTAGCCCACCATATCTATCCATTAACTCACGTTTCAATTATTCCCAAGTCATCTCCTCATCCTCATCTAGCAATGAATTGAAGAAATGGATAGTAGACCCCTCCATACAGAGCTGAGCCAAGCTCACCTGAGCCTCTGGATGAGTGTCTTGCACCCGGAAATAGATTTCGGCGCGTGAGATCCACCCCGTTGGATCCTCATCGTCGAACATGGGTAACTCGACCTTCTTCACGCATTGTCAGAATTCCTCTAACACTTCTCCCTTCAAATGCCTCAGTGACCCTGGTGGTGTTGATTTCTCCTTCTTCACAGATTCATGTTCCTCTCGGTGGTGGTGGTTGTTGTCGTCACCCTCTCCCTCTTTGTTGTTAGTCATTGGAGATTGTTGATCGCCCTTTACCAAAGTCTGAAAGAGCTTCTCAAATTGTTCCTCCATCTTCCGCTGTGACTCCACCATTGCCTCCTTAAGTGCGCCAACCTCGTGCTCCATATTAGTAAGTCTTGCCTCCATCTCGTCGTTCTTCACTCCTTTCTTCTTTGGTGGCATTCACTCTAACAACACCTCGCTGATTCTCCCAAGAATCCGGCAAGTCGGACCAATTTGTTACAAACTAAGATGATCAAGTACTAAATATAACAGATTTAGGAATTAATTGTAAGAAAAAATGCAGAGAAGAAAGGTAAAAGAGAAGAATATAAATGCAGCAGGAAAAATGGTCTTTCAATGCTACCCACATAGTTATCCTCCAATAGAGAACAAATATTCCCTACCCACTTATTTCTTACTCATTACTCCCACCTCTCACTACATGACACTCATCCCTAACCGAATTCCTCCCCTCCCTCCTAACAAACTTACTCTTCTAATAATTTCTATTTCCTCAAGCAAGAAGAGTCACATTCCTTTTTTACCCTTTCTAGAGTACACATACCACACTTTGGATCCATGACTTAGCTGATCTATCCCCGGGCCTCTATCAATATTTTCTGATTATATCTAGAGAATCCATCAGTGTATTCTCTCTACAAACAAAGAACAATAAAGACTTATCACATAAAGTGATTCGGCTATGTGAATCACACAACACCAATCAGGTCCGGTAAACACTCCACAGCAATTACAGCACACCAGCCACATTTGTCAACAATTTTCTGCATGATTGAGGTTTAGAAGGTTTATGAGCCATGTATGGCAGTCACTCCAAAGATATAAATTCTTCCTGGACAGCTTTTTTAGAAGGTAAAAATAAGAAGAAAAATTGAAATTAAAACATGCTATTTGTAAAAACTAGTGCACTTATCAAGAAACTCGGACCAAACGGTTCATAACTGATCGATCAAAGAAGTGCAATAGGGTAAAATACCAGCTTCCCCATAGGCTGCATCAGCAGGAGAGACCTTAGAGGCAACAGCAGCAGCACCAATGACCACAGTGAGGACCAACCTGCGAGAGACAAGGCTGGTGGCGTCACCCTCTTGGACAACCTGCTTCTGTGCCTTGCAGACAATGTGGTTCGGTTTGGTGGTCACCACTTGGCGCTGTGGTGAAGCTCTAGCTGGCGTGGTGAGGGCATGGTGGTGCAAGAAACATTGGGTGGAGGCCATTCTGCTCAAAACTAAAAAATCTTCACACTTTCTTTGGCCTTTGAATCAGGCAGTATAGTAGGCAGAGTGAACTTGGAAGTGGTTTAGATGTAGGATGGATGATGTGGCAGTGAAAATGTGGCTGCCTTTGGATATAGCATTTTTGGAGGTGAATGATTGGTATTAGATGGGATTTGTGATGTGGGATAAGGGAGTTCGGGTTCTGATTGGTTACACGTGCCACCATGCTATGAATTCTTCTATTTACTAAAGAAAACTCTTTTTACATGCAAGAAAGAAAGTCTTTTGAAGCTGATAGAACTTGTGTTGCAGAGTTCAGAGCTGACTTCTTCTGTTCAAATGTAAACAGTGTACTCAATCTTTATTGAAAGAAAAATGATTAATTCACAACTTAATCTTTTCAAACAATTAAACTACAACTTTATTTATTAATAAAATAATAACTTTTAATTAATTTTATTTAAATTAAAGCTTTTTAATGATTATAATATATATATATATATTAGGAATTAATCTATGGAAGGTTTTTTAACACGTTTTGACATGGATTGAAAGTTTTAGTCAATGTATTTTAAAATTCACTCTTTGATTCATTTTTTAAAATTATTTGTAAATTAAACTAAAATAAAAAAAAATATATAATTAAAAATATTATATTTTTTTATGTTATATTATTAAAATATATAAATGTTGACGAAGAGGAAAAATAAACTAAGAAATATCTTTTTGATGATATTAAAGTAGTTAAGATAATTATTTTGTATAAAGTCAAACTTTGAATAATCAAATATATTAAAACAAACGTGCTAATAATCAATTAGATAAAGGGATAACCAATTATATGACTTAAAATTAAATTTTCATAAGACGTACTAATAATTGATTATGTGGTCACCTAATTGATTATTTACCAAAAATTTTGTTTTAACATAATGCGTTGTTAATCGATTAGATAAAGGATTAATCGATTATATGAATTAAAATTAAGTTTTAATTAGACGCGTTAATAATCGATTATGTAAGTACCTAATCGATTATGTGGTTATTTTCAAACTATCACTTGTCATTACTAGAAAAATGTCGAATAGTAACCGAAATCAGTGATTGAAAAATTTGAGTTACTTATCAATGAGCTGAATTAATGATCAAATTATTATTTTTTAGTTTAGTAATCTGAAATAGTAATCGAATTTTCGATCACATAAAATCGAGTTACTATTTTAGTCACTTTTTAATTAAATTTAATTTTTTAATTAATTTTATTTTTTAATTCATGTAATTAATATTGAATTATTTGGTTACCCTACCATATTTCATCTTCTTCCCGCTGCAACCCTCAATTTCGTCCCCCATTTCATCTTCTTCCCGTTGCAACCCTCGCAATTTCGCCACATTTCATCTTCTTCCCACTGCAACCCTCAAAAATTTCATCCCAAATTCATCTTCTTCGCGTTGTGTAACCATACTGACCTCCCAAATTCATCTTTTTCGCACTCACCATTCTTGTCCTCGCGCTCACCATTCTTGTCCCAGCCTCAACATCGACGAAGTCGAGGTCGAAACCCAACTCCGGCGACATCGAAACTCAATCTCAAGCCAAACCCAAATCGTTGTGTTGTGAAACCTTACGCAAACCCAGTGGACCTCGAACCCTAACGCAGACCCCAAGGACGTCAAACCCTAACCTCGACCCAACCCCATCGATCTCGAACCCCAATCGTAACCCTAACCCCGACGACCTCAATTCCAACCAAAACCCAGGAAACGTCGTATTAGAATCCTAACCCGATGACCTCAAATCTGCTCTAACCCGAGCATAGGACATGACGAGCAGACCTCTACATACACGGTAATGCTTATTCAAACCATTTGAATTTCCTTATTAAATGTAGTTTTACATTAGAATCCTAACCCGATGACCTCAAATCTGCTCTAACCCGAGCATAGGACATGACGAGCAGACCTCTACATACACGGTAATGCTTATTCAAACCATTTGAATTTCCTTATTAAATGTAGTTTTACATGGTATGTTTTTTCTATGTGTTGATGGTGGGGGGAATAATGGTGGGCAGTGGAATTTTGGAAACAAGGGGAATCAAAATTTTGAGTTGAAGACTAGTCAGGAAGATCTCGATTGAGAGACTGATCTCGTGTTTGATATGTAAGTTCAATGTGACCACTTTCTTCAGAGTGTTCAATTTTGGTTCTATTATACGTTTTGCTTTTGCAAATTATGGTCAAGGTTTTTTGTATTGTGCTGTTCTCAGTTTCTGATGGCATAATTAAGTTGATGAATTAGAAAAAAAGTGTTAAGCTGTTACATTATTTTTTCATGTTTCATGTTTCTTGTTGGTGTATAATTTTATTTTTGTTGGTGGGGGAACGGGTATGAAGCATTTTGGGGTGTTGTTTTTTTCTGCTTTGGCAGATGCAATCACCTTATTTATCAAGTTTCTTAATTGTATAAGTTAGCTTGTTTTGTCAAAGGATGTGAATTTGACTTTTTTTTTCTGACTTGAACAGCAAAAGTCACCAGTAAAGGTGACTTGAAAAACAAAGTGGTTATTACCAGTGCATGAACAAGTAAAGTGTAGAATATATAACAAAAGAGAAAGAAAAGAAAAATGGTGAATTGAAGAGAAGGCAGGGAGGGCCCCAAAACCGAAGTTGTAAAGTTGTAATGTAGAATATATAAGGTTATTTAGTTGTGAAGTTGTAAAATCAAAAGTTTTTGGACAGCTAAGATGATATCTCTTTTAGTGACTGATTTCATAGTAAAATTGGATAAGATTAGCTTACCCTATCCACCATTCTAATTTGGTCTTCCAAACACGTTAAAACTTAAAATGCTCAATTGGTCAGTATTATCGTACATCTCTAATGTTTTACTGAATAGTGACACTCAATTGTTTTAAATATAAGCTTGTTATCATGATTTGACATTTTTCTATCTAACCAGGGGAAGCTATTTTTAGATTTTGAATCAATACAAGTAAGAGTTGATGCAATAATGTTTCTTAAGCAGTTGGATTTTTTGGTTTGTACATTTTTTATAAATAGAAGAATTGCATTTTTCATTTTAGTTATGTTAATGGGATTTATCAACTTAGCTAGTAATTGTTTTCTGAATTTTAGTATTGCAGAACTTTCCCCATGATGATTTATTTTGGCCAAGGGAAAGTTCATACGGATTGCATAAACATGTTCTTGGAAAGCGAAATCGAAACTAATCCAAAATGCTTATTTAATTTAAGCAATCATGTTAGTTGGCCACTAAAGTACACTTGAAGAATGTCTCATAGCATATTTTAATATTGATTTGTGTTATTTTCAGCGGAGAAAGCGATGCATAATGTTGTTGAGGACATACTTTTGGTTACCACTCCCCTATACTCCCTTTCTCAAACATATCCTAGAAAATTTTAAGGCCAACATAAGTAATATTCATTATGGCATATGAAGTTAGTGGAATTAAGTAGAAGCACGTAAGTATGAAGTTTTGATTTTAATATACTTGATGTGCATAAAGTAATGGTAGTAGAAAATTAGAAGTATAGGACGTTGCGTTCAGGTGTAAGCCTATAACAGGACGTCTCACGGAGACCATATTCTAATTTAGAAACATAATCTCTTTGCAATAAATATCACAGGAACTAGGATATGAAACAGGTCCACATTAAAGTTGTGTCATGATTTTTGGAATTATAAACTGTGTGCAGTATTTTTTACAATCCAGATAGGTTTTTCATATAAAGCAAACGGAATAAGTTGAATTTCCACAACTAAAAGTTTTCCAACCCTGAATCTTTTGTCCTCGAAAGGGGTGCTCTTCATTTGCATGCTTTCAAAACTAGAGATGGAATAGGAGGCGATGAAAAATTATCTAGGTCCCAGTATCCATTTAGCACTTTGGTTAACCTGAGTTAATATATAATATATTTTGCCTGCATAAGCGCCAGAGATGCACCTAAAGATACTAAACTAATGCACTCAAAAGTTATGTACGGATCATAATTAGTCAATTTCATCCCCCAAATTAAGCTTTAGCTTGCAAATGATTGTGTCTATCTATGACTTTATTTAATTTTTATTCAGATACTAATGCTTAGCAAAATGACCTATTGTAACTAATTTAAAAAGGTAAATAAATCTGAAGGATGAAAGAGTCAAGCTAAACTTTATCGGAGCAAACATAGAAAATCATAAGTTTAAGTTAATGCAAAGAAATCTTGATTGTCAAAAATGTATTAGATAAGAAATACTGAACTTCACCAAAATCTTCGTGATATTGTTTTGGGAAACTTTTGACACTGACTTGATCAGTAATACGAAATTTTTGATTGTTTATTTGTTGTCTCTATCATTTCTTTCAGAGTCAAAGAGGTTAATATACCTGAAGGTTCTAGTAAGTTTTACCTCGTAAATGTACACCTTATCACTAATGCTTTTCAGTGTAGCCATTTGGGGTATTTCACTCATAACAGAAGTTCAGAATTATCTGAGAACCCTCTGAAGTCAGGTCCATGAAAAAATTATTTCATTCTTCAACTGCTTCAATATATTGTACTTTATTTCTCTATGTGTGTTAGTACTTGTCCACCGTTACCATGATTTATTCACAACTATCCAAGAAAAGGCACCAAACAGTGGTAGATTGCAATTTGGTCTTATTTCATTATGTACATGTACACATTAATTAGGTGTCATTTATTTTACTATTTAGTACGTGTTGAATATGTAAATATAGCAATGGATGGTTTTTTTTCAATTGAATTAAATGCACATTGGAGTTACTCTTTATTAGAAAACTTAGTATTAAACTTAAAGTCCTCTAATTGTCTTTTGCAGTAAAGTTTGGATTTGTCATATTTAAAGGGTCTTTATGTGTTTGCATTTAACGTCTCAGAAATCTCTTATCCATTGAATGTGTCGTTTTCTTTCCCATAATTATAATAACTTATTTAATCCATTAACCATTTTGACATGCTTTTTTATGCAGGGAATAAATCGTGAAACCAGATCTTGTTGGGCTGCAATTTGGAAAGTTCTTCAAACACATTTACTTCCACCATCTTAGGTTTCTAACTGTCAATATCTTTGTACTACTGGGCAGTTTTAGTGGCATAGGTATAACTTCTAGCAAAGCCTATAAATTTTGTGTAATTATGTAATTATGTTGGCATATGATAGGACATGGATGTTAGAGGTTTTAATGTAATTAGGTTATGGATAATTATATGGTATATTAGTTATTAAAATAAGTCATTTGTTGGCATATGACAGAATATGGATGTTTGTGAAAATCGTAGTTGGATGTATAATAGACTTGTACCTGGTCGAAAGGGGTACACTAATGCATTTTTAAATGGTGTGACTGAATTTGTGTCATTTGCTCTTCAACATGCAAAAATGTCAAATGGAAAAATTAGATGTCCATGTAATAAATGCAAAAATAAGAACTTTTTACATTCTGAAGATGTTCAAGTCCATCTTTATCATCGGGGATTTACATCTGCATATTGGTATTGGACATGTCATGGAGAAATGGATCCAAATATGTGTGATGTGAATAATATGTATCCAAATTCATCTAATAATGCACACGAGGTTTATAGAGAAGACTTTGACAACATGATTCATGATGCTTTAGGTACATAGTTTGTGAGTCATTTTGATGAAGAAAATGAGTAGTTTCCAAATATTGAAGCAAAGAAGTTTTATGATTTATTACATGCTTCACAAAAACCATTATGGCCAAGATGTACTAATCACACTGAATTATCTGTTGTTGTTAGATTGTTGACAATTAAATCATAGGGAAACATGTTCTAACAACGTTTTAATCAAACATTAGGTCTTTTGAAAGAGACATATCCTGTAGATAATTTTATCCCAGAAGATTACTATAGAACCTTAAAATTGGTTTCAAAACTTGGTTTATCAGTAGAAAAAATTGATTGTTGTGTTGATGGGTGTATGTTGTTCAACTCAGGTGAAGATAAACAACTATATACATGTAAGTTTTGTCAAAAACCTCGTTATAAGACAAAAAAAGTCGGTAGAGGTAAATATAAAAATGTCTCTGTGAAGAGAATGCATTATTTACCCCTCATTCCTAGGCTTAAGAGATTATATGATTCAATGAGTTCTGCTCCGCATATGAGGTGGCATTGTGAAAATAAGAGAAAGGAGGGACATTTGTGTCATCCATCAGATGGAGAAGCATGGAAACATTTTGACAAGACATTTCCTGATTTTGTAATTGAACTAAGAAATGTAAGACTAGGATTATGTGCTTATGGTTTCACCCCATATGTTCAATTAGGAAAACCATATTCTTGTTGGCCAGTGATTGTAACTCCTTACAATTTACCACCACAATTGTGCATGACAACCCCCTATATGTTTTTAACTCTAATTATTCCTGGGCAAAAAAATCCAAAGGAAAAAAATAGATGTATATTTGCAACCTTTGATAGAAGAGTTAAAAATATTGTGGAATGAAGGTGTGTTGACATATGAAATTTCCAAAAAACAAAATTTTATGATGAAAGTTGCATTGATGTTGACTATTAATGATTTTCCTGCATATGGTATGTTGTCTGGTTGGAGTACAGCTGGAAGATTGGCTTGCCCATATTGTATGAATAATTCAAAGAGCTTTTGGTTGGATAGTGGTCGTATGTTTTCTTGGTTTGATTGTCATCGTCAATTTTTGCCTATGAATCATGCATATCGAAGAAATAAGAATGCATTTTTAAAGAATTGAATTGAAGATTCTCAACCTCCATTGATATTTTCTGGGGATGATGTATGGGAACAAGTTGCTTATTTTCCAAAAGTAACTAAGGAAGTACAATTTACATGTTATGGTTGTGGTGTATATCATAATTGGATAAAACAAAGCATTTTTTGGGAGTTACCATATTGGAATTCCAACATGTTAAGGCATAATCTTGATGTCATGCATATTGAGAAAAATGTGTTTGATAATATGTTTAATACAGTGATGGAAATCAAAGATAAGACCAAAGATGATATGAAGGCAAGAATGGATGTAAAAAAGTATTATCGGAGAAAGGAGTTAGAATTGCAACAATTACCTAATGGAAAAGTTATAAAGCCTAAAGCAAAATTTGTCTTATATAAGGAGCAAAAAAGTGTTGTCTATAAATGGATTAATGAGTTGAGAATGCTTGAGGTTATGCCTCAAATTTGCAAAGATGTGTAAACATAGAGCAAGGAAAAATGATTGGAATGAAAATTCATGATTGTCATATATTTATGGAGCAGTTTGAAAGTGATGAAGATCTTATTGAATTACTTTGGCAAAAATCTTGTTGATTTGATGAAGTCAAAAATGAAGTCAAAGGCTACTTTGTGGCATTCAAAGGTCACTTAGATAAAAGGGTAGTGGGATTAGTGAGTCTGCATCTCTGCTTAGGTATAATCATTTTTATCTCTCTGTTGCATGAGGTTTCTTCGTTTAAAAGATTTTGCAAATGCCTCTAAAAAGCGTTTAAATGGTTAAAAACAAAGTATTTTGATAAAAGGTTTTTAATTAACTATTTTACCTAATAGTATATAAGCTTTATCAACTAAAATGTTCTTAACACTTTTGTAACAGGTTTTTAACTGATATGTTTTCGAAATAATCGATTGTTTTCATTAGAAGGATTTTTGAAAACCTTACGCGATATTTTAAGCTGATATAGAATTGATATAATCGATTAAAATGACTTAGAATATTTTGAAAAGTGTTCTAGCAGAATTTTAATCGATACAAACTCGAAATAATCGATTGAAATAACTTGAAGTGTTTTGAAAGTTGTTCGTCGAGTATTTTAATCGATACAAATGCGAAATAATCGATTAAAACAACTAAGAGGTTTTTCCAAAATGTTTTAATCGATTAAAACAAGCTTGCTTATCGGTTAAAATAACTTAGAAATTTTTATGAAATCTTTTGGCAGAATTATAATTGATTAAAATGTGTTTCAATCGATTAAAATAACTAAGTGAACTTTTTTCAAAATGTTTTAATCGATTAAAATAGATTGTTATCAGTTAAAATTACTTAGAAAAGTTTATAAGAATGTTTTGCGAGTATTTTAATCGATTGAAAGACGAAACAATCGATTAAAACAAGTTTGGAAGATTTTTTACAAAGAGTTTTAATTGATATAAACGGTGTCGTATCAGTTAAAACAAATCTGGAAAATAATCAAAAACTTTTTAACAGATTAAAAGAAGTTTTAACAGATTAAAACAAGACTTTTAACAGATTAAAAGATTATTTTAACAGATTAAATAAACCAGCAGTTTTGAAAATCTTCTATATAAACAGAGTTGCTTGAACTTTTTAAAACACATATTTTAGCAATCAATCAAGCAATCATAAGTGTTACTTTCAAGAGAGAATCGCGCTAGTTTTTTTGAAGTTCATAGAAGTTCTTTCTTGAGGCAAAATTTGCATTCTTTTGGAGAAGAAACTCATACTACAGAGCTGCATAAATCTGGTTTGAGCGTTCTAGTTTCTTCAATTTGTTTCTTTACTTTCTTTAATGTATTGTGGGTGCCTGGAATTGTGGGCACTGGTTTCTGTAGCTGGAATTTGGCTGCAGGGTTGGTCAAGAACTGGAATTTGGTTCTTGGTGAAGGTTTAGGTGCAGGGACTGGAATTTTGGTTCTTGTGGTAGATTGAGTGTGAGATTAAAGTTGTAATCTGTAAAACGTTCAATCTAGTGGAACCCAGCTAGAATTTAGCTAGAAACTGGACGTAGCCCTGGGATTGGGTGAACCAGTATAAATCTTGGTTGTATCTTTCTAAACCTTTCTCTCCTTTAATTCTGTGACTGCATTTATTCTGATCGCTTGCTGTGTGTGATTCAAGAACTGGTCAGGATTCTTAATCTTTGAAATAGATAATCTGTAAATTGCGAAAATCTTTCAAAGATCAATTCACCCCCCCTCTTGATCTCAGCCTACATTTCTAACAATTGGTATCAGAGCAAGGTTCTTGAGAATTATTCAAGTCTTTCGATACAAATGGCTGGAAATAAATTTTCTGAGGGTGCTTGTATTGATAGACCTCCACTGTTTTGTGGTACAGATTACTCTTTTTGGAAGATTAGGATGAAGATCTTTATGGAATCTGTTGGTATAAATGTTTGGAATATCATTGAACAGGGAATATATGTTTTAAACAAAGAATGGTCTAGCTTAAATGATTGTGAAAAGAAACTAATCCAAGATGATTGTATTGCTAAGAATATCATCATATCTGCACTTAACAGAAATGATTTTTTTAGGATAGCACATTGTCAAACTACTGCACAAATGTGGAAAACCCTTGAAATGGCCTATGAAGAAACAACAGAGATATGCTTGATGGTCAATTCAGATTCTCCAATGACCAGTGTAAGTTTTGACTCAACAACTACTATGAATTATAGTTCATTACAAGATGCTTTTTATGAAATGCATGCAGTAGCTAAGAAACTAGAAATTGAAAACAAAATATTAAAAAGCATGAATAGTTTATTAGAAAACAAGATCACTCTTCTTGAAAAGAAAATAGTTGATGAAGAAACCAAGAATGAAAATCTGGAAATAGGTAATAACTCTTGTCGCCGCCGTCAAAACGAGGCGGTCGGAGCGACGCGATGGTTCTGACTTTCCAATTTTCGCGTTTTTATTGGTATGGTTACAATGCCTTTAGGTTGTCCGATAACCGGGTTGAACCTAGGGGCGAGGTTTTCGAAAACGCGCTCTTGGATTGTCCGATAACCGGGCTAACCCAAGAACTAATTTTGAAGGGTTCTTCTGGAGTCGCCACCGATGTTTTTACCGGAAACATCGGAAAAGGAGTAAAAAGGCGTTGGTTTTCGAAAAACCAACTTTGGTCATTAGAACCAGAGTTGGGTAAGGGAGTTAGTTACGTGTAAGGGAAGTGTTAGTTCCCTTACGACGCCCCTTTCGGGTTCCTATGATTGGCCAACTACTTTAAATAAATAAACCGGTGAAAATACGCTTTTACCCTTTTATTTGCGAAATTTAAAATTATGACTACATGGCCCTAATTTCTATTGCATAATTAAAAATAAAGCGGTAAAGGAGAGAGAGAGAGTGTAGAAACCTCTGAGGCAAGCTTTCTATTAGTTTTTTGACAATTTGGGTGCTTTTTGGCAGCCCCTCACTCTCTGCAGTGCCGGAAAACTCTCGAAAACGCTCTTAAAAACTCTTAGAAACTCTCAGAAACTCCGGAAATGCTTCGGAGGGATTCTTGAAAGAGAATTTGAGGAAGTGACTAGAGAGAGAATGGAAGAACTGTGTGAAATGAGGGGAATGGCGCGGCTATTTATAGGGATTCACGCCTGTCAGGTCGAGACGGCCGTCTCGTCTGACAAGGTTGAGACGGCCGTCTCGCCTTGCAGTAATGGCGAGACGGCCTTCTCGCCAAACGAGACGGTGGTCTCGCCATTTTCACAAGGCGAGATGGCGGTCTCATCCCTAAAAGGCGAAAATCCTTATTTACATGCCGAAAATCCCTCCTATTCTAATATGGGGCCTAATAGTCTCTCCTAGTGGCTTCTTAGGCTTCATCCATCTTTGAATAGAAGGTCTTCTGGTCTTTATTATGAGGCCGGACAAGATTTGGGGTCTACAGCTGCCCCCCCTTTACCTGACCAGTCGGTTGTTGGCCTGTTGTGCCAAGAAGATCGACTGGAAGGTAAAGGAGTTGACCCTCTTGCCCGGTTACCCTTTGGATGTTCCGTTTTGCGGCGGTTGATCTTCTGGGGAAAATTTGTGTTGTGCACCTCCAGGATACTCCTTCTGATGGTAGCTGATCCCTTCGGTTGACACATGGTAGAACCTCGGGATACTCCTTCTGACGGTAGCCGATCCTTCAGTTGATGGGTATAAACCCCCCATCAGGCTGGTAGTTGTAGTTCGCTATGTGTTGGACTGGATGAGTATGAACCCCCCCCATCAGGCTGGTGATTGCAGTCTACTGTGTGTTGGACTGGATGAGTATGAACCCCCCATCAGGCTGGTGATTGCGGCTTACTGATCCTGCTTGAGCGTGGATCAGGCGCACTTGCGTGCGCGGGTTGATAGGTATGAACCCCCTATCAGGCTGGTACAGTCCACTGCGTAGGACTGGTGGTGGCGGCGGCTTACTGCTCGGGTGGCTCATGCGTCGAGTGTTGAGAAGTGCTTTCTTGTCTTTGTTTGTCTTTTCCTATGAATGGTCGTCCGGTATGTGCCGGGGATCTTGTTGGTGTTCATCCAGCTTTGTTGGTTGCTGGGGATTCTTTGTTTTTGATCACCCGACTCTTGCTGGTTGGTCGGGTAGTCTTTGTTTATTGTTCGACTCTTGCTTGGCTTGTCGAAAATTGTTGGTCAAGGTGGTTGACTTGTTTTAATCCTGCCCTTTTTTTCGCAATTTTATCTCTTTTTTCTCGCGATTTTTGGATTTTGGCTTTTTTCTTGAGCGTACGTCTTTTTATTCTTAGCTTCTTTTGGTTACGCTGACTTTTTGGAAGGGATAGCAAAAAGATGCATGGAATAAAATTTTATTTATAAAGGATTTTATTACAGCAGTTCCTATTCTATGAGCACTATCCCTAAGAAGGTGGGCTTTCGTTTGGAGACGATCCGTAGGAGGGAAATTGCCGGTACATGTGCATCCAGAATTCTGCTTGATCCCGGATTTCATCGTGGTATTCCTGCTGGAATGTTGCTCAGTCTTGTCTCATCCCCTCCTGATATTGGTATATCGTCTCCAGCCTTGTGTCGAAGGCCTCCTGCTTAGAGACATCTGCTCTTGCCTCACAGACATTTGATCAAATTGCTGGCGCAAATCATAGATGTTGCGGTTCATGCCAGCAAAGTCGTCTGTGTACTGCTGCTGTTGTTGTTGCTGTTGCTGTTGTTGTTGGAACTCGGGAGGTGTCGGGAAATCCAAAGTGAAATCCAGCGATGGGTGGAGGATCAGCTGGGTCCCGTGGCGCATCAGCATCCCCATGCTGACCAGGATCGACCCGTTGATGGACTCGGGTCGTAGGCTGGAGGCCAGCTCTTCCCGGCCACCGCACCCCCATTTCTCTGCTAGGGGGGTAATGAGGGGAGCCATGAGGACGGCTCCCACTAGCCTGCTCCCGAAGTCCTTGAGGGCCTTCAGGAAGAAATAGCCAGGGTTGCATCGGTGCCTCTGGCTCATGCAGTAAAGGACGAAGAGGTCGGGGAGTGTTACCTTTCCCTGGCTCTCCTTCCTCCCGTGAATGGTTCTTGCCAGCAACTTGTGGCAAATGCGGAGGGCCGGGGGGAGTGCTGAGCGCTTCATCAGTGTGGGCAAAGTGGGTGCCCTGGTGAGCTCCTCCCACATTTCGCCGGCGGTGAGGTTGGTGAGGCGCGCGTAGATGGCCTCCTGGTATTCCCGGGTTAGCACGTCTCCGGGCTGGACGAATCCGATGGACACGTTGAATTCGTCCAGAGTGGTGGTCGGGTACATCCCACCCATAAAGTACGTCACCATTTTTGTTGGTGACAGGCCTAGAATCATGGCGGGAGTCTCGGCATAGGAGATGGAGGCAAGGAATTCCAGTACCCCTGAGGGTACACATGGGTGGGTGGAGACTGTAGGAGGAAGCCCCACCCAATGCTGTTAATGTGGACCCGGACGTCGTCCTCCCACCCAAATTCGGCGAGGATGTCGAAGTCTAACGTGAGCATGGGGTGCCATGTGTACCCCCTGATGTGCTCAAGACGAGCTTGGTGTGCTGGAGAGAGCTGAGTGGGGTCCTGAGGGACAGGCGCTGAGGAACTGCTAGGGCCAGCAGAACCCCTTCTCTTCCTGGTCTGGCTTCCACGGAACATTTTGATGATAAGGTGCTTGGGAGTGAGATATCAGAGAGTTGGAGTGCAGAGGAGTTGTGAGGAACCCCCAAGACCCCTCCTCTATTTATAGGGACAAATCGGATTCGGGACCGCCGTCTTGGGAAGTCGAGACAGCGGTCTCGATTTTGCATAAGTCGAGATGGTCGTCTGGGACCTCGAGACGGTGGTCTCGACTTTGACCTTAAGCGAGACGGTCGTCTCACCAAGCGGAACGACCGTCTCATTTTTTGTTAAGTCGAGACGATGGTCTCGTTGGTCGAGACGACGGTCTCGATTTTCTGGGGATCGAGACGGTGGTCTGGGAATTCCGGACGGTCGTCTCGATTAAAAGGATTTTTTTGTTTTTTTGTAGAGGAAAATAGGACTTGGTTCAAAAACATGTTACGCATGCAATGTTTTCATGTTTGATGTCCTATAATGCCTATTTCAATTAGTTTTTCAGAAGGATTTCACTGACGTGTCTTGTAGCATCGAATGCCCCCTGATTTGCATTCTTGTACTTGGTTGTACTATGCCGGACTTCTTGTGACCGAAGAATAATTTGTTTTTCCTTTTTTCTTTCCCTTTTTTTTGTAGAGTACTATTTGCCACGTGGTGTCCCTTTTTCCTCATTCTAGGGGTTTCAATTCTCTTGTTGACTATACGCCTCCATATTCCCAAATTAATTATTAGAATATTGCTATGAGGGTCAAGAGAAAAGAAGTAAAGAGGTAAATTCAATAGCTTGTGTTTTAGAATGTTGATTTTTATAAAGAGGTTTTTGTAAGAATGGTTGGCTAGGGTTAGGCTTAGGTGTTTAAGCTTTTCGTCTAAGCAAATGTTTCCCCTTTTTGTATTTGCGCCTTAGTTTTATTTCCATTGCTTTTTATGGCTAGTTGATCTCCCTAGATCGCCCTTCGGGTTTTCGAACTAGGATATTGTGTTTTTGGCCCTATCTTTTGTCTAGGTTCCTTCTTTTTGTATTTTTGGGGAATCCTAGCGGACCTTATTTTGTAACCCTAACTTTTGCCTAGGCTACCCTTTATTTTTGTTCGGGTGTCCTACCGGGTTGACCCTATCTTTTGCGTAGCCCCCTTAGTGGGTTTCCTACCGGGTATTTTGCCCTTTTTCTTTTGGCCTTTGGCTTTTATGAGCTTTTTCTTTTTTTGTGTATTTTTTGTTCACAATATTGGTGAAGCATGACTTTCTTTGTGGTGAGGTAAAGCCTTATTTGGTGCTTCTAATCAACTAGTTTGATTGTAATGGCAATGGCGAATTTTGGTTATTTGGATGCGCTTTTTACTCTTCTTTTTCCATTTACTTAGACGAGGTTATTGTGAAGTCTAGTCGAAAATAGCAAGAAGAGAAACAGATAGTAAGAAGTATTCTTTATTAATTAATAAGGGAATATGTGCCCTAAAATGTCGGGGGGTCGGGCTAGCCCCGGGGGATAATCTCTAACAATCATGGGGTTTACATCCCTTAAATGAAGAAAAAGATCTCCTAATGACTAGGGTAGCTCTTGACGCTTGCACCCCTCCACTTCGGAAAATTTGCTTGAGTGTGCGGAGGGGAGACTTCCCTTTTCCTCTTTCCGCTCGGTCCTTAGTAGGGTCATATCCTAGGCCATGCTTGAAAGGATTGTCTTTGAATTCTGGGGGTTCCCTTATGCCTTGGGAATCTGCCCCCAGTCCTTGGCCGGGATGGTAACCGTGCTTCATCATCATGCGGGCTATCCTTGTGTTTTTGGGAAGTCTTTCTATACTAGCAATTTTGAAAAGATGTTTCAAGGGCCTCTTCAGCCGCATCCACATAAGGTTGGGTGGACGGTCCACTGATCAGGATATCATCTTCTGCTTGGACCGTGACCAATTTGTCATCCACTATGAACTTGACTTTCTGGTGGAGCGTCGAAGGTACTGCCTTAGCGTCATGAATCCAAGGCCTGCCGAGGAGACAACTGTATGCTGGAGTAATATCCATTACATGGAAATCGACGTTGAAGATAGTGGGTCCTACTTGGATTGGCAATTTAACTTCTCCCACTACTTCTCGCTTTGATCCGTCGAAGGCTCGAACGATAGTGCTGCTTGGGCGCAGACGGGTTCCTTGGATAGTCAACTTGTCTAGTGTGCACTTGGGCATCACGTTCAAGGATGACCCATTATCCACAAGAACTTTGGCGATGAGGTACTCCTTGCACTTGATTGAAATGTGCAAGGGCTTGTTATGGTCTGATCCCTCGAGGGGGAGTTCTTCCTCTGTGAAGGTGAGGTGGTCGCTTGCCATGATGTGACCGACGATCCTCTCAACCTTTTCTTGGGATACGCTATGAGGTACATGCGCTTCGCTCAAGACCTTCAGCAGGGCGTTTCTGTGTGGTTCCGAGCTCATCATTAGAGATAATAATGTTATCTTTGCAGGAGTATGATTGAGCTGGTCTATAATGGAATACTCACTTTGCCTTATAAACTAGAGTAATTCCTCTGTCTCCTCCTTGGATTCTTTATTTTCTTTTTCTTCGGTCTTTTTATTTTTTCCTTTATTTTTGGGGACATCTTCTTGTGAGTCCTTGGGGGAGTAGACTCTTCCACTTCTAGTCATGCCCCCAATGCCAGCTATATTTGTGATATCCTCTCTTATTGGTGAAGATTCTTCATATCTCCACGATACAGCTTTATTTGACTCGTAGGGGAAAGGACGTGGCATAAATAGTCGCACTAGTGTCCTTGCCCCCTCTTCCTTATTTCTGAGGACCAACGGTCGAGGCTTATTTTCCTCTTGTGGCGAGTCGACCGTTGGGAAAAGCTTGATTAGGAGTGGCTTTCTCTCCATTCTTCTGATTTGGAAGACGTGTCAGTTAATCCTTCCTTTTTATTATCTTATTTATTAAGAATGAAGGAGGGGAAATTAAATATGCAGATGAATGATATGCATGCAAGTAGACAATTGTTGAATAAAGAAAAATTTCATTTATCTGTTGGAAGGTGTACATTCCCCTATTCCATACTACGAAGCAACTTTTGACAGAAACGGAAAAGCCTAAAGAAACCTACAGGCAGGTCTTGATCTCTATGTAATTCCCTTTCGGCTTCCCGGACGTGACGAGCAAGTGCTTCGCTTTGTTTTTGGACTGCCTGGCTCATATCTTCGCTGTACTTTTGAGCCTCCTTGATTTTCGCCTCCTGATGGACGATCAAGGCTTGCAGTTCATCGAGTTTTGCAAGGGCTCGTTCTTTTTCTTGTAGTACTTGGCCGTACTGAGCTAGCCCATCTTTCTCTTTGCAACGTAGCTCAGCGAGACTTTTGTTGAGTCTCCGATCGGCCTCTCGCTCTTGGCGTATTTTTGACCGAGTCTTGGTGAGTTCTTGCAATAATTCCTTGATCATCTGAGCCTATTTTGCTGATTTGGCCTCAAGGCGTGCTGATTTGGCGGTTATTTTTTGAAGTTGGCTATCCGAGCTGGTTCGGGTAGCTTTGGATGCTCGGATAGCTTGCTCATTAGAGTCAGCACACTGGTCCTTGAGACGCTCTTTTTCATTATCCTTTTTCTTGCATTGCCTTTGCAGACCATCAATGGTGAGGATAGAGTCTTGTTCTCTCTCTTCAAGGGCCCTCATCTGGGCTCCCATGATTTCTATCCTCTAGGTTAAGACATCGACTTGAGCTTGTAGCTCTTCACTATTGGCGCTTGTAACGAGTGAGGTGGATGGTTGAGACATCCCTCTTCTTTTTCTCCACACCTCATAGTCACTGGAGACGGACACTCGAGCTTTTCCTAGCTCTCTATCTCCCATACAGACTGGTTTCTCCCATGCTTTTCTCACGGCCAGTGAGTTGGCGATTGTGCATTGGTCTCCGAAGCAACACAGTCCTCCGAGTTCCCCTCGAGAAATTGTAGTTTGAGTCCTCATGAGCTGCCTCATAGCTACTCTAGGTGAGTAGGCTATGCAACCCTTGAGTCCTATCAAGGGTACGTTCGGATAGTCTCCACATCTGATGAGGACTGGACTGGGTCGGAACCAAGGGCAGACCCAGGATAAATTTTTGGCGTCCCATTGTTCCAACTCGTCCTTCCATTCTGAAGTTAAGCGTCGTTGGAGAGGGATTTTGGAGAAGCTCCTCAAAGGATCGGGGAACATCCCCATGTGACTAGAGGCGTAAAAATGTGTAATGCCCCACACAAAGAGTAGTGAAGAGCAGCAACGAAGTGTTTTTCCTTGCTTCTGGCGGCAGAATTCCACCGAGAGCAAGGTGTCGGCAAGAATTGCAGGCAAGGGACTCTTCGAGTTCACGTCCCAGGCGAAGAAGGCGTCCATGACGGCTTGATCCACTGTGTCGAGGTGGAAGGGAAACAAGATCGTTCCGAATATGATTAAGGTCAGGGTTTTGTTAAAAGCGACCCATTCTGTCCTTTCAGCCAAATCGGACAGATGGTCTTCTAACATTGAGACTTTCCAACCCTGGATGTTTCCTTTTCCTATTAGGGTAGTCTGCCGGAATGGTAGTTGAATAATGGCAGCGACTTGTGCTACAGGAGTATATGCCCCATGGCGGATATGGACCCCAGCTGATTTGGGCCATTTCAGCATGATTTTGTACTCCTCCAAGGTGGGCACCATGTCAAACTGCGGAAATTCGAAGCAGCGCAGACTGGAGTTCCAGAAGTGAACTAATACCCTGACAAAAACTTGATCAACACAGATCTTCAGTAGATCTAGAATCCGTCCATAGGATTTTTCAAAGTCGGCGCAGACCTCTGGTGGCATTATCACGCAAAGTCGTTCCAATTTCTCAGTATGGTATCGGGGAATATCCACCTTCTTCAATTGTCTACTAGTCCCCTCCATTTTCTAAAACCAAAATGCATGTTTTATGAAAATGATGCTGATGGAATGAATGTGAGTGTTTATTTCTCTATTTATCATGTTTTGTATGATATTTGCGTATATTTTTTTGAAAAATAAACTACCTATATGAATGATTTATGAGTGTAATATTTTTGAACAAGGTCCCATTTATTACTTTGGAATCGAAAATCTTTTTTTTATTTGATTTTTATTTTATTTTATTTTATAGCCTTTTATCTCTTCTGTCGGACTGCGTGACTACTTAGCTTACAAAGAACCTGAAACCAGGCTAGCTAAAAGGCAGACTGTCTGAGATAAAAAATGGCTTTATGCGAAAGAATAGTTAGCGTCCCTTATCTCTTCTGTCGGACTACGTGGCTACTTAGCTTACAAAGAACCTGAAACCAGGCTAGCTAAAAGGCAGACTGTCCGAGATAGGGGTGTTTATTGCAAAAAATGATTTTTTTGTGATTTTTCTGTTGTTTGGTTATGCTATGCAACAGACAAATGCAACAAACAGATGCACACACAATTCGATCATCCATGAACAGGCGAGAAGTCGTTTTAATCACGAGGTAGGGTTTTCCTGCAGAAAAGTGCTTTGGCGAAGGTAGGTTCTAACTGTTCTCACCAAGGCTAAGGCCCCCAAGGTGCCCCCATTATAGGGTCCCCACTCTCCAGCCTTCCGACCATGCTTAGCACTAAGGCCATAGTCAGTCTTTGTGCCAAAAGAGGAAGGTTATCACCTTGAGTGGTGGTTTCCGATCACACTGGTGGGCACAAGGCCATCACTACAGCGAACCGTACCTGCCACCCACTCCCTATGGATTTCTCACTTGCCCTGGGTATAGAGGGAACTGTAGTGTGCAAGGGTTTGTGTACAGTTTGTATTTCAAACAATTGCGTAAGTATAAACAGATAATAGTTATTAAAGCCAAGCATTAAAACATGTTATAATACAAGGTAGGGTAAAAGCCTAAATTTTTTTTGGTTTATTTACTTTAAGCTAGCCCATCACTTAATGGGATCAACTCTCTAGGCTTCCCCAGTGGAGTCGCCATCTGTCGCCACTGTCAAAACGAGGCGGTCGGAGCGACGCGATGGTTCTGACTTTCCAATTTTCACGTTTTTATTGGTATGGTTACAACGCCTTTAGGTTGTCCGATAACCGGGCTGAACCTAGGGGTGAGGTTTTCAAAAAGGCGCTCTTGGATTGTTTGATAACCGGGCTAACCCAAGAACTAATTTTGAAGGGTTCTTCTGGAGTCGTCACCGATGTTTTTACCGAAAACATCGGAAAAGGAGTAAAAAGGCATTGGTTTTCGAAAAACCAACTTTGGTCATTAGAACCAGAGTTGGGTAAGGGAGTTAGTTATGAGTAAGGGAAGTGTTAGTTCCCTTACGACGCCCCTTTCGGGTTCCCTATGATAGGCCAGCTACTTTAAATAAATAAACTGGTGAAAATACGCTTTTATCCTTTTATTTGCGGAATTTAAAATTATGACTACATGGCCCTAATTTCTATTGCATAATTAAAAATAAAGCGGTAAAGAGAGAGAGAGTGTAGAAACCTCCGAGGCAAGCTTTCTATTAATTTTTTGACAATTTGGGTGCTTTTTGGCAGTCCCTCACTCTCTGCAGCGCCGGAAAACTCTCGAAAACGCTCTTAAAAACTCTTAGAAGCTCTCAGAAAATCCGGAAATGCTTCGGAGGGATTCTAGAAAGAGAATTTGAGGAAGTGACTAGAGAGAGAATGGAAGAATTGTGTGAATTGAGGGGAATGGCGCGGCTATTTATAGGGATTCGTGCCTGTCAGGTCGAGACGGCCGTCTGACAAGGTTGAGACGGTCATCTCGCCATTCGAGACGACCGTCTCGCCTTGCAGTAATGGCGAGACGGCCGTCTCGCCATTTTTGCAAGGTGAGACGGCGGTCCCGAATCTGAGATGGCCGTCTCGACCCTAAAAGGCAAAAATCCTTATTTACATGCCGAAAATTCCTCCTATTCTAATATGGGGCCTAATAGTCTCTCCTAGTGGCTTCTTAGGCTTCATCCATCTTTCAATAGAAGGTCTTCTAGTCTTTATTATGGGGCCGGGCAAGATTTGGGGTCTACAACTCTGATTGCATGTGTAATGATAAAGATTATAAAAATTGTCCTGAGTTACAAGAGAAATTAACATATTTAATAAAAACTGCATCTAAACTTGCACAAGGAAAAACTAGTCTTGATATGATACTTGATTCTCAAAAATTGGTTATTGATCGTGGTGGTATAGGTTTTACACCTCTTGTTGGAAAGAAAACTAGAGCATTTAAAAACTATTTTGCATATAGTAAATATGTTTCGTCTCCATTTATTAAATGTTTTTACTGCATGAAAAAAGGTCATTCTGTGAAATATTGTAGAATTAAAAAATATGTTATTCCTAAAGGTAGAATGAAGTGGATTCCCAAAAATTCATTTCAAATAACATGATTGGACCCAATGATTATAAAAAGGGTACCAGAAATATGATAAATATGTTTTGCAGGAACAAAATCTGGAAGTCCCTTGGTGTTCAAAACAACAAATTCGGTTCTGGTTTCATAAACTGAATGTTTTAATTGATATAAAACAGTTTTAATTGATTAAAATCACTTACAGAGAACACCAGAAAAGCAATCCGTACAGTTTTAATCGATTGAAATACGAATCAATCGATTAAAATGTTCTCAAGAATTTAGTTTAGCTGTTTTAATCAATTAAAAAGGATTTATATTAGTTAAAATCATTAAAAGGATAAATTTAACCGATTATTTCTCGATTAAATCAATTATTATTCTGAGATATTTTCTCCAGAACTTGATTAATCGATTGAATGTCAAATTAATCGATTAAAATTCTTCCTCCAGTACAAAATTAATTGATTATTTCGATTCTGTATCAGTTTGTACTGCAACTATACTAATTTCTCTTTCAGGCAAAACAAACTGAAGATCTCTAGTACCTTGACAGCGGGTGTTCTAAACACATGACAAGTGATATTACAAAATTTCACAACTTAAAACTAAAGAATGGTGGGACTGTTGTCTATGGGGATAATAACAAAGGAAGAATCCTTGGAATAGGTGACATCAAATGCACAGAATCAGGTATTATTAACAATGTATTATATGTTGAGGGTTTAAAACATAATTTGATTAGTATTAGTCAGCTTTGTGATAAAGGACACAAAGTTGTCTTTGGTCAAGATCAATGTCAAATAATCAAATCAGATCTCGAGCAGTACTCGACTATCGGTAAGAGGATCAACAATATTTACATGTTAGATACTAATTTCGCTAAAAATTGTTGCTTAATCTCTAAAGATAATGATTCCTGGTTGTGGCATAGAAGGTTAGCTCATATTCATATGAATCATCTTAATAAACTAATTTCTAAAGATCTTGTAGTTGGCTTACCTAAACTTAAGTTTGTGAAAGACAAAGTATGTGATGCATGTCAAAAGAGGAAACAAGTAAGGAATTCTTTTTCACAGAAAAATATTGTTTCAACTTCTAGACCTCTTGAACTTTTGCACATGGATCTCTTTGGTCCTTCTAGAACTATGAGTTTAGGAGGAAATCTATATGCACTGGTTATAGTAGATGATTACTCAAGATTTACCTGGACATTATTTTTAAAATTAAAATCTGATACTTTCCATTTGTTTAAGAAATTTACGAAACAAATTCAAAATGAAAAAGGCTATTTCATCTCTTGTTTTCAAAGTGATCATGGGGGAGAGTTTTCAAACGAAAATTTCAATAAATTTTGTGATAAACATGGTATTAAGCATAATTTTTCTGCTCCTAGAACTCCTCAACAGAATGATGTAGTTGAAAGGAAAAATCGTTCTCTTGAAGAGTTAGCTAGGACAATGCTTAATGAGAAAGCATTACCAAAATATTTTTGGGCTGATGCCGTTAGTACTGCTTGTCATGTATTAAACCGTGTTTTAATCATACCTTTTCTTAAGAAAACTCCCTATGAATTATACAAAGGTAAAAAGCCTAACATAAACTATTTTAGAGTATTTGGAAGTAAGGTTTTTGTTTTAAACAATGGAAAGGAAAATCTTGGAAAGTTTGATTCCAAATCAGATGAAGGTATCTTCTTGGGATATTCATTGAATAGTCATGCTTATAGAATCTTTAGCAAAAGGCTAAATACTATAGAAGAATCTATTCATGTTGTATTTGATGAGACTAACCCAAGTATGCAGAATATTTCTGAGTATAGTACAGAAGATGATGTTTTAACTAATAAAATGTATCAGTTAAAACTGTCAGAATCAACAGTTTTTCAAAAATAGGCCGAAGATATCGAAGAATCTAAAGAGCAACTGCCTAAAGAATGGAAGACTCCAAGAAATCTTTCAATAGACAACATCATTGGTGAAATAAATCAGGGAGTTTCCACTAGAAGATCTTTAAATAAATTTTGCAATCACATGACATTCGTATCACAAATTGAACCAAAACCCATATCTGATGCATTAAAGGATAATAACTGGATTAATGCTATGCATGATGAATTAAATCAATTTACAAGAAATGAAGTATGGGAATTAATTCCAAAACCAGATGATGCAAATATTGTAGGAACAAAATGGGTGTTTAGGAATAAAATGGATGAAAAATGGTATAATTAGTAGAAACAAGGCCAGATTAGTTTCTAAAGGGTCCCTTCCTATCTTTTTCTTATGGCATATTTCTTTTACTACTAATTTTCATTTCTGGTCTGTAATATTAACTGGTTGTAAACCAGGAACAATATTTTTAACTTTGCTTAATATGATGAAGGTTTTAAGTTGAATTAAGAGAGCCTAGATAGAATTAAACAAAAATCTCTGATAATTTTAGCTGATACAAAATAGATTTAATCGATTAAATCGATTAAAAGAAACACTTACATAGGAAATTCACATCAAAATAATCGATTAATTTGCGTATTAATCGATTAAAACCTGTATGTCATGTATTTGTATCAACTAAAACTAGTTTACATCAGTTAAATCAGCTAAATAAGATACTATTCTGATTTTGATGGATCTATTGGTTAAAACTTACTCAATCTAGTTGATATTATCTTAAAACATTTTCCTAATAATGGATTTTACAAAATCCGAACTGAATTAGGCATGATAGATGCATCAAACATTACTTAGTTTTCAAAACTAGTTGTTTTAATCGATAAAAACAAGCTTTAAATCGATTAAAAGCACTTATACAACATTTTTTTTTACTGTTTTAATTTATTAAATGTCGATTTAATCGATTAAATCAACTTATGTTTCAAAATTTTGAAATTCATCACTGTTTTAATCGATTAAAACATTATTTTAATCAATTAAAACTAGTAACAAGATCATTTTAATCGATTTCGTCCTGTTTTTAATCGATTATTACTCTGGAAAGAAAATTTAAAGGCTTTAGTTAATGGTTGTTCTTGTAACATGCTACTAAAGCATGGTTCCCTTATCTTTACACGTGTTAATTGTATTAATTACAAACGTGTTAATGAAGATAAGTTTGAATCAACTTTGATTGGTCTTTACATGAGTAAGGTATATTGTTCAAATCTTTTACTGTTTTTTAAAAACTGATACATATCATGCATAGTTTTGTTCCTCTGTTCCCTATTTTTGATGAAGTCAAAAGGGGAAGAACTAATATTGATTTTCTTTATTTAGGGGGAGTAGCAATATAGGGGGAGAAATGGGAAAATGATTAATTTTTGAATACTCACTAATCTATATATTCAAGTGACTTCTTCTGCAGAGTTATTATTCAAAGAGGTGTTTGTCTTCATCAAATAGGGGGAGACTGAAAGTGATGAAGATCTTATTGAATTACTTTGGCAAAGATCTTGTTGATTTGATGAAGTAAAAAATGAAGTCAAAGGCTACTTTGTGGCAGTCAAAGGTCACTTAGATAAAAGGGTAGTGGGATTAGTGAGTCTGCATCTCTGCTTAGGTATAATCATTTTTATCTCTCTGTTGCATGAGGTTTCTTCATTTAAAAGATTTTGCAAATGCCTCTAAAAAGCATTTAAACGGTTAAAAACAAAGTATTTTGATAAAAGGTTTTTAATTAACTATTTTAACTAATAGTATATAAGCTTTATCAATTAAAATGTTCTTAACACTTTTGTAACAGGTTTTTAACTGATATGTTTTCGAAATAATCGATTGTTTTCATTAGAAGGATTTTTGAAAACCTTCTGCACGTATTTTAACTAATATAGAATTGATATAATCGATTAAAATGACTTAGAATATTTTGAAAAGTGTTCTGCGGAATTTTAATCGATACAAACTCGAAATAATCGATTAAAATAACTTGAAGTGTTTTGAAAGTTTTTACGTCGATATTTTAATCGATACAAATGTGAAATAATCGATTAAAACAACTAAGAGGTTTTTCCGAATGTTTTAATCGATTAAAACAAGCTTGCTATCGCTTAAAATAACTTAGAAAGTTTTATGAAATCTTTTGGCAGAATTATAATCGATTAAAATGCGTTTCAATCGATTAAAATAACTAAGTGAACTTTTTCAAAGTGTTTTAATCGATTAAAAGAGATTGTTATCGGTTAAAATCACTTAGAAAAGTTTATAAGAATGTTTTGCAGTATTTTAATCGATTGAAAGACTGAACAATCGATTAAAACAGTTTGGAAGATTTTTTAAAAAGAGTTTTAATTGATATAAACGGTGTCGTATCAGTTAAAACAAATTTGGAAAATAATCAAGAACTTTTTAACAGATTAAAATAAGTTTTAACAGATTAAAACAAGACTTTTAACAGATTTAAAGATTATTTTAACAGATTAAATAAACCAGCAGTTTCGTAAATCTTCTATATAAACAGAGTTGCTTGAACTTTTTAAAACACATCTTTTAACAATCAATCAAGCAATCATAAGTGCTACTTTCAAGAGAGAATCGCGCTAGTTTTTTTGAAGTTCATAGAAGTTCTTTCTTGAGGCAAAATTTGCATTCTTTTGGAGAAGAAACTCATACTACAGAGCTGCATAAATCTGGTTTGAGCGTTCTAGTTTCTTCTATTTGTTTCTTTACTTTCTTTACTGTATTGTGGGTGCCTGGAATTGTGGGCACTGGTTTCTATAGCTGGAATTTGGCTGCAGGGTTGGTCAAGAAATGGAATTTGGTTCTTGGTGAAGGTTTAGGTGTAGGGACTGGAATTTTGGTTCTTGTGGTAGATTGAGTGTGAGATTAAAGTTGTAATCTGTAAAACGTTCAATCTAGTGGAACCCAGCTAGAATTTGGCTGGAAACTAGACATAGCCCTGGGATTGGGTGAACCAGTATAAATCTTGGTTGTATCTTTCTAAACCTTTCTCTCCTTTAATTTTGTGACTGCATTTATTCTGATTGCATGCTGTGTGTGATTCAAGAACTGGTCAGGATTCTTAATCTTTGAAATAGATAATCTGTAAATTGCGAAAATCTTTCAAAGATCAATTCACCCCCCCTCTTGATCTCAGCCTACATTTCTAACACAGTTAATGCCTATTGCTTTTAGTTCACTGTCAAATAAAATTTGGAAACCAATTGTTGAGTTAAGTAAATTCATCAAAGATTTATGTTCAACTATTTTGTGAGTGGATGATTTGTTATTAACGCAACAAAACATTGCAATTACTTTATGTAAATTGTAACGATTCTTTCCACCTGCATTCTTCAATTCAATGGAACACTTACCTATTCATTTGCCTTGCGAAGCAAGAGTAGGAGGTCCTATTCAATATCGGTGGATATCCATTTGAGAGGTACTACTTTTTAATTATTAAATTTGAACAGGAATACTTGTCTTATTTGAAATTATAATAACCATATGATGGTCTTGTATTAGGTACTTGAATAAGTTTAAAAAATTGTTAAGAACAAGGCACGTGTGGAAGGTTCAATATGTGAGGCATATCTAGTGCAAGAGACTTCTCATTTTTGTTCATATTAATTTGAGACTCATGTGCAAACAATGAGAAATAAAGTCAGCCGCAATGATAATGGAGGTGAACATGTAGAACTAGATTGTGTATCAACAATTTTTAATCATCCTAGTCGCTTTAGTGGAAGATCTTCATGTCGATACTTAAATAAGAAAGAATTATAAGCTGCACATTTGCATGTGTTACTTAATTGTGAAGAAGTTCAACCATTAATCAAGTAAGAACCAAAATTCATTTTGGCATGCATTTTTCATGCATAAAACCACTAACACAATGTTATGTGTAAATGTTAGAATATTTGAACAATTTCTAGAAGCAGTGAATCCAAACATCACTCAAAGAGAAATTGAGGCTCGGATTGCTTTCGATTTTCCTAGATGGTTTCAAACATATGTAAGTTTTAAAAATATTTTGTAAATCAATGATAAGAATAATTTATGTTCTCACATTAACTTATTCATTCATACTATGTTTATCATTCATTTTGGTTCACGACAGGAACAATATGGTTCAAAGTCAATTTTTACATGACTTAGCATGGGGTCCACGAAAAAAGGTTTTTACATGGCCTATTTATTTTGTTAATGGTTTCAAGTTTCATACGGAAGAATGGAGCATTGGAAAGAAAACTGTCACTTGTGGAGTTTGTGTTAAAGGGGATGATATTGAAAATGAAGAAAACTGTTATTATGGTATCATCAAAGAGATTATGCAACTTGAATACATAGGAGAGCCAACAAAAGAGTTAGTTGTATTCAATTGCCAATGGTTTGATTCTAAAAGGAATCATGGTGTACGAGTTCACAAGGAATATGGTATAGTGGAGGTTCATCATTGTAGAAGGTATTTAAATTATGATCCTTTCATACTTGCATCAAATGCAATTCAATTATATTATATGCCTTATCCTGAAAAGGTTAAGGAAAAGGTAGATTGGTGGGTTATAATTAAAACCAAACAAAGAAGTATGGTTGATGATCAATATACACTAGAGGTTGCCTATCAACATGGTTATTCTAATACTCAACTTGTGTCAACTGATGAAGTACTTGGTCAATTAAGAGACGATGAAGGTGAACATGAAGAGCTAGTAGAGAATGAATTACTTGATGGAAATGAATATAATGTGGAAGATGTAGAAATCAATGAAAAAGAGTATGATGAGGAAAGTGAATTTGATGATGATTACAACTCTGATGATGATCAAAATGCTGATGACTCATATAAATTTGATGAAGAAAGTGATGTTCATGTCGATGATGATGATTATAATGATAATGATGATGATGATGATGATGATGATGATGAATGATTTTTGTATTTTTGTAAATGGTTAGTATTTAATAATTATAAGCACACTTAATAATGTTCCCATCAATTTTTTTTTTGTTTCAAACATTTCAATAAATATGTTATTGTTTAATTCATTACTATTACTTCTTAAATATATGCAATTTGCTTATACATTTTTGTTATTTTTTGCTATATTTGTAGATGTCGAACAAAAGGAAAACCAAGCTTATTTTAAAAATTAATTTGATGAAGCATCAATTCAATCAATTACCAAGAAATAGCATAGTTGGACCACAAGTTGGACATCCATTAGTTGAAACTATTGCAAAACATGTTAGTTCTACCCCTTCAGTACAAAATAAGTCTACTGATGGTCGTACTCCACCACTTGGAGGAAGTTCTAAATCTCTTCCATTAACTTCTCCATCATTAGGAGCACAATCACCACATGAGACACCTTCCCCACAAAGTCTTCAAGCATCTAACCCTCAAACTGAAGGCACTTTTGTTTCTCATGATGATCATAATGTCTCAGATGTTCAGAGAACTTGCGATAAACCCATTTTAACACTTGATGGATATAGGTAAATCACTTAAATTTTAACAATGTTATATTTTGTTCACATTCTATAAAACTTGTACTTTATGACTTTATTTGTGTTGTAGATTTTTGCCTTCATACTTTGCAGCTAATGCCATTAGTGATATTTTCAAAAGCCATTACACTGATGCATGACCATCATGGAAAAAGGTACCTGAAGTTATTCGATACATGTGGTTTAGTGAGTTCATGGTATGCATTTATATTAGTTCTTAACTTTAAAATAAGTTATAATTATTGAATGTACTATAAAATTTACTTGTTTTGTTTGGGTATAGAGAAAATATACTATTTTTCCACCTGATCATAGGTTGGCTAGAAGGAACTTTGAAATGCGAGGTGCGAACATATTGAAAAGTTCACTAAACAAGGGACGCATGATAATGAAGAAGCCATATTGGTTTGTAGAAGATGTATGGGATATCTTATGCCAACATTGGGGATCAACACAATTCAAAGTAAGAATTTTGACTGCAAAAGCAAATCGAGCTTCTGATTGTGGTGGACTTGGAATGTCACTCAATACTGCTGGCTCCATTAGCACTTCTCAACATAGAGAAAATTTGGTAAACTTTGCTTTATACTGGTTTATGCATGTATTAGTCCTATGCCAGAGGATGAGTCTGATGTTTCATCTGTTTGTGTATCACCCTTGAATCCAATCTTTGTAGCATCAGTGTTCTCCTTCACATAAGAAATATTCTGAGTATCTTTTGTTTCACTCATTTCAATGTTATTGTTGTGTTTCATTTGATCCCACAAATTTTTTTGTCTTTTCTAATTCACCACCCTCTAGATTAGAAGATTCACCTGCAGATGCATCTCCCTTTTCTATTTCAACAAGGACTGTTGATTTAGAACCCAGATTGTTTTCTTTAGAGACCCTATTGCCACCCTGCACTAATCCTTATGTTGGCACATTTTTTACATCTTCACTAACTGTTGTGTTCACGGTACCATTTTGAGTTTAGTTTATGTGAATTATACCATTGGACTACATTTAAGTGTGTAAAGAATGTAACATTAGTTAGTTCAAATTTGATTGCATGATGTTGTTTATGCTGTAAGAGAAAAATAGTTATTACATTACATATAGTCATGACTTGACAAACTTATTTTCTTTTATGGTGGATATTGCACTTCTAAGTTTGTGTTCTTAATCATATTTTAGACAAGTTGAATGGAAAACCCCTACCCCATCAGAGTTGTTTCACAAAACACACCAACGAAAGGATAACATATGGGTGGATCAAAGATCAGCACATGTGGATGTAAGTTCCTTATTTTTCTTTATATGTTAATTTCTTAAACTATTGTATACTTTCTTTTTTTTTATCCAATTAAATATTATTCTATTTTAATGTTTATAGGCAGAGTTTAGTCGTGCGTGGGAAGAAGCCTCCTAATCAGGATCTATTGCAGGAGACTCTTCGCCTGATGAATTATAGGTTTGGTGTAAAGTTGTTGGAATAAACAAAGGCAAGGTATATGGTCTTGGATTTGAGTCAAGCAAAACAATTGGGAGAAATCTTTTTCAGGACTTTACTTCATCATCTGTCCAGCTTATGAGAGAGGAGATTGAACAATTAAAACACAAGTTACAGGAAGTTGAGGCTGAAAGGGATGATCTCCGTGGAAGAATGTTAACCAATGAGAGAAAATTTCTGAAAAATGATAAAATGTTGCTCCTCTTGATGGAGAAGATGGATGTTCAACTTCCTGAGTTCTAAACTAATACTTCTATTTTATATATTGTATTTGTTTTGTTAGTTTCTGACATCTCCAGAATTGACTCTTACTTTAGTTTATTCTACTTATTTTTAGATTGAATTTTCAATATGTAAGAAAATATTTAATCTATCAATGATGAATTTATGTAGAACAAAATTTGTGGTATTATTTTGATTGTTATCTCGGGTAGTGTAATTTTGATATATTTAATACAATATATAATGTATTTCATATTCCTTAATCAGGTTTATCGTTATTTTAAAAATAAAAAAATAAAAATAAAATTAGTGACAGATATAGTGACTAATTTGATCGATCACAAAATCGGTCACTTAATCGATCATCGAATCGATCACTGAATCGGTCATTGAATCGATCACTGAATCGGTCATTGAATCGGTCATCGATTCGATCACCGAATCGGTCACTGAATCGGTCACTGAATCGGTCACTAATTAGGTCACTGAATCAGTCACTAATTTGGTCATTGATTCGTTCACTGATTCGGTGACTAATTCGGTCACTGAATCGGTCACTGATTCGATCACTAATTCGGCCACTAAATTGGTCACTGATTCGGTTATTGAAATATGCGACCAAGGAAAGAGTGACCGATTTGAGTTGGTTACTATTTCGGTCACTATTTTAGTTAGTGATTGATTTTGGTCATTTAGTGACCGAAAATGCGGTCACTATTTGATTTTTTGTTGTAGTGTGCACTCAAATAATCGATTAGATAAATCGACTAATAGATTATCTATGACAATTACAACAATTTTCTTTTTATAAAAGATGCAAACTTTCTTTTATCGTATCTACTTTCAAATAAAAACAAAAACAATTAGAAAGAATGTTTTTGGACATCAAGGAAAGAGCATACTTCTGAAAATACTTGGGATTTCAAATTCAAAGTAAAGTTATTTGGCTATAAGGTTTGATTGTTCTTTAAATTTCATATGAACACCTTTCATATTCTTTTTTGTATCTTTGTTTCTAAACATTGATGTATGTAAGACTAGCTACATCTGCTTAATTTAAAATTTGTGAGGTAAAACATTTTCAAGAACTGTGGTCTTGATTATAGAGTGTTGTAAATTTAAGATCAGTTGATTAGATTGTAAATTTGCTATTAAGTGAAAAACTTCAGGCTAAGGTTGTTTGGTTAAAACTAGATATAGATTCAAGAAGAATCGAACCAGTATAAATTTGTGTGTCTTTTCTTCTTCTTTTTATCTTGGCATACTTATTTTTCTATAAACTGTGATAATTCTTTCATAATTGATTATCAGGAAAAGTTCTTTAAATAATTGATTAGAAATTCAAAAAAATTTTGAAAACCCAATTTACCCCTCTTGATAAAGTTTTGTCATTAATATTTTATTAACATTAAAATTAAAATAAAAAAATATAATTAAAAATATTATATTTTTTATGTTATATTATTAAAATATATAAATACATTATAATATTATAATTTAAATTATAAATACTAATAATTTAAACTATAAATTATAATTGAATATTTTAACATAAATTTAATAATATTTTCAATTTATCTAATAAAATTTATTTATATAATTAAAGTATATTTTTAAAAAATACATTTAAGAAATTATTAAAAATCAAACTTATTAACTCGTTTACTTATCTGATTGAGATTTGTAACTTTTTATAAAGAATCAGCTTTGCATCCACCTCGTTTTTAATTAGAAATGAGATAACTTGAACCGTTTTTCACCCCTCCTAAATGAAAGCATTGAGAGGGAGATTGATGGAAATGTGAAACATGTCCCTACATTCTCAAGAGATGATTTTGATGATGATTCAACTCAACAACATTCAAGACTCAAGCAAGCCCAAGATATGATTTTGATAAAGATTCCATTCAAACATCAAGCAAACCCAAGATGATTCCTAAAGACTAGATATAGTCTTAGAATACTGGATATGGAGGTACAAATTGATGAAGTAATATTATGCATAAGTTTCTAGAGCACAAGTGTGATAAAATTTCGTAACATGACATTTTTCATTGTCATAATCAATTATGTTGTATCAGAAATGGAAAAAATGATCTTCTCTATCATAATTGATTATACTGGTAACATAATCGATTATGGCAGTTCAAATTTGAAAATTATATTTGTTTTAAAGAATAAATATTTTTAAATACATCCTAATTTTTCTCTATAAAATTATTAATGACTAACGACTATTTTCTGATGCTACTTTCCTATTTAAATAAGTTTTGATGAAAAATAAAAAGATACACAATTACAGAATTCGAAAATACAATTTTACACTATTTCAGTTTTAATAAAAGAATTATGAGCAAGACAACGAGAGATATTTTTTCACCTTCGAGAAAACTCTCTTCTCTACTGCCTTCTACACTTTCATTGTTAATCACACTTGTTCTTGGAGGTTGGCATTCTACAGGCTTCTACAATTTGTTGTCTCCATTACCAAGTGTGTGTTAAGTGGTAAAAGTTAATGTAATTATGCTCTTAATTGTTATATAACTACTTAAATTATAGTGATTCTAATCTATTTATCTCCCAATGTAGGATGAATTTGCATAATACTTTGATACAGGAGCAAAGATCATAATTGTGAAGATAATTGAAGAAAAAGTAAAAGAAAGAAGAATATTTTCTACTGGAAATT
Source organism: Sphenostylis stenocarpa (assembly GCA_963425845.1). NCBI lineage: Eukaryota > Viridiplantae > Streptophyta > Magnoliopsida > Fabales > Fabaceae > Sphenostylis > Sphenostylis stenocarpa. The sequence continues at coordinate 55,238,300 of OY731403.1, forward strand.
CGCTCGAGCGCCATCTACGCTCGCTTGAGCGAATATACGTTAAACCTCTCGGGTGTGCACTCGCTCAAGCGACATCTACTCTCGCTTGAACGAAAATACCACAAAGTTCTCGGGTTTATACTCGCTCAAGCGAACATTTCTCGCTTGAGCGAAAGTTACTGTTTTTCACTCAAGCGAATAATGGGTAGCTTGAGTGAGCGAATGATGCAAGGCCAGACCCAAATTTTCCTATAAAAAGATAAGACGTGTTTTGAGATGAAATTTTAGGTCTTTGGAGAAAAGGCGCGACTACTGTTCTGTTCTTCAAGGTTTTTTCAATTCTTCCTTATTTAGAGCATTGTAATGGCCACCATGAGTGGCTAACTTCATTCTCTTAGGATTGGGTGCACTTTCTTGGAACTCTTTTGTGTTATGGTGATATTTTGAGATATTAATCTATGTTTTGATGTTATTATTCTTATCTTTTGTGCTTTGGAATGATTTATTCTTGATGTTTGGGATATGATTGGAAAATATATCTTGAAACCCTAGATCAGGTAAGAATATTTGCTATGTTAATTACCAGGAACGGAATGAATGTATCAAGTGCTTAACACCCTAAACCTAATGCTAGAAAATCTTGTAACTGTGTGAGGAATTGATGTTTATCAGGTTTTCTTATGAATTTCACATGCGAGGAATCAAAGTGAATGATTTGAGTAGGTGGTACCAACATTGATAGATTAATTGATGTTCTTAATTTGACCTAGCCATTATCCAAAAGAGGGAAAAAGAAGAAAACTAATCGAAAGTTCTTTTATTTGATATTTTCTAAACGCACTTTACAGTTATTTGTCATTTAATTTCCATCACAATCTTTATGAAAACTCAATTTTATTTCAATATACTTAGTAAGCATATAATTTGGAATTTCCATTGAAACTGTTCCTCGTGGAGTTGACTTTTTTTTAATTGAAATACTATACTACGATTGATAATTTTGGTACGCTTGCCAAATATTCAACAAGTATTTTTGGCATCGTTGCCGGGGAGCGGTGTTCTTAGGAAAGTCTTTGTTTATCTTATTATTTGTTTTTTTTTGTCATCTTGTGTTAATTCTTGTTTGAGTTGTTCTTTGATTTATACTTTTAAGAGGACAAGTATCCATAGATCAGTTCGAATTTGATCCTGAGATTGGAAAGGCTGCTCATAGTAATTGAAGTAGAAGAAGAAGAGAAACTCAAGAACAAGCAACATGAGACTCAGTCAACTCTTCTCCCACACTCAACTTACCAGATCCAATCATTGAAGACATGGAGGGTGAAAGAGAAAATCCAAATCCACCTAGAAGGACACTTGGAGATTATGTTATGCAACAAGGTCCGAGACACTTCTCCAGCATTGCAATACCAGCCAACCAGTCCTTGGAGATGAAGCCAGCCTTCTTAAGCTTGATTAGTGCTCATCAATTCACTAGAATGGATCATGAAGATCCTTACATTCACTTGTCTACTTTTTATGAGTTGATTGGTACCATGGGATTTAGAGAAGCAGATGTTGAATTTGCATATTTGAGATTATTTCCTTTTTCATTGGCTGGCAGGGCAAAGGAGTGGTTGAAAGCACATCCTAATCAGAGTTTGACTACCTAGGGTAATGTAGTAGAGAAGTTCCTACACAGATTTTTTCCACCATCCCGCTACATCAAGGCAAAATCCAACATTTCTACTTTTAAACAAGGAGCAGATGAACCTTCTTGTGAAGCATGGGAAAGATTTAAATTACTATTGAGGAGATGTCCAAATCATGGATTTGAAGATATTGCCCAGTTGAACATATTTTGCACTGGCCTGAGACCTGATACAAAGATGCTATTAGATGTTGCAGTAGGAGGAACCATGATGGATGTAGACGTCGAACATGCAACAAGAATTATTGATGCACTAGCTTCTATAGACCAACAAGCTCAACATGATAGACATCCAGTTCAGAGGAAAGGAGTACTTGAGCTTAGCACCTCAGATGCTATCTTAGCTCAAAATAAAATTCTAACTCAACAGATTGAAGCATTGACCCAGCAAATGGCGAAACTACCTCAACAATTGCATGTAGTACAATCTATTCCTAACCAATAGATGAGTTGTGACTTTTGTGGAGGTGATCATCCAAATGGACACTACTCTTATCAAGGCAATCTACAAGAAGAAGAAGCTCATTATATGGGTGCTCAAAGTGGTAGTGGTCAAGGAAGACAAGCAAATTTCCCTAATGCCAACAACTATCAGAATAATTTTTCACAAGGATGGAGAGGGAATCAAAATCAGAATCAGAATTTTGGGTGGAAGCAAGGTGCTAGTACATCTAATAGACAACCTCCATTTCAACAACAACAATATTATCCTCCAATACATGAGAGAACAAGCAAATTGGAAGACACTTTTGAGAAATTTATGCAAGCTTCTTTATCTAATCAGAAAAATACAGAGGCTTCGTTCAGAAATTTAGAGACTCAGATGGGTCAATGGGCTAAACAGTTATCTGAACAACAAGGGGGACATTTTTCAGCCAACACACAAACCAACCCAAAGGAGCATTGCAAGGCAATAACTACAAGGAGTGACAAAGTTGTAGGTAAGGGGATTGGTGACAATTTAGATGTTGAAGAAGAAGTTTTGGTAAAAGAAGATGAAGGGCAAGAAGAGGAGAGTAAGTAAGAAAGACACTTCCCTAATAAGAATAATAAAGAGGGAAAAGAAAGACAAAAGATAACAAGAGGAGAGAGTAGCAAGAATGAATATGCCCAAGAAAAAGAAGGGATTAAAAAACCATTTGTAAAGAAGTTACCGTATCCCAAGGCTCCTTCAAAAATAGACAAAGAGAGACAATTCACCAGATTTATGGACATTTTCAAAAGGATGCAAATTAATATACCTTTTATGGAAGCTCTGGAGCAAATTCCAACATATGCCAAATTCATGAAATAACTACTCACTAAAAAGAGAAGATTTGCAGAAGAAGAGACAATAGAACTGGAAGCAGGGTGTAGTGCAATTTTTCAAAAATATTTACCAACAAAATTTAAAGATCCTAGCAGTTTTACTATCCCTGCTACTATTGGTGCATTACAAGTGGGAAAGGCTTTACTTGATTTGGGGGCCAGTATAAATCTCATGTCATTATCTATACTCAAAAGAATAGGAGACTTGGATGTTAGACCAACTAGAATGACTTTGCAACTGGCTAAGAGATCAATAAAGATTCCTTATGGAGTAACATAAGATGCTTTAGTTATAGTGGACAAATTCATATTTCTTGTTGATTTTGTGATTATGGAGATGGAGGAAGATGTGGAAGTTTCATTGATCTTGGGAAGGCCATTTATGAAGACTGCTAAAGTAATTATAGATGTTGACAATGGCAAGTTGAAAGTCAGAGTGGAAGATGATGAAATTAATTTTAATTTGGTTGAAGTTGTTCAACACCCAAAAGACAAGCAAGATTGTTTCAGAATAGATACCTTGGAGAAGTTACTCATTTCAAATGAAAAGCAAGTATTTAAGTCAGATTCTTTAGAGAAAGCATTGATGGAGGGATGTTACACTTTAGACAGGGAAGAAGATTCAGAAGTGAATGATTGTTTAATGGAGTTAGATAAAGCAAAAGAGATGCCATCTCACAGGGCTAAGATTGAAGATTTGGAAAAAAAAAAGAAAATTGAAGAAAACAAAGTCGAGTTGAAATTGTTACCCCCACACTTGAAGTATGTATTTCTTGATGAGGAGAGATATAAACTAGTGATAATCAGCAACTCATTATCTCCAACTGAGGAAAAGAAGTTAATAGTAATTCTGCAAAATAATATGGGAGCCATAGGATGGAATTAGCAGACTTGAATGGTATAAGTCCATCTTATTGTATGCATAGGTTCTACATGGAACAAGATTACAAGCCTGTTGCACAACCCCAAAGACGTCTCAATCTTATTATGAAGGAGGTTGTTAAAAAAGAGGTGATTAAACTTCTTGAATCAGGTATGATCTATCATATTTCTGATAGTAGTTGGGTGAGTCCTGTGCAGTTGTTTCTAAGAAAGGAGGTATGAATGTGATTTATAATGATAAAATTGAATTAATTCCCACTAGGACTATCACAGGTTGATGAATGTGTATAAATTATAGGAAATTGAATCAAGCAACTAGAAAAGATCATTTTCCTTTTCCTTTCATGGATCAAATGTTAGAAAGGTTAGGAGGGAAACCTTTTTATTGTTTTCTGGACGGGTACTCAGGGTATAATCAAATAGCAGTAAATCCAAAAGATCAAGAAAAAATTGTTTTTACTTGTCCTTTTGGTGTGTTTGCTTATACGAAAATGTCATTTGGATTGTGTAACGCACCAGCAACTTTTCAACGATGCATGTTAGCAATTTTCTCAGATCTGGTGGAGGAATGTATAGAAGTTTTCATGGATGATTTCTCAGTCTTTGGTGCATCATTTGATCATTGTTTGGAAAATTTGAATATTATACTGAAGCGATATGTTGATACCAATTTGGTTCTAAATTGGGAGAAATGTCATTTCATGGTAACTGAAGGTGTGGTACTGGGTCATAAAATCTCGGCCACCAGTATTGTAGTTGATAAAGCGAAAGTGGAGGTTATTGAAAGATTACCACCACCAACAAATGTGAAGGGCATCAGAAGCTTTCTAGGACATGCTAAGTTCTATAGAAGATTTATCAAAGACTTTTTAAAGATTGCCAAGCCACTCAGCAATTTGCTCAATAAGGATATTCCTTTTAATTTTAATGTTGTATGTTTGCACGCTTTTGCACAGTTGAAACAAAAATTGATTTCAGCTCCTATAATAATTGCTCCTGATTGAAATTTAGATTTTGAATTAATGTGTGATGTTAGTGATTATGCCATAGGAGCAGTCTTAGGCCAAAGAAAGTCTAAAGTTTTTTATGTTATACATTATGCTAGCAAAGTCCTTAATGAAGCTCAAATTGATTATGCAATAACTGAAAAGGAATTATTAGCTATAGTATATGCATTGGAGAAATTTAGAGCATATTTGATTGGTTCATCTGTTATTGTTTATACTGACCATGCAGCAATTAAATATCTGTTAACCAAATCTGATTCTAAACCCAGATTAATCAGATGGATTCTATTGTTGCAAGAATTCAATTTGGTCATCAAGGACAAAAAGGGCAGTGAAAACCTTGTAGCTGATCATCTATCTAGATTGGTGAATACTGAAGTTACTAACAACCAGTTAGAAGTGTAGGAGGAATTTCCTGATGAAAAATTGATAATGGTGCAAGAGAGGTCATGGTTTGCTAATATGGCAAATTTCAAAGCTGCAGGGGTTGTTCCAGAAGGTTTTACTTGGCATCAAAGAAAGAAGTTTTTTAAGATGTGCATTATTTTTTATGGAATTATCCCTATCTTTTCAAAATAGGGAGGGATAACCTGTTAAGAAGATGTGTAATAAATGAGGAAGCCAGAAGCATTCTCTGGCATTGTCATAGTTCTCCTTATGGTGGACATTTTAATGGAATGAGGACTACTGCAAAGGTTCTCCAATCTGGTTTTTTCTGACCTACCTTATTCAAGGATGCTCACAATTATGTTCAACAATGTAATAACTGTCAGAGAACAAGGGGAATCTCAAGAATACATGAAATGTCTTTGAATATCATGTTGGAAGTAGAAGTATTTGACTGTTGGGGAATTAATTTTGTAGGCCCTTTTCCGACCTCATTTTCTAATGAGTACATCTTAGTAGCAGTTGACTATGTGTCTAGGTGGGTGGAAGCAGTGGCAACCACAAAAGCAGATGCCAAAATGGTAATAAAGTTCTTAAAGAGGAATATCTTCTGCAGATTTGGCACTCCCAGAGTTTTAATCACTGATGGAGGTTCACATTTCTGTAATGTTCAACTTCAAAAATGTTTGGAGCATTATGGAGTTAGGCATAAAGTTGCATCACCCTATCATCCACAAACAAATGGCCAAGTAGAAGTTTCAAATAGAGAGATTAAAAGAATCCTAGAAAAGATTGTTTCAGTCTCAAGGAAAGACTGGTCAATGAAGCTGGATGATGCACTTTGGGCTTATAGGACAGCATACAAATCTCCCACTGGGCTCTCTCCCTTTCAACTTGTCTATGACAAAGCATGTCATCTTCCAGTGGAAATGGAGCACAAAGCTTATTGGGCTTTAAAGTTCCTAAATTTTGATCCTAAAGCTTCGGCAGAGAAGAGAAGAAACCAGATGAATGAATTAAAAGAGATGAGACTTAATGCATATGAATCCTCCAAGTTGTACAAGTAGAAAGTTAAGACATATCATGACAAGAAAATCTTGAAACGAGAATTTCATCCAAGTCAATCTGTGTTGTTGTTCAACTCAAGGTTAAAACTTTTCCCTGGAAAATTAAAATCTAAATAGTCAGGTCCATTTTTTATAAGAAGTGTTAAGCCCTTTGGTGTTGTGGAATTGGAAGATCCAAAAATAGGAAGAACATGGATAGTCAATGGGCAAAGAATCAAAGCTTATCTTGGAGGTGAAGTTGAAAAACTCACCTTGATCACTCATCTGATTGACCCATGAAGCAACAGGCGTCAAGCGAATGACGTTAAACAAGCGCTCATGGGAGGCAACCCAGTATTTTGCATTTGTTTCTTCTTTTTTTGCAATTTAAAATTTTTATGGCATTGTTAGTTAAGTGTGAACAATTTTGAAATTTTTTGAATTGGATTGGTGTGAGCAATATTTGGTTGGGGTAGGTTGATGTCAAGTAGTTATAGTAGGGGAGAGAAATAATTTTTAAAATTTATTGATTTACATTTAAGCATAATATTTGAGAGTCAAATTTCACTAATATTCGCTCGAGCGACAGACAACTCAATCAAGCGAATTTACATTGTTCCTCTTTGTTTTTCTTTACTAAAACGAAACACTTTTGCTCAAACACTTTCGCTTGAGCAAAATTTAGAGTAACCTCTTTGTTTTTGTTCACTCAAGCGAATCATTAGCCAACTAGAATTTTCTCAATCAAATGTCCATTATTCACTCGAATATGAATTTAAGGCAGTTTCACTCAAGCGACACTTCCTCGCTTGAGCGAAAATACCCAGAATTAGAATATAACCAAAAACTCATCTCAGTTTCTCATTCTTCCTAAAACTTATTTCGAACACCCACTTCTCGCCAACCATTTTCTCTCTAATTCAAGCTTCCATTACCCAAATTTCACACTCTCTTACCCCATTCCAAGTATTTTGTTCAGACTTCACCAATCAAAAATTCCAAATTCTCACTTTCTTCACTATTCATCATCCTTGCATTGTGTTTTTGTTATTTTCTAAAATTAAGGTAAGATTTAAAATCGTTTGTTATGTTTTTGATTACTTTTGCATAATATTCTCAAAGCTGGAATTGTTTTAAACTTTTATAGTGAATTTAATTTCCTTCGGTTTCAAATTTTCTAGTGCCTTATGTGTAAATTCTTACTTGCTTTGGGTATCATTGTTTTTCAATTTTAATAGTCACTTGATTGTTATTTAGCATGAGTTGGGATCTGTGGATATGGCTGAAAATGGATCTTTGAATGAATATCTAGTTGTTAAAGTTTTTGCTGCACACCAACTGTTTGATAAAATGCTTTAAAGTAAATGACTTACTTTTTTAGGTGATATAACACTTGTGATTGCATGTTGTTTACTGAATTTAGTCATTGGAAATGAGCACTTGAAAGAAAATTGAGTATAAGGATCCCATAATTAGATGCATATCAGGTGTTTGATGAAATGGTTCAATATGACCCATGGTATGTTTCACTGAAAAATAACTCTGTGGCATAACCCATAACTATTTTTGAGTATTTTTATGTTTACAAATGGGTCCAAGAAGAGACACATAGGGCGCTTCGTCATCCAGGACTGCTAGAAAGAGACCTAGGAATGAGTCTGAAAACATTCTTGTAGATAGAAGCAGATTCAGGGATTCCGAGAGACAAGCAAGATATGAAAAAATTAGCAACTGGTCCTTCATTCGTGAAAGACGTGTGGAGCTGAATGAAGGAGAATTCCCTGAATTTAATTATGAGATCACTCGTAGGAATTGGAGGCAACTGGCGCTCCCCATGCCAAAGTATGACCCTGAAGTGGTCAAGGAGTTCTATGTCAATGCTTGGCTAGTGGCAGGAGAGTCATTCCGGTCTCATTCAAAAGTGAGGGACTGTTGGATTCCTTATGATCGAGATGCGATCAACAATCTTCTGGGCAACCCCCTCTATTTGGAGGAAGGTCACATCTTCACATACCAAACCATCCGGAACAACAGGTAGTTAAGCGCCCGTGCATTTGGAGATGATGATACAGCAAGGGCTCTGTGCATACCAGGAAGAACATTTGAAGCAAATCATGTCGGCAAAGCACTGAGAATACTTAGAGCCAACATGACTACTCTAACACAGATCTGGACATCATTCCTGCTGGCCAACATTGTGCCTATCAAGCACAGCTCCGATCTGAACATGCCAAGAAGCCACATCATCAAGTGCATTCTTGATGAAACCATGATAGATGTCACCGCAATTATCTCCGAAGAGATTTATCAATTTATAGTGCTAGAAAGTGGGCGACGACCAGAGCAAGCCAAAGCCCTTGGATTTACGGCCCTCATTGCAACTTTGTGTGTAGCTCATGGTATGGATGTAAATCCTTCAGTGAATATTCGGTCGCCCATTAACAGAAGATTCATAGAGCGAAACTGTGTAAATTCTGCAAAAGGAGCACCACCACCACTGGCACAGGCACAACGCCAACCACAACAAGCCAGGCAACCAGCTCCACCACCTTCACATGAAGAGCATTTTCAAAGGATGATGCAGTACATGGAGCACTTGCTGCAGCAGGCAGCTACCCACCAAGGTCAATGTCGTATTAATGAAGATTTTTATAGACTTTATTTTCAGGTAGTTCCAGGTTCACAATGGACTTCTCCAGAAGACTTTGCAGTCTATCTTCAATGGCTTGGGGACAGTTCAACTTTTCAAGGAGGGGGTGAGGCAGAAGTACAAGAGGAAGAAGAAGAAACATCAAGTGAAGATGAATAAGAGGGAGACAATTTATTTATTTTTAATTTCTTTTTATTTTGATGTGTTTAAAGTTCCTTGTTTTGTTAATTTGATGTTTTAAGTCTTTTGTTTTGTTAATTTGGTTTGTTTTTTATATTTTGAATTAATATTTGGAACTTCAATTAATTTGTTTAATGTTCTTAATGTGATGTGATTAAATTCCTTTGTTGTCCCGCACATTGTCTATTAGAGTCATATAGGAAATTATTGTTTATTGTCTAATTCAAATCTAGAACTTGAAAAATCATTTTGATTGTTTCCAATAATAAGTGATTTTTGGGTGATGAGTATGATAGTGAAAAAGGAATTGACGAGGAGAATTAGGAATTAACTGAATCAGAGAAGCTAGCCAAAACCCAAGAGAGGAGTGAACCAAAAATAGATAAATTGAGTGGCAACACTTAATGATGATAATTGGTATTGATTGATTCTTTGATGTGATTGCATGTTAGCGAGACTTAAAAATGATAAAGGCATTTTTTCTTGTGTAATGAAAGTAGATATAACCCAGAGTCAAATAGCCAACCCTGCATTAATTATAGGAAATCCATTTGAACCTCATTTGAGCCAAAAACAATATTGTTTCTTGAAACAAAACCCCTGAGCCTAATCAATGTTTATCCACCTTCCTATATTTGAGAAATGGAATGATTATGAATGTTATTGTTTTTTCCTATGGGTATTGTTATTATTTTAAAAAAAGTTTGAGTAGAGAAAAAGGGAAAAGAAAAGCATAAATATTGTGGCTAAGCCAAAGTGGTAAATGCAAAGCATGAGGAAAGGAAAAGGAAATTAAAAGTGGTGTAAATGATAACTGGTGAGATTGTTTGTTAGAATTAATTTAATTAATTCATTCCATTATGTGACTCATATGAAATATAATGATAGACCCAAATGTGATTTAATAAATTATAAGGACCTGTTGGTTATTATGTGAAGTCAGAATAAAAACAGAGTGTTTATTGAGACGTTCTTCTTAATGAGCGTCTCAAAATTATGCTTAAAAGAAAATCGTTTAAGAAAATCGTTTATGGTTCGGCAGACTAGAGTTTAAAATAAGGCTGATCCAGGAAAAGTAAGGATGTCATGCGTTGATGAAGTTAATCCTCCAAAACAAGATAATAACAGTCTACAATTTTTATTTTTATTTTTTTTAATTTTGTTTCAGCTGCAATTGTTAAAATCCAATTTAAGTATGAATGTGAAATGTGAATGTTACTTGTGGAGGAGAATTCTCTTTTATAATTTTATTTTATTATAAAAAGAATGAATTTTAATTTATAATAATAATGTTATGTTTTGTTATTGATAAATTAAAAATTAATGAAAAATGTTATGAATAGTTAATAGCAATTAAAGATGATATTTATTTGAAATTAAGCATGATAAATTTTGTTAGTCACCAAAGTGGCCAAAATTTTAAGATTATTTTAATTTCAAATTATTAGTGATTTTATTTCAATTACCCATAGTATGAACGCTAAAATTATGAATAATTGGTTTATGGGTTAATTGAAGTTCATTATTATAAGACATTTCAGGATCACCCAAAGGTTGATTAATTGTTATTATAATTAATGAACATGAAAGTAGATAATTTTCTGTGCGTCACTAGTTTTATTTATATACCCAAAGGTGTTAGGTGATTCTAGTTGATGCATATTTTAATTATCATTAATGTTATAAAATGATTAGCGTAATTATGTTTGTGTATTGGTGGATCTCCCAAAGGAGAACATTAGTATGCAGAGAATGGTAATTTATGGTTGAATCTGTATTTATGTTTAATTTTATGACTCAAAGTATTAATGTTAGGCATGTGTTAATTGCAGTATCTGTTCCTGTAGCTCTGCATTCGCTATCTTCGTCTGTACCAGTCTTTAATGGGTTAAATTTCCCTGACTGGAGTGAACAAGTCCAATTTCACTTAGGTGTGTTGGATCTTGATTTGTCTTTCCAAGTTGAAAAACCGGCTGCTATCACTGATGCTAGTAGTAATGAAGAGAAAACTCATTATAGAGCTTGGGAAAGATCAAACAGACTTAGCCTTATGTTTATGCGAATGAGTGTAGCAAGCAATATTAAGTCTGCTCTTCCCAAAACTGAGGATGCGAAAGAGTTTATGAAATTTGTGGAAGAGCGCTCTCAAACTGGTGACAAATCCCTCGCTGGGACATTGATGAGTACGTTGACCACCATGAAATTTGATGGTTCTCGTAGTATGCATGAACACGTAATCGAAATGACAAATATCGCAGCAAGACTCAAGTCTCTTGGAATGGCAGTGGAAGAAAATTTTCTTGTGCAGTTCATTTTGAACTCGTTACCGCCTGAGTATGGTCTGTTTCAGATGAATTATAACACCATGAAAGACAAATGGAATGTGCATGAATTGCACAGTATGTTAGTTCAGGAGGAGACCAGACTCAAGAACCTAGGAAGCCACTCTATTCATTACATGAAAAATCAAGGAGCTAAAAAGAAAGTTTTTAAGAAACATGGAAAGGGTAAAGGACCATTAAAGATTAACGAGTCCTCTACTAACATTCAGAAGAAAAATGACAAATGTCATTTCTGCGGGAAGTCTGGACATTTTCAGAAGGACTGCTTAAAGCGTAAAGCTTGGTTCGAAAAGAAAGGTGAGCATAGTGCTTACGTATGTTTTGAATCAAATTTAACTGAAGTTCCCCATAATACTTGGTGGATTGATTCTGGATGTACAACTCATGTTTCTAATGTGATGCAGGGATTCCTTTCAACCCGAACCACAAACCCAAATGAGAAGTTCGTCTTCATGGGGAATAAAGTCAGGGTTCCAGTGGAAGCTGTTGGGACTTATCGTTTAATCCTTGACACTGGATATCACTTAGACCTTATGGATACTTTTTATGTACCTAGTATCACTAGAAATTTAGTTTCTTTGTCTAAGCTTGATGTTGCTGGATACTCTTTTAAGTTTGGGAATAGTTGTTTCAGTTTATTTAAGCGTACATGTATGATTGGAACTGGTACACTTTATGATGGTTTATATAAATTGAATTTGGATAATTTATATGTTGAAACTCTCATGACCTTGCATCATAATGTTGGCACTAAACGTAGTTTGGTGGATGAAAGATCTGCTTATTTGTGGCATAAGCGTTTGGGACATATTTCCAAAGAAAGAATGCAAAGATTAGTAAAGAATGAAATCCTTCCGGATTTAGATTTTACTTGATCTGAATGTATGTGTGGATTGTATTAAAGGCAAACAAACAAAACACACAAAGAAAGGAGCCACAAGAAGCACTCAACTTCTTGAAATCATACACAGCTGATATATGTGGTCCATTTGACGTAAATTCTTTTAATAAAGAGAAGTATTTCATCACTTTCATTGACGATTTCTCGCGTTATGGATATGTCTATTTACTATATGAGAAATCTCAAGCGAGTAAATGCCTTAGAAAGTTATATAAACGAAGTGGAGAGGCAATTAGACGAGAAAGGTGAAAATTGTCGGGTCGGATAGAGGTGGTGAGTATTATGGAAGATATGATGAAAGTGGACAAAACCCTGGTCCGTTTGCTAAGTTCCTTGAGAAGCGTGGTATTTGTGCTCAATACACAATGCCAGGTACACCGCAGCAAAATGGTGTATCTGAAAGGCGTAATCGAACCTTAATGGATATGGTTAGGAGTATGTTGAGTAATTCATGTTTACCTGTATCGTTGTGGATGTATGCTTTGAAGACTGCCATGTATTTGTTGAACAGGGTTCCTAGTAAAGCGGTTCAAAAGACTCCTTTTGAGTTATGGACAAGTAGGAAACCCGAGTTTAAGACACCTACATGTTTGGGGTTGTCGAGGCGAAGTAAGAATTTATAATCCGCAAGAAAAGAAAGCTGGATGCAAGAACAATCGGTGGATATTTCATTGGTTATCCAGAAAAATCAAAGGGGTATATGTTTTCTTGTCCTACTCATAGTACAAGAATTGTTGAAGCTGGAAATGCTCGGTTCATTGAAAATGGTGAAACCGAGTGGGAGTGAAGTTTCACGAAATGTGGAGATTAAGGAAGTTAGAGTACAAGTTCCAATAACTAGTACATCTTCAAGAGTTGTTGTTCCAAATGTTGTAGAATCACACGACAATCAAGAAGAACAACAAATTAATGATCCTGCGATTAACAATGATCCGATAATTGAACAACCACAGGAAATAGTATTAAGAAGATCTCACGAGAGAAAGAAAGTCTGCTATTTCGAATGATTACGTGGTTTATCTACAAGAGTCGAGAAAATGACCTAAGTATTGATAATGACCCAGTTTCATTTTCGGATGCCATTAATGATGATAATTCGATAAATGGTTAGATGCTATGAAAGATGAGCTTAAATCAATGACACATAATAGTGTATGGGATCTTGTGGAATTGCCGGAAGGATGTAAGAGTGTTGGGTGTAAATGGGTCTTTAAGACTAAGCGTGACTCTCATGGCAATATCGAACGTTACAAGGCCAGACTTGTTGCCAAAGGTTTTACTCGGAAAGACGGCATTGATTATAAGGAAACATTTTCACTGTTTCTAAGAAAGATTCCTTTAGAATTATCATGGCATTAGTAGCTCATTATGATCTTGAGTTGCATCAAATGGATGTTAAAAGCTGCTTTTACGAATGGAGATTTAGAGGAGGATGTTTATATGAATCAACCGAGTGGGGTTTATTGAAGAAGGAAAGGAACATATGGTGTGTAAACTTAAGAAATCAATATATGGACTTAAACAAGCTTCTCGACAATGGTATCTTAAGTTCAATGATATTATTTTGTCCTTTGGATTTAAGGAAAACACTTGTTGATCGGTGTATATATCGAAGGTCGGTGGGAGTAAGTTTATATTTACGATTACGTATGTTGATGATATCTTGCTTGCGACTAATGATCTTGGTCTATTAAGTGAGACTAAGAAGTTTCTCTCTAACAACTTTGAAATGAAAGATATGGGTGAGGCATACTATGTGATAGGAATAGAAATATTCAGTGATAGATCACAAGGATCTGTTAGGTTTGTCTCGGAAAGCATATATTAATAAAGTTTTAGAGAGATTCGGAATGGAGAATTGTTACGCATCTCCAGTTCCAATACGAGAAAGGAGACAAATTTAGTCTCATGCAATGTCCAAAGAATGACTTGGAACGGAAACGGATGGAAAATATCCCTTATGCATGCTGTTGTTGGGAGTTTGATGTATGCTCAAACATGTACGAGGCCGGATATTAGCTTTGCGGTTGGTATGCTTGGTAGATACCGAGTAATCCTGGACTTGGATCATTGGAAGGCTGCAAAGAAAGTTTTAAGATACTTACAAGGAACAAAGAATCACATGCTTACTTATAGGAAAGTTGATCACCTTGAGGTGATTGGATATACTGATTCGATTTTCTTGGTTGTATGGATACACGAAAGTCTACATTTGGTTATGTGTATCTTTTAGCCGGAGGAGCGATTTCATGGAAAAGTGCGAAGCGATCTATCATTGCTTGCATCCACCATGGAAGGCTGAATTTGTGGCATGCTTTGAGGCCACGGTTCAAGCTAATTGGTTGCGGAATTTTATTTCGGGACTTGGAGTAGTCGACAACATTGCCAAGCCGCTGAAAATTTATTGTGACAATTCAGCGGCGAGTCTTCTTTTCTAAGAACGACAAGTATTCCAAAGGTGCTAAGCATATGGAATTGAAATACTTTGCCGTTAAAGAAGAAGTTCAGAAACAAAGAGTGTCGATAGAACATATTAGCACTGATCTTATGATTGTTGATCCTTTAACAAAGGGATTACCGCCCAAGTTGTTTCTTGGCCATATAGTAAATATGGGCATTATGTTTACTAGTAGTGAAAGTTGAATGTTAATGTTATTATTAATGTTATGTGACACTCCGAGATCTTTAACGTATAAGTTTCGAAATTTGTGTTTTCTTCTTTATTTATATGCATGCAAATTATGATGAAGAAAACAAATTATGTTATTATTTTAAAATGATATTATGTTTGAACCCATTATGGACTTCTCATTATAAAGTCATATTAAGGAGAAAGAGATAATATAGTGGTACATGGAAGGGAGCCTGTCGATTGAATGACATGTAACCGCCATGACTCTTGTTATAGCTGTATCTTTAATTATGAATAATGATAGAACCAATTTATGTAAGGTCCTTTAATGCGCATTATGACTTAAGTATTAAATCACAGAATCGTATGACATCACATGAGTCAAGTGGGAGAATGTTAGAATTAATTTAATTAATTCATTCCATTATGTGACTCATATGAAATATAATGATAGGCCCAAATGTGATTTAATAAATTATAAGGACCTGTTGGTTATTATGTGAAGTCAGAATAAAATAAAGATAAAATTAAATATTAACTTACGTAACCAACTTGATGGAAGTTGGTTAATAAAAGGGATTAGGGTTCTATCTCTGGCCATAAGGTTTTTTCACGATAAACCATCAAGAAAACGAAGTGTGAGAAGAGAAAGAAAGGCAAAGAGATAGATTGGGAAAAGGAGATTGGAGAACGAAAAGATCAAGAAAAGATTCTCATGGATCAAGGTTAGTTCTCTTACTATGATTCATGTATGGATGTATGCAAAAT
Organism: Sphenostylis stenocarpa; assembly: GCA_963425845.1. Taxonomy (NCBI): domain Eukaryota; kingdom Viridiplantae; phylum Streptophyta; class Magnoliopsida; order Fabales; family Fabaceae; genus Sphenostylis; species Sphenostylis stenocarpa. The sequence goes on from OY731403.1 coordinate 55,254,072, forward strand.
TGTGAAAATCAATAATCTAAAGATCCTGTAGAGTAGTTTTCTATAACGAATTAAGAACGTAGGAAAACTACAGAAAAGTTTACATTGTTAACTCACTATCATTATATTGATACCTGATTTGAGGAAATGAGAAACAAGAGTCATTCATATAATTTCAATTTCTCAAATAATTTTGTATATCCCAGAAAAACTAATGAATTCCTTCTTAACCTAGCCCCATTACGAGCCTCAAAAGACCTTTTGATTTAAGTCTTACTTAACAAATGCTGATTGCTTGAAGATGATTATCAATATTGGAATATCTAAATGAAGTGATTGAATGAGATAAACACTTACCCGTGATAGTTAGAGATGATTATATATTACTCTATTTGAGAGATCATGCTTCTCTGAGGATAGTTGATGATTAATTATCCTTTGTTAGTTTTTGTAACTTTAATTCTTATTTATCCTATTTTCATTTGGAGTTGTGAGCATCACATTTGGAAGAAAAGTATTTTTATGTTGTGGTTCTGGAAGAGAAAGTGATAATAGGTGATGATTTTGTTTTGAAAAAAGTACTTTGCTTGGGGACAAGCAAGATTCTAGGTTGGGGGAGTTGTTAAGTGGTAAAAGTTAATGTAATTATGCTCTTAATTGTGATATAACCACTTAAATTATAGTGATTCTAATCTATTTGTCTCCCAATATAGGATGAATTGGCATAATACATGGATACAGGAGCAAAGATCATAATTGTGAAGATAATTGAAGAAAAAGTAAAAGAAAGAAGAATATTTTCTACTAAAAATTCGCTCGAGCGCCATCTACGCTCGTTTGAGCGAATATACGTTAAACCTCTCGGGTGTGCACTCGCTCAAGCAACATCTACTCTCGCTTGAGCGAATACGACAAAGGTCTCGGGTTTATACTCGCTCAAGCGAACATTTCTCGCTTAAGCAAAAGTTATTGTTTTTCGCTCAAGCGAATAATGGGTCGCTTAGGCGAACGATGCGAGGCCAGACCCAAATTTTCCTATAAAAATATAAGACGCGTTTTGAGATGGAATTTTAGATCTTTTATTCAAGGATTCTTCAATTCTTCCTTATTTAGAGCATTGTAATGGCCACCATGAATGACTAACTTCATTCTCTTAGGATTGGGTGCACTTCCTTGGAACTCTTTTGTGTCATGGTGATATTTTGAGATATTAATCTATGTTTTGATGTTGTTATTCTTATATTTTGTGCTTTGGAATGATTTATTCTTGATGCTTGGGATATGATTGGAAAATATATCTTGAAACCCTAGATCAGGTAAGAATATTTGCTATGTTAATTACCAAGAATGGAATGAATGTATCAAGTGCTTAACACCCTAAACTTAATGCTGGAAAATCTTGTAATTGTGTGAGGAATCGATGTTTATTAGGTTTCTTATGAATTTCACATGCGAGGAATCAAAGTGAATGATTTGAGTAGGTGGTACCAACATTGATAGGTTAATTGATGTTCTTAATTTGACCTAGCCATTATGCAAAAGAGGGAAAATGAAGGAAACCAATCATAGGTTCTTTTATTTGATATTTTCTAAACGCACTTTACAGTTATTTGTCATTTAATTTCCATTACAATCTTTATGAAAACTCAATTTTATTTCAATATACTTAGTAAGCATATGATTTCGAATTTTCATTGAAACTGTTCCTCGTGGGATCGACTTTTATTTAATTAAAATACTATACTGCAATTGATAATTTTGGTACGCTTGTCAAATATTCAACAGTGTGACTATACTTTTTTTTTTAGGAAGTTGATGTTAAATTCCCTCTTTAGGGTTTAAGTGGTTGTTGTTAAATTCCCTTTTTAGGGTTTAGGTTGTTGTTCTTATTTTCTTTTCCTACAAACTAAGGGTTTTCTTGTAGGCACTATTTCTTGAGAAGTGTGTTTCTCTATTCATTTCTTTGATTTGTTCGGGGATGTGTTCATCCTTAGTGAGATTCTAAGGAGGTGTTTTCATCCCTTTGATTTGTTTGGGGAGGTGTTCATCCTTAGTATGATTCTAGGGACGTGTTCATCCTTTGTGTGTTGGTGGCAAAGGAGGTGATTTTCATCATTTGATTTGTTTGGAGAGGTGTTCATCCCTAGTGGGATTCTAGGGAGGTGTTCATCCTTAGTGGGTTTCTAAGGAGGTGATAGTCTTTTTAATTAGATTACTCTTTACTGGTTCCTCTGCTGAGTTGATTGTAATTTGTAAACTGAATTTTAAAGATAGTGAATTAGGGTCACTCTTGTGTTAGAGGTGACTGGGAACTGGATATAGGTTTGGCTATATCCGAACTAGTATAAATTATTGTGTTATCTTCCTTCACTTTATGACTTTTGGCTTTTATTTTCCCTATATTTGTACGCTTGTATTTTTCCTTTATCTCTCTGATTATATCGCTTCCGCTTTAACTAAATTCAATCTGATAATTAAAATTGAATTAACAAGTTATTAGACATCTAAAATAAATTTTAAATTTGGCATCTATTTTAATTTGTACATCTATTCACCCCCCCCCCCCTCTAGATGTCATTTGTCTAACAAGTGGTATCAGAGCTTGGTTAGATAAGATATTTCTAAATGATCTGTCAAGATGTCTATGTAGAATCAGGTTTACAGGGAAGGAGCCTCAATAAACAGACCATCACTATTTGAAGGAGAAGACGATTAGTTTTGGAAGGCGAGAATGGAAATATTTTTACAAATACTAGATTATGGTGTTTGAGATGTTGTACTCAACGGTCCCTACATTCCGATGAGAACAACGGAGTCTGGAGCTGTTCTAAAGACTTTTGACCAATGGACGTCGGATGAAAACAAGTGTGCCCAATATGATGTAAGAGTCTGAAACCCTATTATTTCTGCCTTAACTCGTAATGAATTTTTCAGGGTCTCACAATGCAAGACGACAAAAATACGGGACACTCTTGAAGTGACACATGAAGGAACAAATGAAGTAAAGCGATCACATAAGAACACATTCATCCAGGAGTATGAATTGTTTCAAATGCAGCAGAATGAAAGCATCACGGATTTCCAGACACGCTTCACACATATAGTAAATTACTTGAAAGCATTAGGAAAGAGTTTTGACAATGAGGAGTTAAACACAAAGATCTTGAAATTCTTAGACAGGAATTGGCAACCAAAGGTCACTACTATTACGGAATAAAAGGATCTCACAGAAATGAATATTGCTACTCTATTTGGAAAGTTGCGAGAACATGAGATGGAGCTACAAAGGTTAAAGAACGGTGAACAGAATCAAGCCAAAATGATAGCTCTGAATGCAATAAAAACTTCACAGGATGAAAGCGAAAATGAAGGTAAGTTTTCGGATTCCGATATATCTCTTTTAGCTAAACAATTTTCTCATTTTATGAAGAACAGGAAAAAGAGACAGCAAAGAAAAGAAAAAACTAATAGGTACGAGTGCTATAGATGTGGAAAGCTTGGTCATATCAAGCCAGATTGTCCGAAACTTAAGAAAGAGAACAAAGATGTGAAAGAGAAGAAGAAAAAGAAGAACGGTATCTATAAGAGCAAACGCAAAGCTTATATTTCTTGGGAGGATAATGATTCTTCCACAACACAAGAGAGTTCTTCCAAAAGCAGTGATGGAGAAGAAGAAGCAAATCTTTGTTTGATGACAAAAAGTAATGATGAAGCCTCATCACAAGAAACCTTATCACAAGTAAGTAGCACAAAATCCTCAAATGCATATGATGAGTTGCTTGAATCCTATCAAGAAATGTTTGAACATCTTGAAAGACTAGCTAAGAAACATATTGCACTTAAACAAAAGTTTCATGCGTTAGAAAATATTGTTGGTATTCTTGAAAAAGAAAGTGAGTTCTTAAAGAAAGATGTTGATAAATTTAAAACTTTGGCTAAAGATAAAGAACTTGTTAAACCTTGTGAAAATTGTAATCATTTGGAAAATGAGATTTTCAAGTTAGAGAAAATAATGAGCAAGTTTTCAAAATCTTCTAAAAATCTTGATTCTATATTAGGTTATCAAAGAGGGGATTCTAGAAAATCTGGACTTGGTTACAAACCCAAGGAAAGTCTAGAACCTCAAAACTATTTTTGTGAAAGAGTCAAGGAAAACAGATGAAAAGCCAGTTTTAAGAACATTAAGAAACTCATTTAGACCTCTTTAAAGAAAACCAACATGTTTTTATTGCATGAAATTAGGTCATACATCAAATAGATGTTACATAAAGCATTTTGGTATATCTAATGACAAATATGAATGGGTGCCTAAAGGGTCAAAGTATTTACACATGTCTAGATGATAAAATTCTCGCAAAATAATTTTCTACTGTGATAATCGATTTTGTTGACTTCTGGAGTATGATTTCTTGCTGTCATAATTGATTATGCTATTTTTGTATGTGTTGTGATAATCGATTATGTTGTCTTCTAGAGTGAAATTTCTTGTTGTCATAATCGATTATGTTGATTCTGAAGGTGTTGTGATAATCGATTATGATAGAAAACTTTTGAAAGTTTGGAAAAAAAAATATATCATGGTTCTATTCTTTTATCCTTAGTCTTTTAGCAGAGACTTGTGATTCTACTAACCTTTCTAAGGACCCAAAAATAATTAAAGGGTACCTAGATTTGTATGTTGATATTGCAGGTTATTGGAGCTAAATTGGTGTATAGGAACAAGCTGGATGAACAGGAAAATATCACAAAGATAAGTTTATTCTTGTCTCTCATGCCTCTGCATTGAATATCTGCACTTATCTGTACATAAATTCGATTGTTGACCAACTTTGAAATTTGAAAGTTTGAATTTTGAAAATCTGAATTTATGAAAATTTGAAATTATTAAAGTTTGAAGTTTGAATTTTGAATATTTGAAATTTGAAAGTTTGAATTTTGAAAATTTGAAATTTGAAAGTCTCGAATTTTGAAAATTTGAAATTTGAAAGTTTTGAAATCCGAAAGGTTGAAATTTGAAAGTTCGAAATTTGAAGTTTAAATTCAAAACTTGAAGTTTGAAATTTGAAATTGGAATTTGAAATTTGGAATTTAAGTGAATTTGAATTTGAAATTTGAAATTTGGAATGAGTTAATTTGAATTTGAATTTGAAATTTGCCTCAATAAGAAGACTGCAATTGAGGGACAATACTGCATTCCATTCCATTATCTCTGCAATCATTTCATTCCCCTATTTTTCTCTCTCTTCATTTGCCTTGGGTATCCTAGATATTGTTTTCTTAATATGATGTTCTTTTCTATGACACTTTGTGATGCATTATCTTCTCTACCATGATTTATGTACTAATTTGTGCAAATTTGTGCTCAATCTCTATTGCAATATTTTTTATAATTATCAATGAAACAGGGATAGATTTTGATGATATTAATCTGTGTGAAACAGGGGGAGATTTGTTTTTCTCTTGAAATATTTTTTATGATTATCAATGAAACAGGGGGAGATTTTTTGATGAATTAAAATTTGTATGAAATCTATTCCTAATTCTAAATTAAAGAGGGGGAGTTAGGAAAAGTATTTGCTCATATTAATTAGGAGGAATCTTGTTATTAATATATTCAGGGGGAGATTAAGAGACTCTGACACTTGATACAGATATGTACTACACTATACTGTGCAAATCTATGTTAATCTTGGGTTGGCTATATAGAGTCAAACATTTTAATTCATTTCAGGTGTTTCCTTGATCATCATAAAAAAGGGGGAGATTGAAAGCATTAAAGGGGAGATTGATGGAAATGTGAAACATGTCCCTACATTCCCAAGAGATGATTTTGATGATGATTCAAGTCAACAACATTCAAAACTCAAGCAAGTCCAAGATATGATTTTGATAAAGATTCCATTCTAACATCAAGCAAGCCCAAGATGATTCCTGAAGACTACATAAAGTCTTAGAATACTGGATATGGAGGTACAAGTTGATAAAGTAATATTATGCATAAGCCTCAAAAGCACAAGTGTGATAAAATTTCGTAACATGACATTTTTCATTGTCATAATCAATTATGATGCATCAGAAATGGAAAAACGATCTTCTCTGTCATAATTGATTATACTAGTAACATAATCAATTATGGCAGTTCAAATTTGAAAAATATATTCATTTTAAAGAATAAATGTTTTTAAATACATCCCGATTTTCTCTACGAAATTATTAATGACCAACAACTATTTTCTCGATGCTATTTTCCTATTTAAATAAGTTTTGATGAAAAATAAAAAAATACATAATTACAGTAATTTGAAAATATAATTTTACTCTCAATTAGTTTTAAGAAAAGAATTATGAGTAAGACAACAAAGATATTTTTACACCTTTTGAGAAAACCCTCTTCTCCTCGCTTCGCACTTTCATTGTTAATCACACTTGTTCTTGGAGGTTGACATTCTATATGCTTCTACAATTTATTGTCTCCATTACCAGGTGTGGTTGTTCTTATTTTTTTAGGAAGTTGGTGTTAAATTCCCTTTTTAGGGTTTAAGTGGTTGTTGTTAAATTCCCTTTTCGGGGTTTAGTTTGTTGCTCTTATTTTATTTTCCTACAAACTAAGGGTTTTCTTGTGGACGTTATTTCTTGAGAAGTGTGTTTCTCTCTTCATCCCTTTGATTTATTCGGGGAGGTGTTCATCCTTAATGAGATTTCTAAGGAAGTGTTTTCATCTCTTTGATTTGTTTGGGGAGGTGTTCATCCCTAGTGGGATTCTAGGGAGGTGTTCATCCTTAGTGGGTTTCTAAGGAGGTGATTGTCTTTTTAATTAGTTTACTCTTTACTGGTTCATCTGCTGAGTTTATTGTAATTTGTAAACTGAATTTTAAATATAGTGAATTGGGGTCACTCTTGTATTAGAGGTGAATGGGAACTGGATGTAAGGTTGATTATACCCGAACCAGTATAAATTATTGTGTTATCTTCCTTCACTTTATGACTCTTGCCTTTTATTTTCCATATATTTGTACGCTTGTACCCGATAGTGTATAAATTATTGTGTTTATCTCCGATTATATCGCTTCCATTTTATCTGAATTCAATATGATAATTAAAATTAAATTAACAAGTTATTAGACATCTAAAATAAATTTTAAATTTGGCATCTATTTTAATTTGTGCATCTATTCACCCCTCTAGATTTCATTTGTCTAACACTAACAAAAGTTGATACATTTTTTTTACTTATTTTACTAATGAGAATTTATTAAAAGATTGATAAGACTTCCAATTTTTATTAATAAATATATCTCATGATTTTATAAATTTTAATATTAGAATGATATTTTTACAACTTATATTCACACTCAGATTTTTTTAATTACATAAAATTTTTCTTTATTTAAAAAGGTTACATTGTTATTCATTTTTATACTACACACGTACCCACTTAGAATTTAAAAATATTATATTTAGAAGAATAAAAAAAATCACTATAATGATTAAAAAAAGTTATAAATGTAATTTAAAAAATTCATCATATAAAATCAATCTTCTCCATAATACTTTTTTTTAAAAGAAAAATTATTTAAATAAAATTTTATCAATTTTATTTATTTAAAATAAACTTATTTACTATTTATATGTTGCTTTTTCTTTTCTTTTCCTCATAATTTTTTATATTTTTTCTCTTTCTCTTGTTTTTTTTTTCTATCACACATCTTTTTTTTATTCTCTCCTCTCACATATATTATTTTTCAACATATTTTTCCCATTATATTATTATAACTTTTAATAATAAAAAATTTGTTGAAAAAAATATAATAAAAAATTATTACTAATACTTCTGTTGTAAAGTTATAAGAAATGTTAATGACGTATTGTTTCAATATATTTTTCACACTTGATTAATAGGAAATCACAAACATATGAAATGTGTTAAAAAGAGTCACAAATATTGATGATGAAAATTGAGAACAGATATATAAGATCCAAAAAAAATAAAATAAAATTTATATGTATTTGATATAAGTAAAATAAGAAAAAAAATCGGATAAACCACTATTAGAAAAATAATTGCGGGCGATTTTCTTAATTAACAGAAAATACATTGCCACAAATAAAAATGTGAAACCTGTAACTTCTTTTTTCTCTCTTTTTTTACACTATTAAACAACTACACTTTTTTTTTTTTTTTTTATACTTCCTCTATTTTAACAATATTCAATAAATTTGTTATTGAAACATTAGTATTAGAAAGATGACATAAGTCACTTTTTCTTCTTATTTTTTAAAAGAGAATCTATTTTTATATATCAAAAAATTTAATGTTAAATATAGTTTAAAGTATTTTTCTTCTTTAATTTACTAAAATATTCTTCAAAATTAAATCATAACAAAATCATCTAACTATATATATATATATATATATATATATATATATATATATATATATATATATATATATATATATATATATATATATATATATAATTTTATCGAGGCATTGTCAATTTTAGTGAGATTAACTCATCTTAATCAGGCATTTTTTTTAAGTTTCTCAAAATTTTAAAAATATGACTATATTATAAAAATAAATGATATATTATAGAAAAAATCTTTTAAATAATTATTATCAATTTATTTATTTAACTATACTTATCCTAAACAATTATTTATTCTTATCACAAATAATAATTTATTCTTATAATTTGATCATTAAAAGTAAGATTTGACGTTAGAGAAAGAATGTCGAATACTTTTCTTACTTTCACTTATTTATATTTCTCTCTTTCTGATCATTTTTTTCTAGGTACTTTCTCAGTCCCTCTTATTCTTATATCTCCTCTCTTATCCTCTCTTACTCCACTCATTCTTATTCTTTCTACAAACAAAATTTTAAGAAGTTATTATTCTTTCTTCTCACCCACTCTCTGTTGTTTGTATTTAATTCAGGAAAAATTACTATTCTCTCTCCTTACCCTTTTTTTTTATCTTTACTTATTTATTCTTTATTTTTTTCTTTTCTTCTTTCTCCTCTCCCACCTTATATTTATATGTTAAAATATAATAATATAAATAAATAAAATATTTTTGTGTCAAAATAAAATAATATAAATAAATAAGTTTTTTTGTGTAAAAGAAAAGTGATATGAAAAAGAAGAAAAATATTCATTTTTAAAAATAATAAATAATAAAATTAAAATTAAATATTTATTCAATTATAAAATTATTCATATAATTATTAATTTATTTTTTATTAATAAAATAGTTTTTAAAGTAATAGATTTAAATTATATCTATTTTTAAATAATATATAATTTGATATATAATTATATAGTAAATTTATTAAAAAATTATTTTTTCTAAAATTATTTTAAATTAAATTAATAAAATAATATCATATTACAAATAAATAAAAAATATATAACATTATTCATTTGATTTTTACATCACCGTTATTTATTTAAATAATAATGAAAACTATATATGTATATTAAAATTGTAAACATAAAAATGAATAACTTATTCAAGTAAGGATAATTTTGTAAAATTTTTTTTTTCATTTTTTATGATTTTCCATTCATATACGAGGAGAAAATGTAGTGGAAAATTACATTTTCTCTTTCTTATCTTCTTTATTATTGAAAAGAAATTATTATCTTTTGTTTATTTTCCTACCATTGTTACTTTCACCTTTACATTTTTCCTACAAACAAGCTTAAAGAAAGTTGCTAATGGTTAAGTAATAAAAATGAAATTTTATTATGGATCTACGGATTCTTTCCATTTTAAACAATTTTTTATTTATTTTAAGTAATATAGATATGAGATCCATAATAAAATTTTTTATTTTTATTTTTAAATAATTTTTATTAAAAAAAATTACACTACAAGAAATATTAAAATTACCGACGGTCAAAATCCGTCGGTAATAACAAAAATCCGTCGGTAAATGAATATTACAGACGGAATTCGACGACCAAAAATCGGTCGGAAATTAGCTTGTCAGTAAATATTACCGACGGATTTATCGACGGATATATCCGTCGGTAACATCAAATTTCACAAATATTTTATATCCGTTCGGTAATTTCAGTCGATAATGATTATTTTCCGACGGCTACAATTCCGTCGGTAAATATCCGTCGGTAATACTGCGATTTTCTTGTAGTGTTATAAAGATATTTTAGGAGAGATTAAGTGAGAAAAAAGAAAATAAAAAAATAATATTTTTATATATAATAATTATTTTTTAAAATTAAATATTGTTTTTAAATATAATTTTTTTATTTTTTTTATTTATCATTTATAATAAATATCTTATTTATTATTTCACCTAATTTCCCACTTATATATTTATTTTTTGTCTTCGTATTTTTATGAATCTTCTCCCGTCTTTTGACTTTCTTATTTCAACTTTTTATATCAAACATTCACTTTATCTTTTCAAATTTCTATCCATTTTCATTTATAACGTAGAATTTGTAAATTTTTTTCTTTATTTTTCAAACATTTCTTTTGTACAGTTTGATCTTTATAGCATAAAAATTGTAATTTTTTTTGTTATTGAGTTTTTTAGGTTTTTTTTTTTTCTTTTATTCACAATTGAAAACATAAGACAATATATATATATATATATATATATATATATCACAATAATTTTTCTAAAATAAATTAACAATAAATAATTTTTTTCTATATTATTTTTGTTTATTATAGTAAATTAATATAAAAATATGAAATATTAATATAAAATTTTTATTTATTATAAATTAATTAGTTATTTTAATATTTTATGATGTTTTATTTTGATGATAAAAATGTAAAAAAAAAGGTTGAAATTTAAAGATGTTTAGAAAGAAAATTATAGATTATTTTTAAAGAAAAAGTAAAAAATAAATGATAAAATAAATTCTGATTTCTAATATTTTATATAATAGCGTCTTGCATTGTGAGACCCTGAAAATTTCATTATGAGTTAAGGCAGAAACAATAGCGTTTCGGGCTCTTACATTGTATTGGGTATGCTTGTTTTCATCCGGCGTCCATTGATCAAAAGTCTTTGGAACAGCTCTAGACTCTGTTGTTCTCATTGGAATGTAGGGACCGTTGAGTACAACATCCAAAACACCATAATTTAGTGTTTGTAAAAATATTTTCATTCTCACCTTCCAAAACTGATAGTCTTCACCTTCAAATAGTGGAGGTCTGTTTATTGAGGCTCCTTCCCTGTAAACCTAATTTTGCATAGACATCTTGACAGATCGTTTAGAAATATCTTATCTAACCAAACTCTGATACCACTTGTTAGACACATGACATCTAGAGGGGGGTGAATAGATGCACAAATTAAAATAGATGTCAAATTAAAATTTTATTTGTGAGTTAATAATTTGTTTGAATACAGATAAAGCGGAAACAATAATATAATGAGGAAAAGAGAAAGAGATAAGGGAAAGAGAAGAGCACGCAATGATTTATACTGGTTCGGGTATAGTCAACCCTATATCCAGTTCCCAGTCAACTCTTAACACAAGAGTGACTCCCAATTCACTATCTTTCTAATTCAGTTTACAAATTATAATCAACTCCACAGAAGAACCAATAAAAAGTAAACTAATTAAAAAGACAATCACCTCCTTAGAAACCCACTAAGGATGAACACCTCCCTAGAACTCCACTAGGGATGAACACCTCATCTGAACAAATCAAAGGATGAAAAAACACTTCCTTAGAATCCCACTAAGGATGAACACCTCCCTAAAATCACACTAGGGATGAAAAGCACCTCCTTTTCCACCAATACAAAAAGGATGAAGGTAATAAAAATAAGAACAGTCACACCTGGGTAATGGAGACAACAAATTGTAGAAGCCTGTAGAATGTTAATCTCCAAGAACAAGTGTGATTAACAATGAAAGCACGAGAAGGCGGTAGAGAAGAGGATTTTCTCGAGAAGGTGTAAAATATCTCTGTTGCCTTGCTCAGAATTCTTTTCTCAAAGCTGATTGAATGTAAATTGTATTTTCGAATTCTGTAATTGTGTGTTTTTTATTTTTCATAAAAACTTAATTAAATAGAAAAATAGCATCGAGAAAATGGTCGTTGGACATTAATATTTTTGTGAATAAAAATCAGGATATATTCAAAAATATTTATTCTTCAAAACAGATATATTTTTCAAATTTGAATTGTCATAATTGATTATGTTACTAGTATAATCAATTATGACAGAGAAAATCATTTTTCCATTTCTGATGCATCATAATTGATAATTGATTATGACATTGAAAAATATCACGTTATGAATTTTATCACACTTGTGCTTTGGAGGCTTATGCATAATATTATTTCATCAACTTGTACCTTGTTGAATTATTGGCAAGCGTACCAAAATTATCAATCGCAGTATAGTATTTCGATAAAATAAAAGTCGATCCCACGAGGAACAGTTTCAATGAAAATTCTCAATTATGCTTACTAAGTATATTAAACAGATTGGATTTTGCAAATAAGAGTTGAGTTGAATTTAAATGACAAAGAACTGTAAATTGTTGAGAAAATATTAATTAAAGGTACTTAGGATTGACTTCCTTCCTTATCCCTCTTTTGTAATGATTATGTCAATTAAGAACGTCAATTAACTTAACAATGTTGATGCCACCTACTCAAATCATCCATGTTGATTCCTCACACATGAAATTCATAAGAAAACCTAATAAATGTTGATTCCTCACACAATTAACAGATTTTCCAACATTAGGGTTAGGGTGTTAAGCAATTGATACATTCATTCCATTCCTGGAAATTAACGTAACAAATATTCTTACCGTGATCTAGGGTTCAAGATATATTTTCCAATCATACCTCAAACAATCAAGAATAAATCATTCCAAAGCATAAAGGATAAGAATAACAACATCAAAGCATAGATTAATATCTCAAAATATCACAATGATACAAAAGAGTTCAAAGGAAGTGCACCGAATCCTAAGAGAATGAAGTTAGCCACTCATGTTGGCCATTACAATGCTCCAATTGATGAAGAAGTGAAGAATTGATGAAGATTAGACAAAACCCTAACAGTAGTCGTGCCTCCTCTCCTCCAAGACTGCTTCCTTTTCTCAAAACACAACTTATCTTTTTATAAGAGAATTTGGGTCGGGCCTCGCATCATTTATTCGCTTAAGCGCTCTTCTTTCTTTCAATTTTATTCCAATTATGCTGACAATTATGCTCCTTACTCTTGTATCAAGGTATTCTCGAATTCATCCTATTTTGGGAGAAAAATATATTAGAATTAACATAAGATAAGTGATTTCATAACAATTCAAGGCATAATTATATCAACTTTTTACCACTTAACAACTCCCCCCAACCTAGAATCTTGCTTGTCCCAAGCAAAGTAGTTTTTCCAAAACAAAATCATCACCTATTATTTCTTTCTCTTCTAGAACCACAACATAAAAATTTTTAGGGGTGATGCTCGCAACTCCAAATGAAAATAGAACACAGAAGCATTCAAGTTATAAAAACCAACAAAGAATAATTAGTCCTCAACTATCCTCAGAGAAGCATGATCTCTCAAATAGAGTTATATATACTCATCTCTAATTCTCATAGGTAAGTGTTTATCTCATTCAATCACTTCATTTAGACAATCCAATATTGATAATCATCTTCAAGCAATCAACAATTGTTAAACAAGACTTAAATCAAAAGGTCTTTTGAGACTTGTAATGGGGCTAGGCTAAGAAAGAATTATTGGTTTTTCTAGGATATACAAAAATATTTGAGAAATTCAACTCATATGAATGATTCTTGATTAACAATTCCTCAAGTCAGGTTTCAAACTTCATGCTTTTGTCCCTAACACAATGACAATGAGTTAATAATCTCACAAGTTATTACCCCCCTTTTGACTTTTTTTTTTCTTTTGCATGTATCTTTTTTTTTTTTGCTTTGCAAACTTTTAAGCTTTGCTTTTCCTTTTTCTTTACAACTTTTTTTTTTAACAATAACACCCCAACAATACCTGTAGGACAACAATAGCAATATCCAAAAATAAGAAAAATAGTGACATTCATACTCATTTCCTTTCTCAAATATAGGAAGATAGATAAATAGTGTTTAGGCTTAAGGGTTCTGTTTAAGAAACAATATTATTTTTGGCTCAGAAGGGGTTCAAATGGATGTCCTATAATTAATGCATGGTTGGCTATTTGACTCTAGGTTATATCTACTACGAAGAAAAAAAATGCCTTTATCATTTTTAAGTCTTGCCAACATGCAATCACATCAAAGAATCAACCAATATCAGTTATCATCACAAAGTGTTGACACTCAATTTATCTATTTGTGGTACTCTTCTCACCTGGGTTTTGGCTAGCTTCTCCAATTCAGTTAATTCCTAATTTTCCTCATCAATTCCTTTTCACTATCATACTCAATATCCCAAAATCACTTGTTATTGGAAACAATCAAAATTATTTTTCACGTTCTAGATTTGAATTAGACAATAAGCAATAATCTCATATATGACTCTAAAACAAATTATGGGACAACAAGAGAATTCAGAATTTAAAATAAAACAATTAAAAACATTAAATTAAAAATAAAAGAATTAAAAACATTAAAAGTAAGTAAGTTTTCTCCCTCATTTTCTTCACTTGTCATGTACTCCTTATCTTGTGCCTCAGCCTCAACTGCAGACTTTCTCACCCCCTCCAGAAAAGTTGCACTGTCCCCAGGCCATTGAAGTAAGGCTTCAAAGTCTTGAGGAGAAGTGCACTGTGTACCTGGAGCAATCTTGCAAAGAAAGAACCTAAGAAAGAAAAATGCATAAAAAAACTTAAACTGCAAAAAGAAAAAAAAAACAAATTCAAAACATTGGGTTGCCTCCCAAGAGCGCGTGTTTAACGTCTTTAGCTTGATGCCTATTTGCTTTAGGGCTCATGCAGGTGAGTGATCAAGGTGATATATACGCATTCTTCATCCCTTAACTGTCCTTGTGGGAACGAATTTATTCCTTTCATTGCGAATAACCTTACAACTGTCAGAGATTGGATAAATCATACCTGCTTTAGGAGGTTTCAGTACCTTTATTTGAACAACTTCTTTCATAGTCAGACTAAGATGTCTTTGGGGTTGTGCAACAGGCTTGTAATCTTGTTTTTCAGTTGAGATGGTTAATTCCTCCAAAGTGTCTATTCTGAGACAATCTTTCTTGTCTTCCGGTTGTTGTACAACTTCAAACAGATTAAAATTAACTTCATCATCTCCACTTCTAATTTTCAACTTGCCCATGTCAACATCTATAATTACTTTGGCAGTCTTCATAAATGGCCTTCCCAGGATCAATGGGACTTCCTCATTTTCCTCCATGTCCATAATCACAAAATCAACAGGAAATATGAAGTTATCCACTCTAACTAAAACATCTTCTGCTACTCCATAAGGAATCTTTACAGATCTGTCAACTAGCTGTAATGTCATTCTTGTAGACTTTACTTCCAAGTCTCCTATTCTTTTAAGCATAGACAAAGACATTAGATTTATACTAGCACCCAAATCAAGTAATGACTTACCTACTTGTAACGTCCCCATTGTGACTGGTATAGTGAAACTGCCAGGATCCTTGGACTTTTGAGGTAATGATTTCTGAATTATAGCGCTGCATCCTGCTTCTAGCTCCACTATTTCTGTAGTAAATCTCCTTTTCTTAGTTAAAAACTCTTTCATGAATTTTGCATAAGTCGACATCTGCTCCATAGCTTCCATAAATGGAATATTGATCTGTAAATGCTTGAAAATATCCATGAATCTTGCAAACTATCTTTCTTTATCTATCTGTGAGGGAACCTTTGGATATGGTAACTTCTCTACAAATGGTTTTTGACTCCCTCCTTTTTCTATCTTTTGTTTTTTCTCTCCCTCTTTGTTCTTCTTATTAGGGATATGTCTTTCTTTATTATTCTCCTCTTCTTTCTCTTCATCTTCTTTTACCAAAACTTCTTCTTTAACAACTATATTGTCACCAATCCCCTTACCAACAACTTTTCCACTCCTTGTAGTTATTGAATTGCATTGCTCCTTGGGGTTGGTTTGTGTGTTAGCTGAAAATTGTCCTCCTTGTTTCTTTTCAGATAATTGTTTAGCTAGTTGGCCTATCTGGATCTCTATATTTCTGAATGAAGCCTCAATATTTTTTTGATTAGCCATAGTGTCTTGCATGAATTTTTCTAAATTATCCTCCAATTTACTTATTCTGTCAGACACTGAAGGATAATGTTGTTGTTGCTGTTGATATGAAGGTTGCTGATATGATTGTTGTTGAAATGCAGATTGTCTAGTAGATGAGATAACACCTTGGTTCCATCCAAAATTCTTATTCTGATTTTGATTCCCTCTCCATCCTTGTGCAAAATTATTCTAATAATTATTGGGATTAGGAAAATTGCCTTGTCTGCCTTGACTACTACCTTGGACCCCCATATAATTAGCTTCTTCTTGCTGAATGTTGCCTTGATAAGAACATTGTTCATTTGCATGATCACCTCCACACACATCACAACTCATTTGTTGATTAAGAATAGATTGTACTGTGTGCATTTGTTGAGGTAATTTCTCTATCTTCTGGTTCAATGCTTCAATTTGTTGCGTTATAAGTTTATTTTGGGCTAAGATAGCATCTGAGCTGTTAAGTTCAAGTACTCCCTTCCTTTGAATTGAATGTCTATCATGTTGGGTCTGTTGGTCTATAAAGGCTAGTGCATCAATAATTCTGGTGGCATCATCAATTTCTACATCCAACATAGATCCTCCTGCTGCAGCCTCTAATAACATCTTTGCATCATGTCACAAGCTAGTATAGAAAATATTCAACTGAGAAACGTCATCAAATCCATGATTTGGGCATCTTCTCAATAGTGATTTAAATTTCTCCATGCTTCACAAAATTGTTCATCTGCTCCTTGTCTGAAAAAAGTGATGTCAGATTTTTGCTTTGATGTAACGGGATGGTGGGAAAAATCTATTCAGAAACTTCTCTTCTACACTACTCCAATTAGTCAGACTCTGATTAGGATGTGCTTTCAGCCATTCCTTTGCCCTACCTGCCAAAGAAAAAGGAAATAATATGAATATGCAGATTCAAGATTTGCTGCTCTAAATCCCATGGTACCAATCAACTCATAAAAAGTAGACAAATGAATATAAGGGTCTTCATGATCCAATCCAGTGAATTGATGAGCACTAATCAAGCTTAAGAAAGCTGGATTCATCTGCAATGTATGATCATTCGAAATGACAATACTGGAAAAATGTCTTGGACCTTGCTGCATAGCACAATTTCTAAGAGTTCTTCTAGGTGGATTTGCATTTGGGTTTTGATTTAGATTTATATTGGGATTTGGATTTGGATTCATATTTGCTCCTTCTTCCACCATATCTTTTATAATTGGGTCTGGTAAATCAAGTGTGAAAGAAGAATTAACAGATTCTCTTGTAGCTTGTTCTTGAGTTTCCCTTCTTTTTCTACTCCGGTTCCTCCGAGTTGTTTTTTCAATCTACTGGATTAAATTCTAATTGCTCCGAAGATACCTGTCCTCTTAAACGCATAAATCAAAAGAGTAACTCAAGCAAATATTAGCACAAACTAAAAACTAAATAATAATAATAATAATAATAATAATAATAGTAATAGTAATAGTAATAGTAATAGTAATAGTGATAATGATAATGATAATGATAATAATAATAATAATGATAATAATAATAATAATAATAATAATAATGATAATAACAATGATAATAATAATAATGATAATAATAATAATAATAATAATAATGATAATGATAATAATAATAATAATGGTAATAATAATAATGATAATAATAATGATAATAATGATAATGATAATAATAATTATGATAATAATAATGATAATAATGATAATAATAATAATAATAAAAATAAAAATAGAAATAAAAATAAAATACTCAATAAGCTAAATAAAGAATTCTCAAAGAACACTTGTTCCTCGACATCAGCGCCAGAAATACTTGTTGAATTATTGGCAAGCGTACCAAAATTATCAATCGCAGTATAGTATTTCAATAAAATAAAAGTTGATCCCACGAGGAACAGTTTCAATGAAAATTCTCAATTAAGCTTACTAAGTATATTAAACAGATTGGATTTTGCAAATAAGAGTTGAGTTGAATTTAAATGACAAAGAACTGTAAATTGTTGAGAAAATATTAATTAAAGGTACTTAGGATTGACTTCCTTCCTTATCCCTCTTTTGTAATGATTATGTCAATTAAGAACATCAATTAACCTAACAATGTTGATGCCACCTACTCAAATCATCCATGTTGATTCCTCACACATGAAATTCATAAGAAAACCTAATAAATGTTGATTCCTCACACAATTAACAGATTTTCCAACATTAGGGTTAGGGTGTTAAGCAATTGATACATTCATTCCATTCCTGGAAATTAACGTAACAAATATTCTTACCGTGATCTAGGGTTCAAGATATATTTTCCAATCATACCTCAAACAATCAAGAATAAATCATTCCAAAGCATAAAGGATAAGAATAACAACATCAAAGCATAGATTAATATCTCAAAATATCACAATGATACAAAAGAGTTCAAAGGAAGTGCACCGAATCCTAAGAGAATGAAGTTAGCCACTCATGTTGGCCATTACAATGCTCCAATTGATGAAGAAGTGAAGAATTGATGAAGATTAGACAAAATCCTAACAGTAGTCGTGTCTCCTCTCCTCCAAGACTGCTTCATTTTCTCAAAACACAACTTATCTTTTTATAAGAGAATTTGGGTCGGGCCTCGCATCATTTATTCACTTAAGCGCTCTTCTTTCTTTCTTTCAATTTTACTCCAACTATGCTGACAATTATGCTCCTTACTCTTGTATCAAGGTATTCTCGAATTCATCCTATTTTGGGAGAAAAATATATTGGAATTAACATAAGTTAAGTGATTTCATAACAATTCAAGGCATAATTATATCAACTTTTTACCACTTAACATACCTCCATATCCAGTATTCTAAGACTTTATCAAGTCTTTAGGAATCATCTTGGGTTTGCTTGAATCATCATCTTTATAAAAAACATATCTTGAACATGTAGGAAAATGTTTCACATTGTCACCAACGTCATAAATTCAGCTTGTCCTTAATTCATCTTGAATGGTGTTGACTTGAATGTAGTTGACTTGAATCATCATCAAAATCATCTCTTGGGAATGTAGGAACATTTCCATCAATCTCCCCCTCATTGCTTTCAAATTAGTTATTTTAATATTTTATGATGTTTTATTTTGATGATAAAAATGTAAAAAAAAAGGTTGAAATTTAAAGATGTTTACAAAGAAAATTATAAATTATTTTTAAAGAAAAAGTAAAAAATAAATGATAAAATAAATTCTGATTTCTAATATTTTATATAATATTTTTATATAATAATTAATTTATATATGTTAGTTTGATTTATATAAAATTTTTAACTCGAACATAGAATGAGTGAAAAAAAGGAGAATAATAATTTCTTCTATATCAAATTTTATGTATAAATAATAAATATGTTTAATTAGGTAAATAAATTCACAAGCAAGTCAAATAATTTTTTTTCAAATATATTAATTATATATAACCATCCACCAAATGTGTTATTTAAGTCATAGAATGTCATACTTATTAATATGATCTCCGAATTCATTGATATCATCCAATCTTTTAAGTTGATTTTTTATGGATATTAAATTTTAAGAACGTGACAAACATTTCTAGAGGTAGAATGAAATGGATTCCCAAAAATTCATTTCGAATAACCTGATTGGACCCAATGATTATAAAAAGGGTACCAGAAACATGTTAAATCTGTTTTGCAGGAACAAAATCTGGAAGTCCCTTGGTGTTCAAAAGAGCAAATTTGGTTCTGGTTTCATAGACTGAATGCTTTAATTGATATAAAATAGTTTTAATTGATTAAAAACACTTACAGAGAATACCAGAAAAGTTGTTCGTACAGTTTTAATCGATTAAAATACGAATTAATCGATTAAAATGCTCTTAGGAATTTTGGTTTAGCTGTTTTAATCGATTAAAAAGGATTTATATCAGTTAAAACCACTAAGAGATCAAATTCAATCGATTCTTCTTCGTTCTAATCGATTATAATTCTGGTATCACATTATTAATTTCTTCCAGTACAAAATTAATCGATTCTATTATGTGTTAATCGATTATTTCACTGTTGCATTTTCAAACCTAGTATTAAAGATCAAATTAATAGGTTAATTTGTTGATTAATCGATTAATTTGTTCCTGATAATCATTTTTACAACATCCAATTGAAAATTGGTCAGCAAATCAGAGTAAAAAAATCCAAGTTTTGTGTTAATCAAAATCTGCATAATACATTTATTGCATATGTTGACCAAGTCAAAAAAATTTCAAAGAACAAAATAGTTGATGTACCCATCGTCCAGAAACATGTGCCTCTGTCTTTGGTCAAGGGGACAATTGCATTTAAAGCTGAAACGTTGCAGTTATGTCTCTTTGGATTTCAAAATTTTGAAATCCGATCTTCATCAAACCAGGTTCTGTACTTATCATTTCTCAACTTATCATCTTTCTTCTGTTTTCATACTTTCAAAATCTCCTCTCGAATCTCTGCTGCAAACATGTTCAAAAGATCAAAATCAAGGAAGAAACAAAATGGAGAATCTTCCGTTGCTGGAAATCAAGGAGGTCATCTTGAAAATTGGTTCAGTGGTGATATAGATAAGATGAATAATTTCATCACTAATTTCAATCAAAAGCAACTTGTAATTCCCAAATTCATAAGGTTTTCTTGGCTAGATGAAGAAGGGTTCACTTCGTTAAGAAGAAAACTGAAGAATAAAAAACTGAAGAACTTTCTGGAATATACTGGCAACATTCAACCAGATTTGGTAAGAGTGTTTTATGCAAATCTCACTATCAGTGGCTCCACTTTAAGATCTTAGGTAAAAGGAGTTAATATGGTCATTACTCCTGATATTTGGGATGAAGTTGCTGGCCTTAAAGATGTTGGTGTAAAAGTCTCTAGAGGTAATATTGTTGAATTACCAGAGTTTAACAAAATTCAATTTTTTCATACCTGTCTCAAAGATCAAGATGATTCGGTAAGAATTTTCAATGCTGGGAAGATGAGGCTTGAATCAAGAATTCTTGCCTTCATTATTGCTTGGATGCTTACTCCAAGGGGGAGTAATCATGCTATACTCAATGAGGGTGATTTAGCTCCCATGTATTACATTGAAAATAGGATTCATGTTAACTGGGTCTATGTTATTAAAGATCATATGGTTAAAGCCAAGAGGCTTGCTGATTATAAATTACCTTATGCTTTGTTAATCAACAAATTTTTTAGACATTTTGCAGTAGATTTAGAAGGGGAGTATGTGGAAACTCCGAAAGCATCTAATGAGATTGATGACTCAACTTTACGGAAAATGAGATTTATTAAAATTGATGATGAGTGGATCTCTAAAGTTGATGCTGGGATGTCTGAAGAAGAGGAATAAGATGAAGAAGGAGGTGAGCAAGGCCAAATTCCTTCCTCTCCAGCTGCTGCAGAGGTTCCTAAATCCACCAGTGGTCAAGCTTCATATGAGAATATGGAGATCATTCCCTACATGGAGCAGCCTGACCGTGGGACTCCTCTGTCTCAATTTGAAAGGACCATGCTTTCTCAAATGGCCACAGTACAGGAAAACCAAAGAAAGCATATGCAGATGACATATCAACATTTCCAGCAGACCAATAATCAGTTCACAAACCTTGGAAACCAGATTGCTGATATCTACACCAAACTGGAAGATATGCAGCTCAACCAAGGGAACTGGGATGATTGAAAGGGTCCCTTCTTATCTTTTTTATGTCTTATTTCTTTTATTGCTAATTTCTATTTCTGGTCTGTAATATTAACTGGTTATAAACCAGGAACAATCTTTTTAACTTTGATAAATATGATATAGGTTTTAAGTTGAAACAAGAAAGCCTAGATAGAATTTAACATAGATCCCTGATAATTTTAGCTAATACAAAAATAGATTTAATCGATTAAAAGAAACACTTACATAGGAAATTAACATCCAAATAATCGATTAATTAGCGTATCAATCGATTAGAATCTATATGTCATGTGTTTATATCAACTAAAACCAGTTTACATCAGTTAAATCAACTAAAGAAAATATTGTTCTCATTTTGTTGGGTCTATTGGTTAAAACTTAATCAAACTAGTTGATATTATCATAAAACATTTTCCTAAATGATCGGTTTTACAAAATCCGCACTGCATTAGGCATGATAGATGCATCAAACATTACTTAGTTTTCAAAAATGGTTGTTTTAATCAATAAAAACAAGCTTTAAATCGATTAAAAGCACTTATACAACATTTCTTTTACTGTTTTAATCGATTAAATGTCGATTAAATCGATTAAATCAACTTATGTTTCAAACTTTCGAATTTCATCACTGTTTTAATCGATTAAAACATTATTTCAATCGATTAAAACCATTAACAAGAACTTTTTAATCGATTTTGTCCTATTTTTAATCGATTATTACTCTGGAAAGAAAAATTAAAGGCTTTAGTTAATAGTTGTTCTTGTAACATGCTACTAAAGCGTGGTTCCCTTATCTTTACACGTGTTAATTGTATTCATTACAAACGTGTTAATGAAGATAAGTTTGAATCAACTTTGATTGGTCTTTACATGAGTAAGGTATCGTATCCAAATTTTTTTTACTATTTTCAAAATCTAAAACTTGATGCATACCATGCATAGTTTTTTGTTTTGTTCCTCTATTCCCTATTTTTGATGAAGTCAAAAGGGGGATAAATAATTGCTTTGCTTTATAATTGATTTTCCTTATTTAGGGGGAGCAGCAATATAGGGGGAGAAATGGGTAAATGATTAATTTTTGATTACTCACTAATCTATATATCCAAGTGACTTCTTCTGCAGAGTTATTATTCAAAAGAGGTGTCAAAGACGTGTTTGTCTTCATCAAATAGGGGGAGACTGAAAGTGATGAAGATCTTATTGAATTACTTTGGCAAAGATCTTGTTGATTTGATGAAGTCAAAAATAAAGTCAAAGGCTACTTTGTGGCAGACAAAGGTCACTTAGATAAAAGGGTAGTAGGATTAATGAGTCTGCATCTCTGCTTAGGTATAATCATTTTTATCTTTTCTGCTGCATGAGGTTTCTTCATTTAAAAGATTTTGCAAATGCCTCTAGAAAAATGTTTAAACGGTTAAAAACAAAGTATTTTGATAAAAGGTTTTTTAATTAGCTATTTTAACTAATAGCATATAAGCTTTATCAACTAAAATGTTCTTAACACTTTTGTAAATGGTTGTTAACTGATATGTTTTCGAAATAATCGATTGATTTCATTAAAGGAAGTTTTGAAAACCTTCTGTCAATATTTTAACTGATATAGTTTCGAAATAACCGATTAAAATCACTCAAAATGTTCAGGGAAGTGTTCTGGAAGTATTTGAATCGATATAACTTCGAAATAATCGATTAAAACCACTTGGAGTACTGTTTGATCGATCAGAATGAGCATATGACCGATCAAAATGGGTTTATGATCGATCAGAATGAGTTTTTGATCGATTAGAATATTTTTAATCAATTAAACTGCATTTCAATCGATTAAAACAACTTAAGAGAATTTCTGCTAAGCATTTTAATCGATTAAAACAGATTCGTATCAGTTAAAATCACTTAGAAAAGTTTATAAGAATGTTTTGCAGTATTTTAATCGATTGAAACACGAAACAATCGATTAAAACAGTTTGGAAGATTTTTTACAAAGAGTTTTAATTGATATAAACAGTGTCGTATCAGTTAAAACACATCTGGAAAATAATCAAGAACATTTTAACAGATTAAAAGAAGTTTTAATAGATTAAAACAAGACTTTTAACAGATTAAAAGATTATTTTAACAGATTAAATAAACCAGCAGTTTTGAAAATCTTCTATATAAACAGAGTTGCTTGAACTTTTTAAACATCATCTTTTACACATCTTTTAGCAATCAATCAAGCAATCATAAGTGATACTTTCAGGAGAGAATCGCTCTAGTTTTTGTGAAGTTCATTAAAGTTCTTTCTTGAGGCAAAATTGCATTCTTTTGGAGAAAAAACACATACTGCAGAATTGCATAAATCTGGTTTGAGCGTTCTAAGTTTCTACTTTTTGTTTCTTTACTTTTTTTTACTGTATTGTGGGTGCCTGGAATTGTGGGCATTGGTTTCTGTAGCTGGAATTTGGCTGCAGGGTTGGTCAAGAACTGGAATTTGGTTATTGGTGAAGGTTTAGGTGCAGGAACAGAAATTGTGGTTCTTGTGGTAGATTGAGTGTGAGATTAAAGCTGTAATCTGTAAAACATTCAATCTAGTGGAACCCAGCTGGAATTTGGCTGGAGACTGGACGTAGCCCTGGGATTGGGTGAACGAGTATAAACCTTGGTTATATCTTTCTAAACCTTTCTCTTCTTTAATTCTGTGGCTGTATTTATTTTTGATTGCTTGCTGTGTGTGATTCAAGAATTAGTCAGATTTCTTAATCTTTGAAATAGATAATCTGTTAATTGCGAAAAACTTTCAAAGATCAATTCACCCCCCTCTTGATCTCAGCCTACATTTCTAACAGAAAAGATAAGATAAGATTCGAAAATGATGTCTTATCTCTTCATGGAAAAGTAAAGTTGATCCAGACTTATCTTCCTTAACACGTTTGCGGTAATCGCAACAGACACGTGTAAAGATAAGGGAATCGCGCTTTAGTAACATGCCATAATGACAACCATTAACTAAAGCCTTTACTTTAGTTAGATTGGGTGGAGCCAGAATAATTCATCTGTTGGGCTTCCCTCCTTGTCATGCTTCCATGTAGTGGGTCCCAATAGGGATACATCTTTTTGTGCATCATCATTTCTTCCATCAGATCTTCATTGATATTATCTGCTAGATCTTCAACCTTCTAGAAGGATTCATCAGGGACGTTCATCTCTGCCCTTGATTTGAAAAATCTTATTTCTTGAGATTTGTCTTCTTCTGGGACGATCTTATCCATAGGATATGAATCAGGTGGTCTCTGGGATGAGCTGGCGATGTTTGGGTCCACTGGCTTGTGTTGGTAATGATTCACTTCACAGAGGTGATGCGCCAGTTGTGTACAATAACTGTTATCAAGTGGGTAAGATTCAAAGCAGCTCAAAGATACGCTTCATTTCTTGACCATAGTTGTCCAACTGGATTTAAGAAGTATGGATGGTGGATGATGAAGATTGAGGTCAAATTCTTGAGAGAGTCTTCAATAACTCCTTTCTTTCTTTGACAATCTAGGATCTCCTTGAGCTTTTGTCTCCACCAAGGTATTGGAGAAAACCACTCGAGTAATGTTCAGAAGTGGAACTTGTCTTTGTAGGGATCTGTCAAAATGTTATAGGTTGTTTGTGTTTTTAGTGCGATAGAAATGGAGTATTGAACAGTATCGCACCAGATGGTCCATAGGATAGGTTCACAAAGATCCCAATCGGGTTCACAGAATAGTTTAAAAATTCCCCCGAAGGGAATATCAGGGTTCAACATTGAAGCTGAGATTATCATATATCTCATGGTCTTATGTAAAAAGTAAAAATAACGGGTTATAGCATAATGGAGAATATCGGTTGGTGTAGTTGGGTTTAAACCAGGTGGATAGACTTTGATGGTCTTGTCTTTGTTGGAGAGAGGTTTGACCATGAAGATAAGGGGAAGACTATGGGTGTCGACTATTAATTGGACAATCTTTTTGATAATGTTCCAGTATTCTCCTTCCAAGAGACTCATCTTATCAATGTCTCTCCTCCACAACCATGCTTAGATGTCCAACTCCTTCCGTCTAAATATGAGAAAGCTATCCAAGCCATATCCTACCTTGATATAGGATCCCATCACTACAAGAAAATCGCGTATTACACGACGGATATTTACCGACGGATATAAAATATTTTTGAAATTTGATGTTACAGACGGAAATATCCGTCGGTAAAATAATAATTAGTTAATGACGGATATATCCAGTCGATAAATCCGTCAGTAATTTATAGATGAATTTACCGACGGATATATCCGTCGATAAATCAGTCGGTAAATTAACAATTAATTACTGATCGGATATATCCATCGATAAATTCATCGTCAGAATTAACAATTATTTACCGACGGATATATCCGTCAATAAAATTAGATAATATAATTTAATTATTTACCTAATTAAAAAATAAAATATTTTGATTTAATAATTTAATTTAATCATAATTAGATTAATTTATAATAATTTATTAAATTAAATAATTTTAAAAAATAAATATTTAAT
This sequence comes from Sphenostylis stenocarpa, assembly GCA_963425845.1. NCBI lineage: Eukaryota > Viridiplantae > Streptophyta > Magnoliopsida > Fabales > Fabaceae > Sphenostylis > Sphenostylis stenocarpa. The sequence goes on from OY731403.1 coordinate 55,280,513, forward strand.
TATATATAAATATAAAAATATAATAAATATAAAAATATATAAAATATATAAAAATATATATAAATATATAAATATATAAATATATAAATATATAAATATATAAATATATAAATATATAAATATATAAATATATAAATATATAAATATATAAATATATAAATATATAAATATATAAATATATAAATATATAAATATATAAATATATAAATATATAAATATATAAATATATAAATATATAAATATATAAATATATAAATATATAAATATATAAATATATTTGTATATTTGTATATAAATATAATTTATTTGTAAATTGCTATCAAGAAATTCTAGTAGCTTAGTGGTTGGAGTATCGACCTCGACTCTAAGGTACTTGGGTTCGAATCCTGATTCAAAGCTATGAAAATATAATATGAAGAAATAATAAATAAAGGGGATATAAAGGGGATGGGGTTCTATAAAAAAAATATACTATAAATAAGTAAAATATTTAATAAATAATAAAATTATTACCGACGGATTCCAGTCCGTCGGTAATTTTGTAACACATTTACCGACGGATTATCCGTCGGTAACCGAATTTCTGACGGATTTTTGGCCGTCGGAATTTCGTCGGTAATATCCATTTACCGACGAATTTTTGTTATTACCGACGGATTTTGACCGTCGGTAATTTTAATATTTTTTGTAGTGCATAAATCCATGATGAATCCTAATATTCTTCCCAAAGAATTTTGGAAGAAAGAAGCCTCCTATTTCATAGCAGCTGACAGAAAAGTCTTTAAGACCGAACTGATCACCAGAGCTCCAATTAGAATCAAATTCTTCCCAGAATGTATAGTTTGGAGTAAATTAATTGGGAGCAAACTTCCCAACAAAGACATCCTGATAGGCATGGACATCTTCTCCATGACGAACAAGTTTCAAATTCTTCCTACAGGGATCAAGTTCAAGAGAGAATTCAAACCTTTTACCGATGTACCTAGACTCTTCTGAAAGAATTAATGGTTGAGTTCAAGAGGGGGGGTGAATTGAACTTTAAAACTTTTTCGCAAAACTTACTTTCTTTTGGAAGAATGAGTTATCTTTATTCAATCTTTGCAAAGGTAATTTGGTTTAAACACAGCAAGTTTATAGACAGAAAATAAAAGAGATGAAAGAAGAAATTTAACACACAAATTTATCTTGGTTCACTCTAATCCAGAGCTACATCCGAGTTCTTGACAAACCTGTCAAGTTCCACTAATACCAAGTGAAAATTACAACCGAGTAGATACTCACCAATCTACCCCAAGAACTATCTTGCAAACCCACAAGATAGAATCTTGAAAAACCACCCGAGTAACCAAATCCGATTCTTGTACCAAGTGCGAGATCACAATCCAACCTGCACAATCACACTTTTACAAAAGAGTATGGAAAGAAAAAACCTGGACTTGAAGTTCTAATTGTCAGAACAAATTCTAACGACACTTTCTCTCTTTGATTGACCACAATTCGATCACGACACCTTATGATATGAAAAGATTCTTGAATGCGAGAGAAAGTCACGTATATGAAAGTTTCATGGATTGATTTCACAAGTTTTTCTCAAGTAGTGTGTTGTATATATTTCAAAAGATAGATCAATTACGTATATATAGAGTAAAACAAAGAATCAGAACGTTTCATCTGTCAAAAGCTGTTTCGAGAGAGTCACAAGATCGATTAGTTTGAGAGTATAATAGTTTAGAAGAGACTACGATCGATTAGAAGCTGAAGTATGATCGATCAGGCAGAGTTATGATCGATCAGAATGAAACTATGATCGATCAGAATACATTTCAATCGATTGAAACCACGATTCAATCGATTGATTTCATTTAAAAGTTCATTCAATCGATTGTTTCGAGTTTTCAATGGATTGAAACGACTTTAGAAAAATGACGACTCTGTTTCAATCGATTGAAATTTATTTCAACAGATTGAAATCCTGCAAACACTTAGTTAATAAAATAGCCTCTCTGTTTTAACAGATTGAAAAATATTTCAACAGATTGATTTTCGAAAAACTCTTAGGCTGAAAAAATAGTCTTTCGTTTTAGCAGATTGAAAAATATTTCAACAGATTGATTTTCTGAAAAACTCTTAGGCTGAAAAAATAGTCTTTCGTTTCAACAGATTTAAAAATCATTTCAGCAGATTGAAAATGCGAAACTTTGATATTGAAAAATTCATTGAGTTATTTTAACTTGTTGATTACGCGAATCAATCAATTGAAAATACGACTATGTATGACCATTTATTATGTTAAGTGATTTTAACGAGTTGAAAATCCTTTTCAACAGATTGAAAAAACTTAGTTTATTCTTTTAATACTTAAATGTAAGTTTTTCATGCGGAAAAATGATTTTCAATGAGATGCAACATTTTAAGGTGCTTATCACACAATATAATGGACTATCAAGAGATTAAGTGCTTAAACTAAAAACCTAATCATCTACACACCCACAACCTAAGCTATATCTATGTCTTCATCAAATCCACCAAGTGCTTCAATCTCCCCCTATTTGATGGAGACAAATAACCACTGCACTGCATAAAAAATAACGAGACCGAGAGACATATATTTTGTGGTGTGTGTGTAGTGACGAGTTTTAAGCAAAATACTTCTCCCCCTATTTGAGTGCATCAAATAGATTGTTTTAATTACGAGTCAATGGGGCCACGTGGGTACCCGAATATAAAACAGAACATTAAAAACTAAGAAAAGAAAACGAGAATAACGAAACATAGAAAGTCTTCATTCGTCCCAGGGGCCTTGATTGAATTGCAGTTCCACAATCCTGTTGTAAATGTCTTCTAGTTGATTATCAATATGCTTGGAACCTTGCAATGAAATTTTCATCCAAATAATCGTTGCTAGAGCCCTCGGAGCGGCGAGTCATCTGCATATGCCTCCTTTGGTGCGAATGCGGTTCGCTCATTTGATGTAACATTGTTCTTTCGAGCGAGACAGAGGCGTGCCACGGTCGGGCGGTGGATTGTATGGAATCATTTCCGGTGGGGTCACTTCTTCCATTGGATCAGACGGACGTCTTTGCGAAGTTCCGGGAATATCGGTGTTGATTCCTTCCTCTTGCTCTTCTTCTTCACTTTCTTCACTTCTCCCGGCATCTTCTTTCGAGATCCATTCACCATCAATTTTAATGAATCCCATTTTGTGAAGCACGAAATTATTTATTTCATTCGTTGGTCGGACGGTTTCAACAAGTTCTCCTTCTACATTGACACCAAAATGTGTTAAAAACTTAGAAATCGAGAATAGCATAAGGATACACGAAATCACTAAGTCTCTTGGCTTTGATCATGTGGTCCTTGATGACAAAGACCCAGTTCACCAGTATCCTGTGGTGAATGCGGTACATCGGTACTAAATCTCCTTCGTTTAGCATCGCATGATTGCTCCCCACGGGTGTGAGCTGCCACGACACAATGAAAGCGAGAATTCTTTCTTCCGGTTTTAGCTTCCCGGTATTGAAAGAGCTAACGAGAATCACGAGTATTCTTCATGCATGGCCAGAAAGTCTTGAACTTTATTAAATTCGTCCACATCGAAGTGTATCCTTTGGTGACTTTTACACCAACATCCTTTATTCCAGCAACCTCCTTCCGAGATGTTGGGTGTAATTTCAATGTCTACACCTTTAACTTGGGTTTTCAAAGTGGAACCTTCAAAGGATAAATTTGTGAAGAAAACTTTAATCAAATCGGGATAAATCCTACCATTTAACTCCGAAACTTACGAAGCTTTTGGTGTTGTAGTAGCTTTCGAATGCCTCCGAATCCTTCGGCATCAAACCGGGAAAACTTTAACATCTTCGGAATGTTGACTTGCTTCTGCTCAATTCATGGATAAACAAATCCATTTTCTCTTGGTCCCCATTGAACCAAGTTTCAATCCTTCCTTCGACATTACGTTCTTGCCTTGCGGTAGAAGACTCGCCTCTGCTTGGACTTCTTCCTACCGGACTTTGTGCGCTTGAGCATACTTGATTTTGGGATGAGCGGAACGAGAGAAGAGCGAGAAAGAGAAAGTTCAAAGAAGGAAATAATACTACGGGAATAAGAATACACAAACCTTTCGACTTCAAAAATTTTTGTCTTTCTTGTTTTATTGCATCTGCGCGGTGATGATAAAGGAGGAGAGAGAATTGCTCTTGAACCATTTAATTACCCTCACGGTAGATATCCAATCGGGGTCAATCGGCTTTTATTGGAAATCTTAGATATTAAAGAGAGTAGCTGAAGTTTATCTTGTTGTAAATGCTTTCAATTTACTCTGCAGAAATTGTTTAGAGACAAAGTACATACAACTAGCCCTAAAAAAATAATCAATTGATATTCAGTGAAACCAATTGATTTTGTAATCGTGAGATACTCGAAGTAAAATAAGCGGATTGAATCGAGAATTAAATCGATTGTTTTGTGAAAGAAAATCATTCGAGTATCATAAGTGAATTCAATCGATTGAATCGAAGATTTAATCGATTGATTTATAGAAGAAAGTATGCGAGCTACAAGGTTAATGAAATAAATCGATTAAAAGCTTATCTAATCGATTGAACTGATAACATATCAATACCAGAGTAAGAATCAGGAAATCAACAGATTATTTCGCAATTTCAATCGATTGAAACAAATAATATCAAGTTATTCATGCAATTTATTAATCGATTGAACTTGTTATCGGCTGTTAAAAAGCATACAATCATTGTAAAGAATCAGTTATGCAATACTAGATATATCTAGAATTCCTAATTCAGTCCTAAGCATATTAAGTCTATCTCTAGGAAGTGGTTTAGTGAATAAATCAGCTAAGCTGTTTTTAGATTCAACGAATAAAATCTCACGAGTCACCCCTAGATACGTGTTCTCTAATAAAGTGATGTCTAATTTCAATATGCTTAGTTCTAGAGTGTTGAATAGGATTCTTAGTTAAGTTTATTGCACTAGTATTGTCACAAACCAGAGGTACCTTGTTTAGAGTCACTCCATAATCGTCAGTTGTTGCTTGAGGTAGATGCTTTGAGCACAACTGACTCCAGCTGCAATGTATTCGGCTTACTGCGGTTGATGAGCAACACACGCTTGCTTTTTCTTTGTGCCACGATATAAGGCTTGCTCCCGGTAAATGACAAGTACCGGAGGTACTTTTTACGTCCAATCTACATCCTGCAAAGTCGAGAATCGAGAAAATCCAACAAGTTTAAGGGATGCACCTTCGGGATACCATAGTCCAACATTAGCTGTTCCCTTAAGGTACTTGAGAATCCTTTTGCGGCGGTAAGATGTGATTCCTTTGGATTTGCACGAAATCTTGCACAAAGGCATACACTAAACATAATGTCGAGTCTACTAGCGAGTTAGATATAGTAGTGAACCAATCAAACCTCTATATTTAGTTTGATCAACAGGTTTTCCTTTTTCATCTAAGTCTAGGCAACGGTTAGTAGACATGGGTGTAGAGGATTCCTTGCAATTGTGCATATCAAATTTCTTTAACAATTCATTGCGGTATTTAGATTGGCTAAGAAAAATGCCATTTCTTAATTGTTTAACTTGGAGACCAAGGAAGAAATTCAATTCTCCCATCATAGACATTTCAAATTCACTTTGCATTTCTTTTACAAACTTATTACACATGGCATTATTAGTGGAGCCGAAAATGATATCATCCACATACACACGCACGAGAATAATGTCGGTTCAGATTTCTTAATGAATAGAGTTTTATCAACCTCACCTCGCTTGTACCCTTGATCAATTAGGAAGTTACTTAACCTCTCATACCATTGTCTAGGTGCTTGCTTTAAACCATAAAGGGCCTTTTTCAATTTGTAGACATGGTCGGGATGCTTGTGATCTTCAAACCCAGGAGGTTGAGAAACATATACTTCTTCATTGATGAGTCCATTAAGAAAGGCACTCTTTACATCCATACGTAGTAATGTCTGAAACCACTTATACGGGCATAAGCTAATAATAATCTAACGACTTCAAGTCTAGCTACGGGTGCAAAGGTTTCATCAAAATCGATACCCTCTTGTTGGTTATACCCTTTGGCTACCAACCTAGCTTTATTTCTAGTAATAATGCCGTGTTCATCTAGCTTGTTTTTGAATACCCACTTAGTACCAATTACATTGATATCTTTGATTTTAGGAACTAATTCCCACACTTTATTTCTTTCAAATTGATTAAGCTCATCATGCATGGCACTTAACCCGGTATTCATCATTTAATGCTTCTTTAAGCTGTCTTAGGCTCTATTTGTGAAATGAATGCCATATGATTACGAGAATTGGTTAAGAGAATGTCTAGTAGATACTCCCTTATTAATTTGCCCGATGACATTGTCTAGAGAGAGATCTCTTGGGACAATCCACTCTTTAGGAAGCTCTTCAGAACATCTTCTTCATGTTCTTCGATAATTGTTGGTGACTCGGCTTTTGCGGGGTCCATCGATGGATCATCTTCTTCAACGGTACAGCGATCTGTGTTTACGGCATGTTTCAAGCTGATAAGAATTATCGAGTTAAATCTTCTTCATCTGCGAGTACTGTTGTTCTATTACGCACCACTCGAGGAGACTCATTAAACACAACATGTCTTGATTCTTCAGCTGATTTCAATCTTAAATTGTAAACTCTATATGCATGGCCAGTGAGTTGAGTAACCAAGAAAAATTCCTTTATCAGATTTTTCATCAAACTTGCCAATATTTTCTTTCCCATTGTTTAAAACAAAACATGTACATCCAAAAACCACGAAATAGTTTATGTTGGGTTTTCTTCCTTTGTACGGTTCATATGGGGTTTTCTTAAGCATGGGTCTAATCAAGACTCTATTCAAAACATGACAAGCGGTGTTTCTTGCATACGCCCAAAAGTATTTAGGTAAAGAATTTTCACACAACATTGTTCTAGCAAGTTCCACAATGGATCTGTTCTTTCTTTCCACAACAGTTACTGTTGAGGAGTTCTTGGAGCGAGAAAAATTGTGTTTTATGCCAAACTTTTCACAAAAAGATTCAAATTTTTCATTTACAAATTCTCCACCATTGTCACTTTGAATAGATGTAATGAAATACCCTTTTTCATTATGTAAAACCTTGGCAAGCTTTTTGAAAGATTTGTAAGAATCGGATTTGGCTTTAAGAAAAGCAGTCCGAGTAAATCTGGAAAAGTCATCAACAATTACCATGATATAAAGATTACCACCTAGGCTTTTATTCCTTGAAGGACCAACCAAATCCATGTGAAGCGAGTTCCAAAGGTTTGGAAGTTGAAACAATGTTTTTGTTTGAAAAAGATTTTCTAGTTTGTTTGCCTTTCAAACAAGCTTCGCAGATTTTGTCTTTCAAGATTTGAAGCTTAGGCGGCCCAGAAACTAATTCTTTTGAAATCGGTTTGTCAAGATGATTAAGATGTATATGAGCAAGCCTTCTATGCCACAACCAAGATTCTTCTTCTTTAGTAAGAAGACAACTTTGAGATGATATAGGCTGCTTGATATCTAACATGTATATGTTGTTTAACCTCTTACCTACCAACATTACAGTGTTAGATTCGGCTCACGAGATAAGGCACTTTTCTGGTTTGAAAATGACTTTGTGACCAAGATCACATAAGCGACTTATGCTTATCAGATTGTGCTTGAGACCTTCAACAAGAAGAACATTGTGAATGATAAGCTGATTCACCATCACCAATATCTCCAGAACCTAGAATTCTTCCCTTGTTGTTGTCTCCATAAGTCACATGACCTCCATTCTTCAATTTCGAGCTTCGGAATTTTGAAATGTCACTTGTCATGTGCCTTGAGCATCCGTTTGTCTAGGTACCAAAGGGACTCTTGTTGCTTGTTCCTGAAAGATCAAACATCAAGTATTTGGTACCCTTACGTATTTTGGGTCCTTAGGAGTCAAATTTTACATTTAACATGCTTTGGAACCCATCTCTTCCTACCTTGCGGCACAAAATATTTTCTAGCATGACGAAATTTTATAGTATGTCCTTTCTTCATGCGGTAATGACAAGATGAGAAAGGGGATGTTGTTGTTTTTACTGTATGAAAAGAAGTTCAAATATTTTTTAGTTTTTACCCCATTCTTAGGTTTGTACCGATTCCAGAATGTTCAAACACACGGTTTTGAGACCCGAGAAGTGCATCTAAATTCTCTTTACCTTGAGTAAATTTTGTCAAGGTTTTAATCAAGTAATCAACCTTATTTTGTAAAACAATACATTTTTCACAATTCTTATTAACAGCAACATTATCCATGAGATGAATAGATAATATCTAGATGTTCTAAATCTGTTTTGCTTTCTAATAGTTCTTTTTCAGAACTTTAACTCTATTTTCTAACCGAGTTATTTAAACCTTTCAACAGATTATTTGTATGAGATAAATTTACGGCTTCACTATGCATTTCATTGAAAGCATTTAGTAATGTCTTGTAATTCATTTCATTCTCTGTAGGAGTTGAACTTACATGTGATGAAGAGGATTCACGACCGGCCATCAAACACGGGTTCACCTCTTCACTTTCGGATTCGAGTTGGAAGATGAATCATTGTCTTGCCAGGCTATATAGGCCTTTTTCCCTTTGTATCTTGATTCTTTCTTGTTCGATTCTTGGTCTTTTCAGGACAATCACTCTTTATGTGACCACTGTTTACCACAAGAATAACAAGTAATAGTATTTTGAGCAGATTCAGTCTTTTTATCATTGTACCTTTTTACTTGGCCGGTTCATGTTCTTTCTTCTAAGAAATTTCCCAAATTTCTTAACCAACAAAGTCGAGGTTCTACGATTCATCTTCTTCGAGATCCACTTGTTTTCTTCAATCGTCTTGAGAACAATATTTCTACTTTTCTTTTACTGCATTCTCTTGTTCTTTGAGCCAGATTGATTTCCAACTCATGTTCCCTTAACTTACCAAAAAGTGAAGCGGTAGTCATTTCGATCAAGTCTCTTGATTCGATATAGTTGTCACCTTTGGTTGCCACGTTCTGTCCAAACACTTTAAGATTTTGATGTTCAACTCTTCTTTGTCAAAAATCTTTCCTAACCTGATTAGATGATTGACTATGTGCGTGAACCTTTTACGCACATCTGCAATTGTTTCTCCTTGCTTGCATTTTAAACAACTCATAGTCCACTGATTAACTCATGCTTTCTTGCCCTTTTCACATCGAGATGTTCCTTCATGTGTGACCTCTAAAATTTCCCACATCTCTTTGGCAGAGGCACCTTTGAGACACCACTGAAAAACTCATCAAGATTTAAAGCGAGAGGTAATAATATTTTTGCGAGTATAATCATATTGGACTCTCCTATTTTCTACATCGGTTAATTCAGCCCAATCTTTTTCAACTACTTTACCATCTCTTGTATGAGTTGGTTTGTAAGGACCATTAACAATTGTTTCCCAAATGCCTCTATCAAGAGATTCAATAAAGATTTTCATTCTAACCTTCCGGAAAGAATAATTCACACCGAGAAAAAAGTGGAGGCACTGTTTATGGAGGCTCCTTCGAAAAAGTCATCTTTCCCTCGGCCATTGGACCGATTTCTTGAGTAACTTACAAGAACCAGCTACGGTACCAATTGAAAGAATTAATGGTTGAGTTCAAGAGGGGGTGAATTGAACTTTAAAACTTTTTCGCAAAACTTACTTTCTTTTGGAAGAATGAGTTATCTTTATTCAATCTTTGCAAAGGTAATTTGGTTTAAACACAGACAAGTTTATAGACGAGAAAATAAAAGAGATGAAAGAAGAAATTTAACACACAAATTTATACTTGGTTCACTCTAATCCAGAGCTACATCCGAGTTCTTGACAAACCTGTCAAGTTCCACTAATACCAAGTGAAAATTACAACCGGTAGATACTCACCAATCTACCCCAAGAACTATCTTGCAAACCCACAAGATAGAATCTTGAAAACCACCCGAGTAACCAAATCCGATTCTTGTACCAAGTGCGAGATCACAATCCAACCTGCACAATCACACTTTTACAAAAGAGTATGGAAAGAAAAAACCTGGACTTGAAGTTCTAATTGTCAGAACAAATTCTAACGACACTTTCTCTCTTTGATTGACCACAATTCGATCACGACACCTTATGATATGAAAAGATTCTTGAATGCGAGAGAAAGTCACGTATATGAAAGTTTCACAGATTGATTTCACAAGTTTTCTCAAGTAGTGTGTTGTATATATTTCAAAAGATAGATCAATTCTGTATATATAGAGTAAAACAAAGAATCAGAACGTTTCATCTGTCAAAAAGCTGTTTCAGAGAGTCACAAGATCGATTAGTTTGAGAGTATAATAGTTTAGAAGAGACTACGATCGATTATAAGCTGAAGTATGATCGATCAGACTAGAGTTATGATCGATCAGAATGAAACTATGATCGATCAGAATACATTTCAATCGATTGAAACCACAATTCAATCGATTGATTTCATTTAAAAGTTCATTCAATCGATTGTTTCGAGTTTTCAATGGATTGAAACGACTTTAGAAAAATGACGACTCTGTTTCAATCGATTGAAATTTATTTCAACAGATTGAAATCCTGCAAACACTTAGTTAATAAAATAGCCTCTGCTGTTTTAGCAGATTGAAAAATATTTCAACTGATTGATTTTACGAAAAACTCTTAGGTCGAAAAAATAGTCTTTCGTTTTAACAGATTGAAAAATATTTAAACAGATTGATTTTCGAAAAACTCTTAGGCTGAAAAAATAGTCTTTACTGTTTCAGCAGATTTAAAAATCATTTCAACAGATTGAAAATGCGAAACTTTGATATTGAAAAATTCATTGAGTTATTTTAACTTGTTGATTCAGCGAATCAATCAATTGAAAATACGACTATGTATGACCATTTAATATGTTAAGTGATTTTAGCAGATTGAAAATCCTTTTCAACAGATTGAAAAACTTAGTTTATTCTTTTAATACTTAAATGTAAGTTTTTCATGCGAGAAAAATGATTTTCAATGAGATGCAACATTTTAAGGTGCTTATCACACAATATAATGGACTATCAAGAGATTAAGTGCTTAAACTAAAAACCTAATCATCTACACACCCACAACCTAAGCTATATCTATGTCTTCATCAAATCCACCAAGTGCTTCATCTTCTCTCTCTCTGAAGCTCCTCCAGATTTTGAAGAAATAAAGAACAAATTAGCCTCTCTGTGTGCTAACAGTGATGAGGAATTTTCTTATCTTAAGCCATTATGGAAGAATCCTGAGTTCTTTGTACAGTTGCCCTTTAATATCAACAAAGATGTCAATCCAACAAAGACCACTCACCCAGGAATGTCTCCTTTAGACCTACAGTTAGCAAGACAAGAATACCAGGAACTGTTGAAACAAGGCCTGATTGAACCAACCCAATCCAATTGGGCCTGTCAAGCCTTCTATTTAGAAAAAAGGTCTGAAAAAATCAGAGGGAAAAAGAAGTTAGTAATCGACTACAAGCCTCTTAACTGTTTTCTTAAGGATGATAAATTTCCAATACCCAAAGCCTTATCCTTACCCACTCTAATAAAAGAAGCCCATATTTTTCCAAGTTTGACCTCAAATCTAGATTCTGGTAATTAAGCATTGACCCTACCGACAGATACAAAACTGCTTTCTGTATACCCAATACCAATGGAAAGTAATGCCCTTTGGGCTTAAGACAGCCCCATCACTGTTCCAAAAAGCCATGACAAAAATCTTTGAGCCCATACTAGATAGAGTAATTGTATACATTGATGATATTTTATTGTTCTCACAAGACATGGACTCCCACAAACAGTTATTGGATCAATTTTTTGAAATATCCCATCAACATGGGATTATGCTCTTAGAGAAAAAGATCCATTTGGCCTAAGAAGAAATCAACTTTTTGGGAATGCACTTCTGTCATGGTTCTTATAAACCTCAACCTCACATTGTTGAGGAACTCCTCAACTTCCCCGATGAAAATATGACCGTCAAGCAGATCCAACAATTTCTCGGGATAGTCAATTACATTAGAGAATTCATCCCTAATGCTGCCAAGAGTACAAGTCCCTTATCCAAACTCTTAAAGAAGAATCCACCTCCATGGGGATCAGAACAGACCAGAGCCATTAAAGAATTGAAGAAAATAGCCCAGACTCCTCCAGCTCTGAAGATTCCAGGCAACGAAAAAACAATACTACAGACTAATGCCAGTGATGAATACTGGGGAGCAGTACTCATTGAAGAAGAAAATGGAAGAAGATACTATTGTGGCCATGCAAGCGGACAATTCAAGGATGCTGAGAAACATTACCACACCACATTCAAGGAAGCCTTAGCTGTCAAGAATGGAATAAAGAAGTTTGACTTCCACCTTAAAGGATATCACTTTGAGGTACAAATGGACAACTCTTCATTCCCAAAGATCTTAGAATTCAAGAACAAGATGCCTCCTAATCCTCAAATTCTCCGGCTAATGGACAGGTTTTCCAGGTATGATTTTACTGTTAAGGACATTAAAGGAAATCTAAACACAGTCCCTGACTTTTTGTCCAGACCCAAAAAGACTGTCCAATTAATAGTCGACACCCATAGTCTTCCCCTAATCTTCATGATCAAACCTCTCTCCAACAAAGCCAAGACCATCAAAGTCTATCCACCTGGTTTAAACCCAACTACACCAACCGATATTCTCCATTATGCTAGAACCCGTTATTTTTACTTTTTACATGAGACCATGAGATATAAGATAATCTCAGCTTCAATGTTTAACCTTGATATTCCCTTCGGGGGAATTTTTGAACTATTCTAAAACCCGGTTGGGATCTTTGTGAACCTACCCTATGGACCATCTGGTGTGATACTGTTCAATACTCCATTCCTATCACACTAAAAACACAAACAACCTATAGCATTTTGACAGATCCCTACAAAGACAAGTTCCACTTATGAACATTACTCGAGTGGTTTTCTCCAATACCCTAGTGGAGACAAAAGCTCAAGGAGATCCTAGATTATCAAAGAAAGAAAGGAGTTATTGAAGACTCTCTCAAGAATTTGACCTCAATCTTCATCATCCACCGTCCATACTTCTTAAATCCAGTTAGACAACTATGGTCAAGAAATGAAGCGTATCTTTGGGCCTACTTTGAAACTTACCCACTTGATAATAGTTACCGTGCATAACTGGCGCATCACCTCTGTGAAGTGAATCATTACCAGCACAAGCCAGTGGACCCCAACATCGCCAGCTCATCCCAGAGACCACCTGATTCATATCCTATGGGTAAGATCATCCCAAAAGAAGACAAATCTCAAGAAATAAGATTTTTCAAATCAAGGGCAAAGATGAATGTCCCTGATGAAGCCTTCTAGAAGGTTGAAGATCTAGTAGATAATATCAATGAAGATCTGATGGAAGAAATGATGATGCACAAAAAGATATATCCCTACTGGGACCCACTACATGGAAAGATGACAAGGAGCGAAGGCCAACAGATGAATTATTTTAGCTCCACCCGATCTAACTAAAGTAAAGGCTTTAGTTAATAGTTGTCATTATGACATGCTACTAAAGCACGATTCCCTTATTTTTACATGTGTCTATTGTGATTACCGCAAACGTGTTAAGGAATATAAGTCTGGATTAACCTTACTTTTCCATGAAGAGATAAGATATCATTTTCGAATCTTATCTTATCTTTTCTACTTTGTCCATATGTATGACTAAAATAAAGTGTGAATCATGCTATTTTGTCCTTTGTAAGACCATTATGATGTGTGGTGTGGGTCGTAGTTTTATTATCTTATTTCGGATTCCACCTTGTAATATAAGTTTCGGGTCCGAATTTCATTCAGTTTTACGAAGCTTTGGATTCCGTTTGCTTGCTTTTGCTATAAATAGGGGGATGCTTGAAATGTTGTAAGTCAGAACACAATCGAGTGAAATCAATACAAGTTCTCTTTCTAAAATGTTCTCTCTCTAAGTTTTCTCTTCTCTGAAAGCTTGAAGCTTATAGTTCTTAGTATTGTTCCCCACATAGATGCAAGTATGCTCTACACTTGCCTCGAAAGAGGATCCTGTGTATCAAGAAGCTTCTAATCTATGAAACCATTTTACCGCAGAGTGCTCTTCTTATAAGAAATATGAAGTTGAGTGGGCTTTTAGCTGAGGGATCACACCGTTATGCCCGAAGATATTCATATCGTCTGGATAAGAAGGGGTCTCTGTCCGAAATGGTACTGTAACATCCTAAATGTTGCAACCAATTATATAAATAAATTTTGTAAGTTATACATATGTACTGAATATTATGTAGAGTTATTATAAAAATAAAACATGATTTTTGTTTATAGTAATTTTATCTTAAGAAAATTATAAAATAAAATCCAAGGTTAATATTGTATCAAATAATAATTTATTAATAATTTTTAATAATAAAATTAAATAAATGAATAAATAAATATTTACGAATGTAATAATATAAGTAAAAATTATTAATAATGAACTTATTTATTATGTAAAATCTATGAGAAGAAAAAAAATAAAAAAAAACAACTAGTTTTTTGAAATTTTGAAATTGGCGATTACTATTCATCATTTGCAAAGTTTGAAATATTGATGAAATTATTGAAATTAAGGATGAATTATATAATAAAATTGTTGTTTTTTACTTAAATTGAATGTATTTAGGGTTTAATTTGGATTTGGAACTAGTTTGGTTGCCTGAAACTTGAAAATTGAAAATCTGGAGATTTACCATGGCTTCCTGGACGAGAGATTGAAGAAAGGGATAAGGATGGAAATTTTGAAAAAGATCAAGGGTAAAATAGTCATTTCACATCTTAGGGACAAATGGATTTTTGAAAAAGATTAAGGGTATAATGGTCATTTCATCATGGCTTCAGGACATGAATGGAATTATAGAAAATGTCCAAATGTAAAATAGTCATTTTAGGGACATGGATGAAATTATAGAAATGTCCTAGGGTAAAATATTCATTTTAGGGACATGAATGGAATTATAGAAATGTCCAAGGGTAAAATAGTCATTTTATGGACATGGATGGAATTATAGAAAATGGTCAATGGTAAAATAGTCATTTTAGGGACATGGATGGAATTGTAGGAAATGTTCAAGGGCAAAATGGTCATTTTATAACCTAGGGACATAAATGGAATTTTGAAAAAGGTTAAGGGTATAATCGAGATAAAGTCAAATAGTATATTATCACCTCTTTGTTTACTAGGAAAACGACTTAGTAAACATTCGAATTTGAGGATAGTGCCTTCATCAAAGTTATAGGTTATTGTCTTGTCTTTCCAACACAATAAGAATCATCTTAAAAGAAGGTCTAGAACTCGAGATATGGACAAAATATTGAACCCTACGAAATAGATTATTAATAGAAATTGTCTTGTTTAAAACAACTATGAATTTTAATTGAAATTTTGAATATATGAATGAGATGTTTCTAAATTGATGATAGGTTATTTTGTTTCATACAATACATAAACATAGTGCATGAAATGTTTTCTGGAAGTCACAGAAATGTTTTTCCAGAAAAGTATTTGAAAATTTCTGTTAAGTTGCTATCAAGGATGGTTGGTAGTAACAATGATGTTCAAAATAGAATTTTAAAAATATGTCTGTGAGTCATTTTCTTGGAAATTTACTATCAAGAGTATCATCTGGTAGTGGAATATGACTACGAAAAAGGCCGGCAAATGAGATAGAAAATATATAAGAATGAATGATTAAGAATTGAGCTACCAGTATCTCTGATAGTAAATGAGGGAGTAGAATAGGTAAGACAGGACCTTTGTCTATGGGGATGGACATCTGGTCTAGGGAGTGTTTGGGCATGGACAATCCCATAAGTGACCAATCTTTATTTGATTATGTGTCGTGGTAGCCTGTCGGGTGCACTTACACTTCGACTACTGTCTACTTTTTCGCGTTTAGTAGAGAATTGCCGAATCACTGAACAAGGTGATGTTAAGTTCTGATTCCACTAAACACTCAAATGAGTCTCCATGGAGCATTGAGTAAAAAAAATAATTTTTTATATTTTGAGTTAAAAGCATGATTTTCAAGTTTTACATTTTGAGTCACATGTGCATATCATATACATATTGCATGATGTAATGATTTTATTGTATGAATGTTTGCTTTGTTTATTGCGGATAAAAAATTAAATGTGTAACCCCATAAATATTTCAATCCCAGATGTTGGTGACGAGTGATGCAGGAATGTATAATTCCAGAGATAGATATCAGTTGCAAAAGAAAATCCAGAGCTTCGGTTGGGGATTTTACAATATATAAGTATAACTTTATGACTTGTAATAATCTTGGAAAGCTTTGTACAAAACTTGTTGTTTGATTTAATATAGAACTTTACCTAAATTATCTGTTCACTTGGTATATTTTCTATTACCCTTCTATGATACTGTAACAATATTACTAAATTAGATAATAACTAGGATTAATAAATGAAATCTGGAAGGGGGGTTACATTAGTGGTATCAGAGCTATGGTTATGCATCTTTAGGGCTTGTGAGTACAAGTTGATTAGGGAAAACATTGTTTGTATAGAAAAATTTTAAATATAAGATAGGAATAATTTCTATCACCAGACGTTAACTTAGTGAAATAAACTATAGGTCGAAATGCCACCTCGGTGTGATCCTATGGTCGATGTGGCACAAGCCATAAGGGAAATGGTTGCTGCATTGACTCAGCCAGCTTTGCCCCAACATCATGCCACTGTAGATAAAACAACTTTAGCCAACTTCAAGAAAAATGATCCGCCATATTTTAAAGGAGAATATGATCCTGAGAAGGCTGAAGAGTGGATTCAGACCCTAGATGATATTTTTGTAGCTATGGAATGTCCGGATGAACGGAAAGTATCCCATGCTATTTTCCAACTGCAAGGTGATGCGAAGGTATGGTGGAAGACAAGTTTGAAAATGTTGGAAAATAAAGGAGAAAAATTTACTTGGGAATTATTTAAAACCATGTTTTTAGAGAAATATTTTCCCACTAGTGCAAGGAACGCAAAAGAGGTGGAATTCAACAAACTTTATCAAGGAAGTATGACAATTTCAGAATATACTGCCAGATTTAAGTCCTTGGCAAAATATTCTAGATATTTACAACTCACTTAAGATGAAGAATGGAAATGCAAGAAATTTGAAGAAGGACTCCGATATGAAATTAAAAAAGGCAGTTACTCCATTGGGCATTAAATCCTTTCTAGAGTCGATGGATAGATGTAAAGTGATAGAAGATATGGACATGATTCAGAGAAACAGGAACATTGGAAATAAAGGTGGTATGTTTAGAGGAGGTCCAATACAGAAAGGCAAACCTAATCGATATCAAAAGCCCTATAGCAAACCTGTACCTCAGCAGTTCAAAGGATGTAGACGGGTTGAATCTAGTAAAGCAAGTAATAGACCCTTTCAGCAATCAACTCTGCAATCAACTCTGAAATGCTGGAAATGTGGGAAAGGACATTTAACCAAAGATTATTCCTTACCAGTCCAAGTGTGCTTTGTGTGTGGCAAATCAAGACATTTGGCTCGAGATTGTCCTTCAAACAAGGCATCAGTAGCTGGAGAATAAAGGATAAGATTCCAGAAACCTGTAACTAGTGGAAGGGTCTTCACCTTGAGTGGTGCAGAAGCCTCTAAATTTGAAGATCTTATACAGGGAGAAGGGAAAATGGGAGGTAAGTCCTTAACTATAATATTTAATTCAGGTGCCACTCATTCATTTATTTCTAATGAATGTGTCAAGGATCTAAACTTAGTTGTGACACCTTTGCTTTATGATTTGCTTGTGTCTGTGCCTACCACTGAACAAACCCTTACTTCTAGAATATGTCTCAACTGTGTACTGACCATTCAAAATAAAGACTTTATTGTAAACCTTATTTGTTTGCCCTTGCATAACTTAGATGTTATCTTAGGAATGGATTGGCTATCTCATAACCACATACTAATAGACTGTGCCTCTAAGACCTTAATTCTACCTGACCTTGATGTTTCTAGATTTAAACCTGCCAAACCAAAAGAGATGTCATTTAAACGTGAAATTCAAAAATACATGATATCCTCTATAGAAGGCAAGGAAAATAATATTTCATTAGACTCTATAGCAGTAGTAAATGAGTATCCAGAAGTATTTCCGGATGACGTTCCCGGTCTACCTTCCAAAAGAGAAGTAGAATTTAGTATTGAATTAATTCCTGGAGCTAGACCTATTTCAATGCAACCTTATAAAATGTCACCCTTAGAACTTGCTGAACTTAAGAAACAATTTGAAGAGTTGTTGGAAAAACAGTTTATTCGACCTAGTGTATCACCATGGGGAGCTCCGGTTTTGTTAGTTAAAAAGAAAGACGGGAGTTCTAGATTATGTGTAGATTATAGACAATTAAATAAAGTTACAGTAAAGAATAAATATCTCTTACCTAGGATATATGACTTAATGGACCAACTTAGGGGTGCTACTATATTTTCTAAAATAGATATGAGATTGGGGTACCATCAAATAAGGGTTAGAAAAGAAGATATCCCGAAAACTGCATTTAGAACTAGGTATGGACATTATGAATATCAGGTTATGCCTTTTGGGTTAACTAATGCTCCTGCAATTTTTATGGATTACATGAATATAGTGTTCAAATCTTACTTAGATAAATTTGTAGTAGTATATATTGATGATATACTGATATACTCGAAAGACAAAGAAGAACATAAAAATCATCTTAGAATTGTATTAAAACTTTTAAAGGATAAACGACTGTATGCAAAATTGTCTAAGTGTGAATTTTGGCTGGAAAAAGTAAAATTTTTAGGCCATGTAATTCTAACGAAGGCATAAGTGTTGATCCTTTAAAAGTAAAAGTTGTATTACAATGGAAACAACCTAAAAGTGTGACTGAGGTTAGAAGCTTTTTAGGCTTTGCAGGATATTATCGAAGATTCAAAGAAGGATTTTCAAAAATAGCTGGACCTTTGACACAACTAACAAGGAAAAAACAGTCTTTCATTTGGAGTGAGAGGTGTGAAAGTAGTTTCCAAGAGTTAAAACACAAATTGACAACTTCACCAATGTTGATATTGCCAGATCCTATAGAGCCATATGAAGTATATTGTTATCATATCAAGGACTAGGTTGTGTGTTAATGCAAAATAAGAGAGTGGTGGCATATGCCTCTAGACAATTAAGACCGCACGAAATGAATTATCCTGCCCATGATTTGGAATTAGCAACCATAGTGTTTGCTTTAAAATTTGGAGACATTATTTATATGGATCTAAATTTGATGTATATGGTGATCATAAGAGTTTGAAATATTTATTTGATCAAAAAGAGTTGAATATGAGACAAAGAAGATGGATGAAATTTATAAAAGATTATGATTTCCAGTTATTTTATCATCCAGGAAAAGCGAATGTAGTAGCGGATGCCTTAAGTAGGAAAATTATTCATGTTTCAACTATGATGATAAAAGAGATGGAATTGATAGAACAATTTAGATATTTGAATTTATACACTATTAGTGAAAATGATAGAATACAGTTAGGAATGATTTCTATTAATAATGAGTTCTTATATAAAATAAGAGGCAAACAAGGAGATGATGAGTTTATATTGGAAAAGAGAAAATTAATAGGGACTGATAAAGCTGGAGATTTTAATTTAGGAATGGATGATATATTAAGATTTAAACATAGAGTATGTGTGCGAGATAATAAAGAAATTAAGGACTTAATTTTAGAAGAAGGACATAAAAGTAAATTAAATATAAATCTTGGAGTTACTAAAATGTATAAGGATTTGAAAGAAATGTTTTAGTGGCCTGGAATGAAGAAGGACGTAGTAGAATATGTTGCCCATTGCTTAACATGTTAGAAAATTAAAATAGAACATCAAAAACCCTCTGCCATGTTACAACCATTAGAAATTCTAGTTTGGAAATGGGATAGTGTATCTATGGATTTTGTAGTGGGTTTACCCAAAACTTCTAGAAACTACGATTCTATTTGGGTGATTGTGGATAGGTTAACAAAAACTGCTCATTTCATTCCAATCAATATTAAGTACTCTTTAGATAAATTAGCATTATTGTATACCAAAGAAATTGTTAGACAACATGGTGTACCAACTAGTATAGTACCAGATAGAGATCCTAGATTCATATTTAGATTTTGGAAAGAATTCCAAAAAGCTTTAGAAAGTAAATTGCACCTCAGTTCAGCCTATCATCCTCAAACTGATGGGCAGACTGAAAGAACCATCCAGTCATTAGAAGATCTTTTAAGGGCTTGCGTATTAGAAGAAAAATCTAGTCGAGATGAAATTTTACCCTTAGTAGAATTTACATATAATAATAGTTATCACTCTAGTATAGGTATGGGCCCTTATGAAGCACTTTATGGGCGTAAGTGTAGGACACCTTTAGTTTGGTATCAGGATGGTGAAAATTTATTTATAGGACCAGATATAATCCAAAAATTAACGAATAAGGTAAAAATAATTCAAGAGAAGATGAGAACTGCTCAAAGTCAACAGATAAATTATGCTGATAAGAGAATGAAACCTTTAGAATTTTAAGAAGGAGATCATGTATTTTTGAAAGTTACACCTATTACGGGAGTTGACAGAGCTATTAAATCTAAGAAATTTTCCCCTAAATATATTGGGCCTTATCAAATTATACAACTGATTGGAAATGTTGCCTACCATATAGCCTTACCACCTTTTCTCTCAAACCTTCATGATGTGTTCCATGTGTCACAATTGAGAAAGTATATTTCAGATTCAACACATGTCATGGAACCTGATCAAGTACAGGTGAAGGAAAACCTCACTTTTGAACCAAATCCTGTTAAGATTGAAGAAAGAAGGATTAAGCATCTAAGAGGAAAAGATATTTCACTGGTTAAGGTTATCTGGGATGATATTAGAGGCGACGCTACATGGGAATTGGAAGAGAAAATGAGAATTGAATACCCTTATCTATTCACATAAAATGTATTACAAATTTCGAGGATGAAATTTTATTTAGTAGGGGATAATTGTAACATCCTAAATTTTGCAACCAATTATATAAATAAATTTTGTAAGTTATACATATGCACTGAATATTATGTAGAGTTATTATAAAAATAAAACATGATTTTTGTTTATAGTAATTTTATCTTAAGAAAATTATAAAATAAAATCCAAGGTTATTATTGTGTCAAATAATAATTTATTAATAATTTTTAATAATAAAATTAAATAAATGAATAAATAAATATTTAGGAATGTAATACTATAAGTAAAAATTATTAATAATGAACTTATTTATTATGTAAACTTTCTATGAGAAGAAAAAAAATTAAAGAAACCATGGCTTTGGATTAAGTCGATGGAACATTTGAATTGAGTCGGTGAAATAAGGCGGTGGAGAATAGAATTAAAGAAAATTCGAGAAGGAGTATAAGCTCAGTAAGATAAGTGTACAAATAAGAGAAATTTTGAACATTACACCAACACATAATTCCCGTAACTTACCGAACCAATAGAGAGACACCAGAATGATGAGAAGAAGAATTAGAGAGAAAGGAGAAAGGGGAGCATAATAAATTAAGAGAGTAATAAGATTTTGAAGGAACCAGGTATGAGTTAGACGTTTAATTTTATTCATACAAATGTCTGAAATTTTGAAATTGGTGATTACTATTCATCATTTGCAAAGTTTGAAATGTTGATGAAATTCTTGAAATTAAGGATGAATTATATAGTAAAATTGTTGTTTTTGACTTAAATTGAACATATTTAGGGTTTAATTTGGATTTGCAACTAGTTTGATTGCCTGAAACTTGAAAATTGAAAATTTGGAGATTTACCATGGCTTCTTGGACGAGAGATTGAAGAAAGGGATAAGGATGAAAATTTTGAAAAAGATCAAGGGTAAAATAGTTATTTAACATCTTAGGGACATAAATGGAATTTTGAAAAAGATTAAGAGTATAATGGTCATTTCATCATGGCTTCAGGACATGAATGGAAATATAGAAAATGTTCAAGGGGAAAATAGTCATTTTAGGGACATGGATGGAATTATAGAAATGTCCTAGGGTAAAATAGTCATTTTAGGGACATTGATGGAATTATAAAAATATCCAAGGGTAAAATAATCATTTTAGGGACATGGATGGAATTATAGAAAATGTTCAAGGGTAAAATAGTCATTTTAGGGACATGGATGGAATTATAGGAAATGTTCAAGGGCAAAATGGTTATTTTACAACCTATGGACATAAATGGAATTTTTAAAAAGGTTTAGGATATAATCGAGATAAAGTCGAATAATATATTACCACCTCTTTGTTTACTAGGAAAACAACTTAGTAAACGTTCGAATTTGAGGATAGTGTCTTCATTAAAGTTATATGTTATTGTCTTGTCTTTCCAACATAATGGAAATCATCTTAAAAGGAGATCTAGAACTCGAGATATGGACAAAACACTGAACTCTACGAAATAAATTATTAATAGAAATTGTCTTGTTTAAAATAACTATGAATTTTAATTGAAATTTTGAATATATGAATGAGATGTTTCTAAATTGATGATAGGTTGTTTTGTTTCATACAAGACATAAACATAGTGCATGAAATGTTTTCTAGAGTAAAAAAAAAGTTTTTACAGAAAAGTATTTGAAAATTTATGTTAAGTTGCTATCAAGGACAGTTGGTAGTAACAATGATGTTCAAAATAGAATTTTAAAAATATGTCTGCGAGTCATTTTCTTGTAAATTTACTATCAAGAGTATCTGGTAGGGGAATATGACTACGAAAAAGGTCGGACAAATGAGACAGATAATATATGAGAATGAATGATTAAGAATTGAGCTACCAGTATCTCTGATAGTAAATGAGGGAGTAGAATAGGTAAGACAGAACCTTTGGTCTATGGGGATGGACCTCTGGTCTAGGGAGTGTTTGAGTAAAGGCAATCCCATAAGTCACCAATCTATATTTGATTTTGTGTCGTGGTAGCCTGTCGGGTGCACTTACACTTCAACTACTGTCTACTTGTTCGCGTTTAGTTGGGCATTGTCGAATCACTGGACAGGGTGATGTTAAGCTCTGGTTCCACTAGACACTCAAATGAGTCTCCATGGAGCACTGAGTCAAAAAGTAATTTTTTAGATTTTGAGTCAAAAGCATGATTTTCAAGTTTTACATTTTGAGTAACATGTGAATATCATATACATATTGCATGATGTAATGATTTTATTATATGAATGTTTGCTTTGTTTGTTATGGATAAATAATTAAATGTCTAACCCCATAAATATTTCAATCCCAGATGTTGGTGATGAGTGATGCAGGAATGTATAATTCCAGAGATAGATATCAGATGCAAAAGAAAATCCAGAGCTTAGGTTGGGGATTTTACAATATATACGTATAACTTTATGATTTGTAATAATCTTGGAAAACTTTGTACTAAACTTGTTGTTTGATTTAATATAGAACTTTACCTAAATTATTTTTTCACTTGGTATATTTTCTATTACCCTTCTATGATACTATAACAATATTACTAAATTAGATAATAACAAGGATTAATAAATGAAATCTGGAAGGGGGGTTATAGGAACCACCTTAGAAATCGCTACTATAATGATGCCTTCGTAAAATAGTAAACAAGTAAATAACAACATCTATATTACATTATATTACTGTAATTATAATATAGACTGAAATTCCGGTTCATTGACAAAACCTTAAAACATAGTAACATAATTTATTTATATAGATACACGCAAAAGTAGCTCCCACTGAACTATCCCTGTTGTCCAGTAGTCATATCTCCACCTCTCAACTCCTGATCTGCTCCCACATAAAAGTGATCATTGCAGTCCCATTCACATGGAAAAATAGGGGTAAGTATTAAATCATTCAATATAATAAACAGATATAGAAGTAATAATTACATATTATCATAAATTACAAATCATCAATACACTAAAACGCCTTCCAGAAATCTACTCTAACTATGCCCGAACTCAGAGGCTATCATCTCTGAGCACATTGTGGTTGGCACTCACAGTACCCTTCTGACCACCCTCCACACAGAGTGGGATTACTGGCGCCCTTCATCACTCATTCTGGAGTACCCCTCCGAGCGCGCCACCAGTTATCCCCCCATCGACTTCTCACCACCTGATCTCGTAGTCTACCTGACCCGACCAATCAGTGAAGTCTGGGACCTCATCCGAATCCTATGACATAGTTAATACACTAATATACTCTGTACCACCTCAGGTACCATTCAAACATAACAACAATCATTCACATCTGCTGGATTTTCGACCACCTGTCCTCACGGCTCATTCGGATTAATAAATATTAGTAGTTGATTGATTCTGGGTACTAACCCTTCGGCTCAGTCTAGCAAATACATAACATCTCATGACTGATTCTGGGCATTAGCCCTTGAGCTCAGTCTGACTCACACAAGTCACAACACACTACTGATTCTTTAAAATTTCTAATTTCATTCTATATTTTAAATATTTTTCCTAACATACCTTTACTTTATTTCTAAAATTCCAATTATACCTTTAAACAATTTCTATTATTCCTTTTTCATCCTAAAATCATTAAATTACTATTTTGCCCTTAATCTTTTCTTAAAATTCCATGTATGTCCTTAAATGACTATTTTGCCCTTGGACATTTTCGAAAATTCTTTCCATGTCTCGAAAATGACTATTTTACCCTTGGACATTTTCGAAAATTCCTTCCATATCGCGCATATGACTATTTTACCCTTGGACATTTTCAAAAATTCCTTCCATGTCCCTAAAATGACTGTTTTACCCTTGAACATTTTTGAAAATTTCATTTAATTCGCTAGGATGTAAAATGATTACTTTACGCTTGATCTTTTTTAAAAATTCTCAATTTACCCTCATCTTCAACCTCTGATTCCCAGTACGCCATGTCCAACCTCCTGGTTTCAAATTTCCAAGTTTCAAACACCCAAACTAGTTCCAGATCTAAATTAAACATGAATTATGTCCAATTTAAGTTGAAAATAACAATATTGTCATATAATTCATCCTTAATTTCAAGAATTTCAACAAAATTTCAACTTTTGAAAAATAGGAAGAAATTTTCAAAATTAGTCGTTCAAATATTCAAATTTCCACTATTATTCCTTATTCACAGAGTAACCAGTAATTCAGTCTCATATATTGAATGAATTAAACTTCCCCTTACCTGGTGTGGTATTTCTACCGAAGCTTTCCCACTTAATTCAAGCTATCTTCCGTTTCACCAGATCCTGCACGAGTAGAGTATCGTTTGCTTGAAATTTAGACGAAAGAACAAGAAGGATGGGAGGGAGAATCACTTGTTGCTGTCATTCCTTCCCCCCTTCGCACATATATAAAGAATTTTTGGCAGTACAGAGAAAACTTCAGTACGAAGTTTTTGCACTATGTGATATTTTTATAATATATAATAATAATAATAATAAAACATACGTAACAATCTCCCCTCCATAAAAATTTTCGTCCTCAAAAATGAACTTACTAGGGAATAGATATGGATAGGTCTCTCGCATTTGATCCTCCATCTCTCAAGTGAAGTCTTTGGATTTTTGATCCCATACTACCTTCACCATTGTGATGGTTCTACCTCTAAGTTGTTTCAGCTGAGAATCCTCTATCCTCACTGGTCTCACATCAATAGAGAGATCGTCTCTAATCTGCACATCGTCTAACTCCAGGATATGATTGGGGTCATGCACATATTTCCCCAATTGAGATACATGAAATACATTGTACAAATTCGCCAAATGAGGTAGCAACACTAACTGATATGCCACTGGACCTACCTTCTTCAAATTTTGATATGGGCCAATAAACTTGGGAGTCAACTTCTTAGACTTAATTGTCCTTCCTACTCCAGTAGTAGGTTTGATTCTCAAAAAATACATGGTCTCCCCCCTTAAATTCCAAAGGCCTCCTCCTCTGGTCCACATATGAATTTTGTTTACTCATAGTTTCTATCAGCTTCTCCTATATCTCCTGGACATTCTCTATAGTTTGCTGGAGTAGCTCAGGTCCGATAAACACTTTCTCCTCATCCTGATACCAATATAAAGTTGTTTGACACCTCCTCCCATAAAGAGCCTCATATGGTGACATCATGATACTAGCATGATAGTTGTTATTATACGTGATCTCTATTAATGGAAGGATATCATCCCAACTACCTAGATTATCCAATACACAAAACCTCAACAAGTCTTCTAGTGACTGGATAGTCCTCTCTGACTGTCCATCTGTCTAGGGGTGATAGGCTGAACTCAACCTAAGTCGGGTACCTAATGCCTCTTGTAAAGTCTGCCAGAATCGTGAAGTAAATCTGGGATCCCTATCTGAGATAATGCTAGATGACACCCCATGTAATCGAACAATCTCGCGAATATATAATTGTGCCAACTTAGCCATAGATATTCTCAGATTTACAGGGAGAAAATGTGCACTCTTTGTCAATCTATCCACTATCACCCAGATCGAATCGTGCCCCCGAACTGTCCGTGGTAAATGGGTAAAAAAATCCATGGTAATGTTATACCACTTCCACTCAGGTATCTCCATTTACTATAGCATTCCTCCCCGCCTCTGGTGTTCCACCTTTGCCTTCTGACAAGTCAAACAAGCAACCACATACTCTGCAACATCTCTCCTCATACTAGGCCACCAATAAACCTTCAACTAGTAAACTCATATGACTCTGATGGCCTTCAACTAGTATTGCTTTTTTCAATTCTTGGTCAACAGGAATACAAATCCTTCCTCTGAATCTCAGAATACTATCCTCACCCATCTTATAATCAATGGTCTGCTCGGATCCTAACTAATCCATAAAACCTTTCAACGTCATATCACCCTGTTGTCTATCTCTGATCATCTCGAGAAAATCATTAGTAATGGTAATGCTACCACAACTAATGCTAGTATCACGAAACTCTACATCCAGATGCAGATTCTTGAACTGCTCGAGAAATCTCAATTCATCCATCATCATTGCTGACATCTGAACTGCCTTCCTACTCAAGGCGTCAGCCACCACATTCACCTTCCTTGGATGATAAAGTAACTGAAAGTCATAATCCTTCAGAAACTCTATCCATCTTCTCTGTCTCATATTTAGCTCCTTCTGATCGAATAAATACTTCAGGCTCTTGTGATCACTAAAACTTCAAATCTCATTCTATAAAGGTAATGCCTCCATATCTTGAGAGGAAACACCACTGCTGCTAGTTCTAAGTCATTAATGGGGTAATTCCTCTCATGAATTCTCAACTGTCTCGACGCATATGCCACCACCCTTTTATCTTGCATCAAGACACAACCTAACCCCTGAATAGAAGCATCACAATATACTTGAAAAGATTTAGTCATATATGGGATCACCAACACTGGGAACTAGACAACCTTCTTTTCAGCTCCTGGAAACTCTCCTCACATCTATTTGTCCAAGCAAAAGATTGACCCTTATAGGTCAACTGAGTCAAAGGAGCTATTACTTTAGAGAAACCCTCTATAAATTTTCGATAATATCCGGCAAGTCCCACAAGGTCGTTCCGTCACTGTCTTAGGGGGTTCCCATTTTAACACTGCATCTACCTTGACAAGATCTATAGATATCCCTTCTGCCGATATTACATGTCCAAAAAACTGCACTTGATCTAACCAAACTCACATTTTGAAAGCTTGACATACAACTGTTTCTCTCTCAACACAGCCAACACCGCCCTAATATGTTCCCAATGTTCTTCCCGAGTTCTAGAATAAACAAGAATGTCATCTATAAAAACAATAACAAACTTATCTAAATAAGGATGGAAGATCCTGATCATGTAGTCCATAAATACTGCAGGTGCATTCGTTACTCCAAACGACATGACCACATACTCATAATGGTCATATCTCAACCTGAATGTCGTCTTCTGTACATCCTCTTCTATAACTAGTATCTGATGGTATCCAAATCTCAAATCAATCTTAGAAAAGACTGATGCTCCTTGTAACTGGTTTAACAAATCATTAATCCTCGGCAACGGGTACTTGTTCTTGATAGTCACCTTGTTTAGTTGCCGGTAATCAATACACAATCTGGAACTCCCATCTTTCTTCTTTACTAGCAATACAAGTGTGCCCCATGGAGATACACTCGGGTGAATGAACTTCTTTTCCAGAAAATCCTCTACCTGTTGGTTCAATTCAGCCAATTCTGCTGGAGCCATCCGGTATGATGCCATAGAGATTGGGCCTGAACCTGGAGTTAGATCAATCCCAAATTTGACCTCTCTCTAAGGTGGTAGCCTTAGTATCTCATCTGGAAACACATCAGGAAATTCGCTCACAACCGGTACCTCTTCCAGTATAATATCCTTCACTTCATCCATCTGAGTCAGGATCAGATAAAACCTCCCTCTCATAACTCTTTCTGAACTTGCAAAGCTGATGTAATAAGCTCATCTTCTGATTCCAGATGCACCAATCTCTTCTGTCCACAGTCAATCAAAATACGATTGGTGGATAACCAATCCATCCCTAAGATCACATCCAAATCCTTCAAAGGTAAACCGATTAAGTTCACCTTGTACTGTCGTCCTTCTACGACAATTGGGCACCTCAAACACACATAAGAAAACACCACCAGTCCAGCTCCTGGGTAGATACCCTCAATTCATAGGGTAGGTGTCGCCGCCGTCAAAATGATGCGGTCGGAGCGATGCGATGGTTCCGACTTTCCATTTTTCGCGTTTTTATTGGTGTGGTTACAACGCCTTTAGGTTGTCCGATAACCGGGATGAACCTAGGGGCAAGGTTTTTGAAAAGGCGTTCTTGGATTGTCCGATAACCGAGCTAAACCAAGAACTAGTTTTTGAAGGGTTCTTCTAGAGTCGCCACCGACGTTTTTACCGGAAACATCGGAAAAGGAGTTAAAAGGCGTTGGTTTTCGAAAAACCAACTTTGGTCATTAGAACCAGAGTTGGGTAAGGGAGTTAGTTACGTGTAAGGGAAGTGTTAGTTCCCTTACGACGCCCCTTTCGGGTTCCCTATGATGGGCTAGCTACTTTGGATAAATAAATAAACCGGTGAAAAATACGCTTTTACCCTTTATTTTGCGAAATTTAAAATTATGACTACATGGCCCTAATTTCTATTGCGTAATTAAAATCAAAGCGGTAAAGTAGAGAGAGAGAGTAGAAACCTCCGAAGCAAACTTTTTATTAATTCTTTGAAATTAGGGTGCTTTTTGGCAGCCCTTCACTCTTTTACAGCACCAGAATCACTCAAAAACGCTATAAAACACTCTAGAAAGCTCTCAGAAACTCCGGAAATGCTTCGGAGGGGTTCTAGAAAGAGAATTTGAAGAAAAGTCTAGAGAGAGAATGGAAGAACTGTGGAAAATGAGGGGAATGACGCTCCTATTTATAGGGATTCGCGCCTGTCAGGTCGAGACGGGCCGTCTCGTCTGACAAGGTCGAGACGGCCGTCTCGCCATTCGCGAGTGGCGAGATGGCCGTCTCGCCATTTACGCAAGGCGAGACAGCGGTCTCGACCTTAAAAGGCGAAAATCCTTATTTTTGAGCCAAAAATCTCTCCTATCCTAGTATGGGGCCTAATAGTCTCTCCTAGTGGCTTCTTAGGCTTCATCCATCTTCGAATAGAAGGTCTTCTGGTCTTTATTATGAGGCCGGGCAAGATTAGGGCTCTACAGCTGCCCCCCCCTTTACTGACCAGTCGGCTGTTGGCCTGTTGTGCCAAGAAGAACGACTAGAAGGTAAAGGAGTTGAACCTCTTGCCTGGTTACCCTTCAGATGTTCCATCTTGCGGCGGTTGATCTTCTGGGCAAAATTTGTGTTGTGCACCTCCAAGATACTCCTTCTGAGGGTAGCCGATCCCTTTGGTTGACACGTGGTAGAACCTCAAGATACTCCTTCTGACGGTAGTCGATCCTTCGGTTGATGGGTATGAACCCCCCATTAGGCTGGTAGTTGCAGTCCGCTGTGTGTTGGACTGGATGGGTATGAACCCCCCATCAGGCTGGTACAGTCCGTTGTGTAGGACTGGTGGTGGTGGCGGCTTACTGCTCAGGTGGCTCATGCGCCGCATGTTGAGATGTGTTTTCTTTGTTTCTGATTTGGTCGTCCGGTCTGCGCCGGGGATTTTGTTGGTGTTCATCCAGCCTTGTCGGTTGCTGGGGATTCTTTGATTTTGATCTTTTGATGATGATCACCCGACTCTTGCTGGTTTGATCGGGTAGGCTTTGTTTGTGTTCGACTCTTGCTTGGTTGTCGAAGAATTTTGTTGGTCAAGGTGGTTGACTTTGTTTCAATCCTGCCTTTTTTCGCGGTTTTATCTCTTTTTTCTCGCGATTCTGGATTTTGGCTTTTTTTTCTTGAGCGTAAGTCTTTTTACTCTTTATCTTCTTTTGATTACGCTGACTTTTGGAAGGGATAAAAAGAAGCATGGAATAAAATTTTAATTTATGAAAGATTTTATTACAGCAGCCCTATTCTATAAGTGTTATCCCTAAGACTATGGGCTATCGTCTGGAGACGATCCGTAGGAGGGGAATTGCTGGTACATATGTCTCCGGAACTCTGCTTGGTCCCAGGCTTCATCGCGGTACTCTTGCTGGAATGTTGCCCAGTCTTGCCTCATCCCTTCCTGATACTAGTATATCGTCTCCAGTCTGGTGTCGAAGGCTTCTTGTCTTAGGGATATCTGTTCTTGCCTCACAGACATCTGCTTGAATTGCTGGCGCAGATCCTGGATGTTGCGGTTTACGCCAGCAAAGTCGTCTGTGTACTGCTGCTGATGCTGCTGTTGTGGCTGTTGGAAATCGGGAGGTGTCGGGAGATCGTGCATTGCCACGATGTCCTGGAGGTCCAAGGCGAAATCCAGCGATGGGTGGAGGACCAGCTGGGTTTCGCGGCGCATGAGCATCCCCATGCTGACCAGTATCGACTCGTTGATAGACTCAGGCCGTTGACTGGAGGCCAGTTCTTCCCAGCCACTGCACCCCCATTTTTTTGCCAGGGGGGTGATGAGGGGGGCCATGAGGACAGCTCCCACTGGCCTGCTCCCGAAGTCCTTGAGGGCCTTCAGGAAGAAGTAGCCAGGGTTGCATTGACGCCTCTGGCACATGCAGTAAAGGACGAAGAGGTCGGGGAGTGTTACCTTTCCTTGACTCTCCTTCTTGCCATGGATGGTCCCTGCCAGCAGCTTGTGGCAAATGCGGAGGGCCGGGGGGAGTGCTGAGCCCTTCATCAGTGTGGGCAAAGTGGGGGCCCTGGTGAGTTCCTCCCACATCTCGTCGACGGTGAGGTTGGTGGGGCGTGCACAGATGGCCTCCTGGTATTCCCGGGTCAGCACGTCTTCGGGCTGGATGAATCCAATGGACACGTTGAATTCGTCCAGGGTGGTGGTCCGATACATCCCACCCATAAAGTATGTCACCATCTTCGTCGGTGACAGGCCTGGGATCATGGCGGGAGTTTCGGCGTAGGAGATGGAGGCCAGGAACTCCATCACTGCTTGAGGGTACACATGGGTGGGGGGAGACTGCAGGAGGAAGCCCCATCCAATGTTGTCGATGTTGGCCCGGACGTCGTCCTCCCATCCAAATTCGGCGAGGATGCCGAAGTCTAACTTGAGCATGGGGTGCCATGCGTACCCCCTGATGTGCTCTAGGCGAGCCTGGTGTAGCGGTGAGAGCCATGCGAGGTCTTGAGGAGCAGGTGCTGAGGAACTGCTAGGGCCAGCAGGTCCTCTTCTCTTCCTTGACTGACTTCCATGGAACATTTTGTCGAGAAGGTGCTTGGAAGTGAGAGATTTGAGAGTTGGAGTGCAGAGGAGTTATGGAGAGCCTCAAGACCCCTCCTCTATTTATAGGGAAAAAATCCAATCCGGGACCGCCGTTTGGGAAGTCGAGACGGCAAGCTCGTTTTTGCGCAAGTTGAGACGGCCGTCTGGGAAGTCGAGACGGCGGTCTCGATGGTTGAGACGGCGGTCCCGTTTTGCTTGGAGACCGAGATGGCGGTCTGGGAATTTCGGACGGCCGTCTCAAATTTTGGGGTTTTTTTTTTGAGTTAAAAGCAAATAGGACCTGGTTCAAAAACATTTTATGCATGCAATGTTTTCATGTTTGATGTCCTATAATGCCTATTTCAATTAGTTTTTCAGAAGGATTTATATGACGTGTCTTGTAGCGCCGGATGTCCTCTGATCTGGGTTTTTACGTTTGGCTGTACCATGCCGGACTTCTTATGACCGAAGGGTAGCTTGTTTTTCCTTTTTCTCTCTTTTTGTAGAGCACTCTTTGTCATGTAGTGTCCCTTTTTCTTCACTCTAGGGGTTTCAATCCTCTTGTTGACTATACGCCTCCATATTCCCAAATTAATTATTAGAATATTGTTGTGAGGGTCAAGAGAAAAGAAGTAAAGGGGTAAATTCAATGGCTTGTGTTTTAGAAGGTTAATTTTATTTAGAAAGAGGTTTTGTAAGAACGGCTGGCCAGGGTTAGGCTTAGATGTTTAAGCTTTTCATCTAAGCAAGTGTTTCCCCCTTTTTTTGTACTTGCGCCTTTAGTTTTGTTTCCATTGCTCTTTATGGCTAGTTGATTTCCCTATATCGCCCTTCGGGTTTTCGAACTAGGATATTGTGCTAGTCCTAACTTTTGTCTAGGTTCCTTTTTTGTATTTTTAGGGAATCCTAGCGGACCTTATTTTGTAACCCTAACTTTTGCATAGGCTACCCTTTATTTTTGTTCGGGTATCCTACCGGGTCGCCCCTATTTTTTGCGTAGCCCCCTTAGTGGGTTTCCTACCATTTTTTTTTCTTTCTTGGCCTTTTTATTTTTTCCTTTATTTTTGGGGACATCTTCTTGTGAATCCTTGGGGGAGTAGATCCTTCCACTTCTAGTCATGCCCCCAATGCCGGCTATATTCGTGATGTCCTCTTTTATTGGTGAAGATTCCCCATATTTCCACGATACAACTTTATTTGACTCGTAGGGGCAAGGACGTGGCATAAATAGTCGTACTGGTGTCCTTTCCCCCTCTTCCTTATTTTTGAGGATCAACGGTCGAGGCTTATTTTCCTCTCGTGATGAGTCGACCGTTGGAGAAAGCTTGATTAGGAGTGGCTTTCTCTCCATTCTTCTGATTTGGAAGACGTGTCAGTTAATCCTTCATTTTTATTATCTTATTTATTAAGCGTGAAAGGAGGGGAAATTAAATATGTAGATGAATGATATGCATGCAAGTAGACAATTGTTGAATAAAGGAAAAATTTCATTTATCCGTTAGAAGGTGTACATTCCCCTATTCCATACTACAAAGCAACTTTTGGAAAAAATGGAAAAGACTAAAGAAACCCACAGGCGGGTCTTGATCTCTATGTAATTCCCTTTCGGCTTCCCGGACGTGACGAGCGAGTGCTTCGCTTTGCTTCTGGACTGCCTGGCTCATATCTTCGCTGTACTTTTGAGCCTCTTTGATCTTCGCCTCTTGATGGACGACCAAGGCTTGTAGTTCATCGAGTTTGGCAAGGGCTCGGTCCTTCTCTTGTAGTACTTGGCCGTACTGAGCTAGCCCGTCTCTTTCTTTACAGCGTAGCTCAGTGAGACTTCTGTTGAGTCTCTGATTGGCCTCCCGCTCTTGGCGTATTTCTGACCGAGTCTTGGTGAGTTCTTGCAACAACTCCTTGATCGTCTGGGCCTGTTTTGCTGATTCGGCCTCAAGGCATGCTGACTTGGCAGTTATTTCCTGAAGTTGGCTATCCAAGCTGGTTCTGGCAATTTTGGATGCTCGGATAGCTTGCTCATTAGAGTCAGCACACTGGTCCTTGACGCGCTCTATTTCATGATCATTTTTCTTGCATTGCCTTTGCAGACCATCAATGGTGAGGATAGATTCTTGCTCTCTTTCTTCAAGGGCCCTCATCTGGGCTCCCATGATTTCTATCCTCTGGGTCAAGGCATCGACTTGAGCCTGCAGCTCTTCACTATTGGCACTTGTAATGAGTGAGGTGGATGGTTGAGACATCCCTCTTCTTTTTCTCCACACCTCATAGTCACTGGAGATAGCCACTCGAGATTTTCCTAGCTCTCTATCTCCCATAAAGAATGGTTTCTCCCATGCTCTTCTCACGGCTAGTGAGTTGGCGATTGTGCATGGGTCTCCGAAGAAACACAGTCCACTGAGTTCCCCTCGAGAAATGGTAGTTTGGGTCCTCATGAGCTGCCTCATAGCTACTCTAGGTGAGTAGGCTATGCAACCCCTGAGTCCTATCAAGGGTACGTTCGGATAATCTCCACATCTGATGAGGACTGGACCGGGTCAGAACCAAGGGTAGACCCAGGATAAATTGTTGGCATCCAAGTGTTCCAACTCGTCCTTCCACTCTGAAGTTAGGCGTTGTTGGAGAGGGATCTTGGAGAAGCTCCTTAAAGGATCGGGGAACATCCCCATGTGATTAGAGGCATAAAAGTGTGTAATGCCCCACACAAAGAGTAGTGAAGAGCAGCAACGAAGTGTTTTTCCTTGCTTCTGGTGGCAAAATTCCACTGAAAGCAAGGTGTCGGCAAGAATTGCAGGCAAGGGACTTTTCGAGTGCACGTCCCAGGCGAAGAAGGCGTCCATGACGGCTTGATCCACTGTGTCGAGGTGGAAGGGAAACAAGATTGTTCCGAATATTATTAAGGCCAGGGTTTTGTTGAAAGCGACCCATTCTGTCCTTTCAGCCAAATCGGACAGGTGGTCTTCTAACATTGAGACCTTCCAACCCTGGACGTTCCCTTTTCCTATCAGGGTAGTCTGCTGGAACGGTAGTTGAATGATGGTAGCGACTTGTGCTGCAGGAGTATATGCCTCATGGCGTATATGGACCCCGGCTGATTTGGGCCATTTTAACATGATTTCGTACTCCTCCAAGGTAGGCACCATGTCAAACTGCGGAAATTCAAAGCAGCGCAGACTGGGGTTCCAGAAGTGAATTAATACCCTGACGAAAACTTGGTCAACACAGATCTTCAGCAGGTCGAGAATCCGTCCATAGGATTTTTCGAAGTCGGAGCGGACCTCTGGTGGCATTATCGCGCAAAGCCGTTCTAATTTTTCAGCATGGTATCGGGGAATGTCCACCTTCTTCAATTGTCTACTAGTCCCCTCCATTTTCTAAAACCAAAATGCATGTTTTATGAAAATGATGCTTATTGAATGAATGCGAGTGTTTATTTTTATTTATCATGTTTTGTATGATGTATTTTTTGAAAAATAAACTACCTATATGTGGGTAATACTTTTGAACCAGGTCCCATTTATTGTTTTGGAATCGGATTTTTATTTTTTGTTTTGTTTTTATTTTTATTTTATAGCCTTTTATCTCTTCTGTCGGACTGCGTGACTACTTAGCTTACAAAGAACCTGAAACCAGGCTAGCTAAAAGGCAGACTGTCTGAGATAAAAAATGGCTTTATGCGAAAGAATAGTTAATGTCCCTTATCTCTTCTGTCGGACTGCGTGGCTACTTAGCTTACAAAGAACCTGAAACCAGGCTAGCTAAAAGGCAGACTGTCCGAGATAAGGGTGTTTATTGCAAAAGGGTTTTTTTGATTTTTTTGTTGTTTGGTTATGCTATGCAACATACCAATGCAACAAACAGATGCACACACAATTCAATCATCCACGATCAGGCGAGAAGTCGTTTTAATCACGAGGTAGGGTTTTCCTGCAGAAAAGTGCATTGGCGAAGGTAGGTTCTAACTGTTCTCACCAAGGCTAAGGCCCCCAAGGTGCCCCCATTATAGGGTCCCCACTCTCCAGCCTTCCGACCATGCTTAGCACTAAGGCCATAGTCAGTCTTTGTGCCAAAAGAGGAAGGTTATCACCTTGAGTGGTGGTTTCCGATCACACTGGTGGGCACAAGGCCATCACTACAGCGAACCGTACCTGCCACCCACTCCCTATGGATTTCTCACTTGCCCCCGGGTATAGAGGGAACTGTTGTGTGCAAGGGTTTGTGTACAATTTGTATTTCAAACAATTGCGTAAGTATAAACAGACAACAGTTATTAAAGCCAAACATTAAAACATGTTATAATACAAGGTAGGGTAAAAACATAATTTTCTTGGTTTATTTTATTTTTAGCTGGCCCATCACTAAATGGGATCAACTCTCTAGGCTTCCCCAGTGGAGTCGCCATCTGTCGCCGCCGTCAAAACGAGGCGGCCGGAGTGACGTGATGGTTCTGACTTTCCATTTTTCGCGTTTTTATTGGTGTGGTTACAACGCCTTTAGGTTGTCCAATAACTGGGCTGAACCTAGGGGCGAGGTTTTCGAAAAGACATTCTTGGATTGTCCGATAACCGAGCTAAACCAAGAACTAGTTTTTGAAGGGTTCTTCTGGAGTCGCCACCGACGTTTTTACCGGAAACATCGGAAAAGGAGTTAAAAGGCGTTGGTTTTCGAAAAACCAACTTTGGTCATTAGAACCAGAGTTGGGTAAGGGAGTTAGTTACGTGTAAGGGAAGTGTTAGTTCCCTTACGACGCCCCTTTCGGGTTCCCTATGATGGGCTAGCTACTTTGGATAAATAATAAATCGGTGAAAAATACACTTTTACCCTTTATTTTGCGGAATTTAAAATTATGACTACATGACCCTAATTTCTATTACGTAATTAAAATCAAAGCGGTTAAGTAGAGAGAGAGAGTAGAAACCTCCGAAGCAAGCTTTTTATTAATTCTTTGAAATTAGGGTGCTTTTTGGCAGCCCTTCACTCTTTTACAGCGCCAGAATCACTCAAAAACGCTATAAAGCTCTCAGAAACTCCGGAAATGCTTCGGAGGGGTTCTAGAAAGAGAATTTGAAGAAAAATCTAGAGAGAGAATGGAAGAACTATGGGAAATGAGGGGAATGACGCTCCTATTTATAGGGATTCGCGTTTGTCAGGTCGAGACGGGCCGTCTCATCTGACAAGGTCGAGACGGCCGTCTCGTCTGACAAGGTCAAGACGGCCGTCTCGCCTTGCAGGAATGGCGAGACGACCGTCTCGCCAAACGAGACAGCGGTCTCGCCATTTGCGCAAGGCGAGACGGCGGTCTCGAATCCGAGACGGCGGTCTCGACCTTAAAAGGCGAAAATCCTTATTTTTGAGCCAAAAATCCCTCCTATCCTAGTATGGGGCCTAATAGTCTCTCCTAGTGGCTTCTTAGGCTTCATCCATCTTCGAATAGAAGGTCTTCTGGTCTTTATTATGAGGCCGGGCAAGATTAGGGGTCTACAGTAGGTCACACATAGGTAACTTAAGTTTATCCATACAATTATCAATAATAAAAGAATGGGTAGCACTTGAATCAAACAAAACTCGTAGAGGTATATCAGAGATAAAACACACACCTTGCACTAAATTCTCTGACCTCGATTCCTCTGCTCCTGACAAGGCAAACACCGTCCTGCAACTCTGGGTTTCATTTCACTCCCCCTGGGTACTGATGATGCCCCAACTGAGACTGTAACACTGGGCTTCTGTGGGTAGTCTCTAGTCCTATGTCTTGGCCTCTGACAAGTGTAGCAAAGATCTGCTTGAGAAATCTGGGAAGGAGTAGTGGAGACATTCTGTGGGCACTAATTCCTGTAATGAGGGCCTCCACACTGAAAACATTTCACCCCTTGATACAGATCCTGATGATCGGGGTGCTGGAATAATGCTGCTACTCCTGGAGGATTGGGGGCGTGAATAAGGCATCCTCATCTCTTATCTATTACCCCCACTCGGGATCCCACTTGGGTGGGTCTTCATCACTCTGACTCCTCCCTCCTAGAGTCTCTCTATTGTCTTCGCTTTCTCCACCAGCTCTGGGAATCTCCTGATAAAGAAAGGAACCACCATGAGCTTGATCTTAGCCCTCAAGCTCTCTTCAAACTTCCTGCAAAGTCACTATTCTAAAGATG
This sequence comes from Sphenostylis stenocarpa, assembly GCA_963425845.1. NCBI lineage: Eukaryota > Viridiplantae > Streptophyta > Magnoliopsida > Fabales > Fabaceae > Sphenostylis > Sphenostylis stenocarpa. The sequence goes on from OY731403.1 coordinate 55,318,642, forward strand.
TACCTGTGTAGAAATGAGATAAGTGCTCAAATCGTACGGCATAATCATGCACCGTCATATTGCCCTGTCTCAGACTCAGGAACTCAGTCTCCTTTTGAAATCTAACACTGTCAGGAAAGTATTTCTCTAGAAATCTCTCACAGAAGGTCTCCCAATTACACACCTTCTCACGTGCAGTCATCATCCTCTGAGTCCCTGACCACCAGAACTCAGCCTAATCCACTAGTAAGTATTTTCCGAAGGTCAATTTCTTGTCCTCCGGGCATAGGGTAGCCTCAAAAATCTTCTCCACTTCACGCAACCACTTCTCTGCTGCATCTGGACCCAAATCTCCTCCAAAATGAGGCAGACTATGCCTCATGAACTTAGCTAGCCCCATCTGCTATGGCTGGTGGAATCCAGCAGAGGATGACGCCATAGTTGGCCTTCACTACGGGTAGGTAGCCTACTACTGCATGGCAGCTGCCAACATTTCCATTGCCCTGGCTAGGGCATCTACACTCGGCGGAGTAGGAGTAGGAGGTTGCGATGCCATCCTATATCAAACACAACCATAAATATAGAGCAAACATTCACACACACTCACATATCAGAGCACAACAGACTTATCATAGGGTCACTACCCATCTCCAAAGATTTACAAGGATATTACCGCTCTAATACCACTATTGTAACGACCCTAGAAATCGTTACTATAATGATGTATTCGCAAAATAGTAAACAAGTAAATAAATACATCTATATTACATTATATTACTGTAATTGTAATATAGACTGAAATTCCAGTTCATTGACGAAATCTCAAAACATAGTAACATAATTTATTTATATAGATACAGGCAAAAGTAGCTCCCACAAAGCTATCCCACTGAACTATCCCTGTTGTCCAATAGTCACATCTCCACCTCTCAACTCCTGATCTACTCCCACATAAAAGTGATCATCGCAGTCTCATTCACATAGAAAAATAAGGGTAAGTATTAAATCATTCAATATAATAAATAAATATAGAAGTAATAATTATATATTATCATAAATTACAAATCATCAATACACTAAAACGTCTTCCGAAAGTCTACTCTAACTATGTCCGAACTCAGAGGCTATCATCTGTGAGCACATTGTGGTCGGCACTCACAGTACCATTCTGCCCACCCTCCACACAGAGTGGGATTACTGACGCCCTTCATCACTCATTCTGGAGTACCCCTCCAATCGCGCCACCAGTTATGCCCCAATCGACTTTTCACCACCTGATTTCGTAGTCTACCTGACCCGACCAATCAGTAAAGTCTAGGATCTCATCCAAATCCTTCGACATAGTTAATACACTAATATACTCTGTACCACCCCGGGTACCATTCAAACACAACAACAATCATTCACATCTACTGGATTCTAGACCACCTGTCCTCACGGCTCATTCGGATCAATAAATATTAGTACTTGATTGATTCTGGGTACCAACCCTTCGGCTCAGTCTAGCCAATACATAACATCTCATGACTGATTCTGGGCATCAACCCTCGGGCTCAGTCTGACCGACATACGTCACAACACACTACTGATTCTTTAAAATTTCTAATTTCATTCTATGTTTTAATTATTTTTCCTAACATACCTTTACTTTATTTATAAAATTCTAATTATACCTTTAAACATTTTCTATTATTCCTTTTTCATCCCGAAATCATTAAATTACTATTTTGCCCTTAATCTTTTCTTAAAATTCCATGTATGTCCCTAAATGACTATTTTACCTTTGGACATTTTCGAAAATTCCTTACATATCCCGAAAATGACTATTTTACCCTTGGACATTTTTAAAAATTCCTTCCATGTCCCTAAAATGACTGTTTTACCCTTGAACATTTTCAAAAATTCCATTTATGTCCATATGATGTAAAATGACTATTTTACCCTTGATCTTTTTTTAAAATTCCTAATTTACCCTCATCTTCAACCTCCAATTCCCAGTACGCCATGTCCAACCTCTAGGTTTCAAATTTCCAAATTTCAAACACCCAAACTAGTTCCAGATCCAAATTAAACATGAATTATGTCCAATTTAAGTTGAAAACAACAATTTTGCCATATAATTCATCCTTAATTTCAAGAATTTCAACAAAATTTCAAGTTTTGCAAAACATGAAGAAATTTTCAAAATTATTCGTTCAAATATTCAGATTTCCAGTCCTATTCCTTATTCACAGAGTAACCAGTAATTCAGTCTCATATATTAAATGAATTAAACTTTCCCTTACCTGGTGTGGTATTTCTACCAAAGCTTTCCCACTTAATTCAAGCTCTCTCCCGTTTCACTAGATTATGCACAACTAGATTATCGTTTGTTTGAAATTTAGACGAAAGAACAAGAAGGATGAGAGGGAGAATCACTTGCTGTTGCCATTCCTTCCCCCTTCGCACATATATAAAGAATTTTTGGCAGTGCAGAGAAAACTTCACTACGAAGTTTGTACACTGTGTAATATTTTTATAATATATAATAATAAAAATAAACATACATAACAATAATTACCTAAATAATGGATAATATAATATAAGAATAAAAAAATAAATGATTAAAAGAAGACAAAAATATATGGATGTGAGATAAATAAAAAATTTGGAATATATTATTTTTATTATAAATTATATATAATTTTTTTTAAATTGATGTTTAATATTTTTTGTTATTAAAAATAATTAGGCAAAACTTTCAATGATTTTACACTATTTTATTAGTTTTATACTAATTTAATTATTTAAAAATAATAAAGTAATTTTCAATCAAATCGGTTGAACTAAATAATATATCTAAATATAAAATAAAAAATTGAAATACATCTAAATAATAATAATAATAATAATAATAATAATATTACATGCTATATTCAATTAATTAATTAATTAAATTATTAAAATTTAAAAAATGTATTTATGCACTTTACGCTAAAATATATTGAAAAATACCAAATCCTTAACTAGAATTTTAATATTAATGGGTTGGTACTTAATTCTGAATAAGAGATTACGTTGAGTTTATTCAAATTTAAATATAGATATATAAATATTTTAAACTACTAAATATAAAGCAACTTTGGAGCTTTAAATATGAAAAATAATTTTAATAAATGTATATTTATTTTCTTAACCTTAATATATAAAATGCAAACGTTATTAAATGTATATTTATTAATGAAGAAAATTAAAAAATCATGTTACAAACTTTCATGTTAAAGATGGTACTGGTAACTTATTTCAAATAAATTTATTGTCACAAAATAATTTTTAATAGTTATGTTATAATTATTAATGTTTTATATCAATTCATAAATAAATAGTTTTTTTTTATAAATTATATTTTATCTTGTTATTACATTTAAAAAGTATATATATATATATATATATATATATTTTAGATTTTATATTTATTTTATTGCATTATAGATGGATGATAGACTAATACTAGAAAAATAATAATTCATACAAACAAATTTTATCTACGTCGAGAGAAAAACAACAGACAAAAAAGATGAATGTAATAAATAACATAATATATAAAAAAGAGAGAGTCAGAATAAAAATGTCAATTTTTTTAGTAGAATAAATATACCAATTAAGTCATGTAGATAAAATTCAAACGTATTAAAAATAATAGTTTTTTATATAGGATAAAGAATAAATAGTATTTTATAATATTAAAATTTGCTACAGAAATTAAAAACATATTTAATTCTCGTACCTACTCAAAGCCGTCACGTCTTTCCATTCTTCCATGCTTATTACTCACAGATATTTTATCGTTCAATCTTGAAGGAAAGACTTGAAGGCTTTTCAATACAATCAGAATCCAAATCCAAATCGAAGTTCATCGCAAGTAAAAGCAGAAACAGATGATTTGTCGTGGTTGGTAGTTTAGCAGTCGGTGAGTTCAGTTGTTCTTATGCTTTTGACTTGGGATAATCTTTGAGTTCACAACACCCCATCTCGCTGTTTCTCCCCTGCCTCCCTTTTTGGTTTCAATCTTCATCTGCTTTTTGTTGGTTAGTGATTTTCATTTTCCTATGATGCTGAATTTTTGTCCATATGTGGGCATGTATGTCTTCTGATTGGTGGGTTAAATCCATATGTGGTGGTTTCTTTTTATGTGGGAAGTTTTTACCTTTTGGGACTTTGGTGGAATGACGGGGCATAAAAAAGTTGATTTTTTTTATTTTCTTTTTCTGAATGTTATGATATGTCAAAAGCTCTTGATAATGGTGAATTGAATTAATAATAAAAAAAATCTTTAGTACAGTACCCCTTTTTTCCATTTTGGTTTCCTGTGTATATATTTACGAAGAAGCAAGTTCTTTTTTGTTTTACTTTTTTTTATTATTTTTTTAAAATATTTATAATTTGAGCAGTTTCATTGTAATTATGATGTTATTTAGTTGTCCTTTTGGGTGTTTGAGTTTCCTTAATAGGGTTTGTATTTCAGACTACGATTATGATTGAGATTTATTTACTTTTATGAAACAACGGTTTCTGCCGAATGAAATATGGAGAATTGGCATTTATAAATAAAATAATAATCTTGAGGAATGGTGAAAGAAGTTTAGTGAACGCAAAAGGAGCTTCTGTCTTTGAATGGCATTGTTATGACAGAGGAATATAAGGTGATACATGTACGAAAGAGAGAAGGTAAGTGACTCATGAGCCCAATCATAGACCCAATGGTCAGAAGAAAAAACCAATATGGATGAGTGATTATATTTGATTAAAGTAGTTTTCTGTCTGTTAATTGTATCTTTGAGAATATTTCTTGTTAGTTATGAAATTTTGTTAGTAGTGTTTTCACATATTACTGTACACTTGGCAGTAGATCCTGAATTGTAGGAAATGGAAACACTATAAAAAAAATTTACATGAATGAAAAATAATCAGAAAAGGATTGTAGAATTATCTCTATCTCTATTACTTCCTTCGTTTCTAGAGCTAGCCTTTGCTCGAAAGAGGGCTGCCCTTACCACTGCATCATTATTTGGTGCTTTCATTAACTCAATGCCTCCTAAATGTGACAATCAAGACCCACCTGAGAAACCCAATGAGGACTTGCGTGTTCAGCTCCATGACATGCAAATCTCCTTGGAACAAAACCTCCAATCCTTCATCAGCAACCAAATTCAAACCCAAATGACCACCTTACGTGATCAACTAGCCCTCACCTCCACCATCCACCACAACCCTCCCTTGCCCAAAGCACCCAAAATCACCTTAAATTCCTTTGATGGTACTGATCCATTAGATTGGATATTTCAGGCAGAACGCTATTTTGATCTCAACCAAACTCCACCGCACCAATGCCTCACCTACGTTCCATTCTTCATGCACGGGCCTGCTCAAGGCTGGTTTAAATGGCTGCATAGTAACCAGCAGTTAACCACTTGGGCGGCATTTACTAGAGCCTTGGAACTCCGTTTCGGTCCTTCTACTTTTGAGAACCATCAAGCGGCTCTATTCAAACTGCGACAGACTAGCACGGTGGTGGACTACCAACAACAATTTGAGACTCTTTCCAATCGAGTGGTGGGCTTATCCGCATAATTACTCTTAAATTGCTTCATCTCGGGCCTCAACAATGAAATTCAACGAGAGCTGGCGGTTTTACAACCCACCTCCTTACCCCATGCTATTGGTGCAGCCAAATTGATTGAAGCAAAGCTTTTAGATGCAAAACTTCCATATAACCGCAGTCGTTTTCACACAGGACCACCAACACAGTCCCAAACTTCGGTACTCGGCACTGCACCCACTACCACTACCCCACCTATCCGCCGTGTCCCTTTATCAGAAATTAATGATCGTCGTGCTAAAGGCCTCTGTTTCTACTGCGATGACAAGTTCTCCCCGGGTCATCGCTGCCCCAACCGCAAATTCTTGTTATTGATAACCGATGAGTCTCATCAAGTGGACCATCCGTTCCTAGCTACGGGAACTGTTGATGTCGAACCACCTAGGGTATCTGACCAACCCTCACCTGAAACCACTCACTTCCAACTCTCCGATGCTGCCCTTCTCGGACCTCCTTCACCCAGGACCCTCCGTGTTCAAGGCCGCATCTTGGAGTTGAATGTCACCATCCTCATCGATTCTGGTAGTTCGCACAATATAATGCAACCCCGAATCGCTGAATTCCTGCGCCTTCCCATTCTCGCCCTCACACCCTTCTCCGTTGTGGTTGGCAACGACGACACAATCCAATGTTCTGGGTCATGTGTGGATGTGCCCATAACCTTATCCGACACTGTCTTCAAGATTCCCTTCTATATACTACCGATCCATGGTGCCGACCTCGTTTTAGGAGTCCAATGGCTTCAAACTCTTGGGCCGTTTCTCTCTGACTATTCTGTACCTTCTATCCAATTTTCCCACAATAACAAACCCATTACTTTAACGGGCTCCATCGGCCCCAAGCCCAACCAAGCCTCCTTAGCCCAGTTCCATAGATTTGCCATTACCCACTCTATTGCATCACTCCATACCATCACCTTCACCCAGCTCGATGACCCACCTAACAGAAAAAGGTTGAAATATTTCACAGAGACTAAATGGTATAAATTTCTGTTGTGTATTTCAAATGACAATGATTACATATTTATATGTTGTACTGAGAGAAAAGATGGCCTGAAACCTAGGAAGGTAAAAAGAGGAATCAAATAACAGAAAAACATATTCCTGTACTGATATGGACACGTCACCTTATTCTAGAAAGATCAGTAAAAAAATGATGAAAATAACAAAATAACTAAAATAGGAGTCTTGTGTGCCACGACTATGTTGTGTTGAGACTTGAATTGTATTCCTTTTCTGTTAGCCCCCCACAAGCTGGAGGTACAAAGACATTTAGTAGCTGCAACTTGGAAAGGTTGGTGTGAAAGAGTCTGGGAGGTAGCGGCTTGGTAAAGATGTCTGCCAACTGATTGGAGGTAGGGACAGATCGAAGAAGCATTAGACCATCCTGAACCTTTTCACGCGCCAAGTGACAGTCAATATCCAAATGCTTTGTGCGTTCATGAAAAACTGGGTTAGTAGCTATATGAAGAGCACTATTGTTGTCACAGAACAGAATGGATTGTTGAGATGGAGGAATGTGTAGATCCCTCATAAGATAAATGAGCCATTGGAGCTCACAAGTGGCAGATGCAAGGGCCCTGTATTCAGCCTCAGAAGAGGATCGCGAGATTGTGGTCTGCTTCTTGGTTTTCCAGGATACAAGAGAGTGACCGACGAAGAAGCAATATCCTGTAATTGAACGTCTTGAATCAATGCAAGTTGCCCAATCAGCATCACTAAAACCAATGACCTGTTTGGGACAAGTACGGGGGAAGAAAAGACCTTTCCTAGGACATCCTTTGAGGTAACGAAGTGCTCTCATAGCTGCTGCTTGATGAGCTTTGGTGGGTTGTGACATAAATTGACTGAGTTGTTGTGTCACAAATGCTATATCTGGTCGTGTGCTTGTGAGATAAACAAGCTTACCAACGAGGCGTCTATATGGTAGAGGATCAGCGAGAAAACCAGAGGAGTCAGCATGGAGACGCAAGGAACTGTCCATTGGAGTGGAAGCTCGTTTGCAACCAAGCATGCCAGTATCCTTGAGAAGGTCTAGGCAGTATTTTCGCTGACACAGAGAGATGCCTTGAGTTGAGTGTGCAACCTCAATACCCAAAAAATATTTGAGAATACCTAAGTCTTTAATATGAAAATTATAATGAAGAATGTCTTTGATTTTGTCTATCTCGCTAATGCAGTTCCCAGTGAGGACAATGTCATCAACATAGATAATTAAAGCAATGATATCATATCCATTTGCTTTGATAAATAAGCTATGATCAGAATGAGCATGTTTGTAACCACAGTAAATTAACAAGTGAGAAAGCTTCTCGTACCATTTTCGACTAGCTTGCTTTAACCCGTATAAGGATTTGCGTAGTTTACAGCTCTGGGAAGAAGTGTAGCCAGTTAACCCAAGAGGAATTGTCATGTAGACGTCTTCGGAGAGATCACCATGCAAGAATGCATTGTTAACATCTAATTGCTGAAGATGTCATTGATTGATGGATGCAAAAGCAAGAATTGTACGAATTGTCGTCATCTTGACCACTGGAGAGAAAGTCTCGAAGTAGTCTATGCCTTCGATCTGAGAGTATCCTTTTGCCACAAGACGCGCTTTATAGCGGTCAACACTGCCATCAGGAAGCCGTTTGATTTTGTATATCCATTTGCAGCCAATGGGGCGCACATGAGGAGGCATTTTGACGATATCCCAGGTGTGATTCAGTCACAAAGCTTCAATCTCACTGTTCATAGCATTGCGCCAACACTGATGCTTAGTAGCTTCAAGGAAATTTGGTGGTTCTTGTTCAGATGAGAGTACCATTAGGAAGTGTTTATGAGAAGGGGAGATGCGTTTGTAAGAGACACAAGCTTGGATGGGATGCAAGCAAGTTGAGGAGAATTGAGCGGACTTGATTGAAGGAAGGTTATATTGATAATCAGAAAGATAGGGCGGTGTATGAACAGTGCGACTAGATCAGCGAGGGAGAGGTTGGTTGATGGATGTGGCTGGTGAAAAAGATGATGTGGGTGTCGTAGGTGAGGGTTCACTAAAAGGAAAAATAGAGGTGGGGCTGTGCGGTGAATTAGGTAAAGGTGAAGAAGGAGAAATAATGTCATTGGGTGTTGGTGAAGACATATGTGAGGATGGTGTATCAAGCAGATTATAGGTGGTGGGTGAAAATTCGCAAGATTCTTCATCTTGTGTATTGGATGTGGTGTGAAAGGGAAAAATGGTTTCGTGGAACAAAACATTTCTGGAAGTGAAAATCTCTCTTGTATTAACATCTAAATCAATGTAACCTTATGTGCCATTGGGAAAACCCAAGAAAACTCCTTTTCGGGATCTAGCATCAAATTTGTGATGTGTGATGTTTGTGGAAGCAAAGCATAAAAAGCCAAAAACTTTGAGTATGGAAAAATCTGGTTGTTGTTTGTACAAGAGTTCAAAAGGGGTTTTATTAAAAATAATCGATGAGGGAACCCAATTAATGAGAAAAATTGCATGTTTAATGGCATAGCACCAAAAATTTGTTGGTAATTTGGATTGAATTATGAGGGCTCTAGCAACATTTAAAATGTGTTGGTGTTTGCGTTCAACTCTTCCATTTTGTTGGGGTGTATATACATAACTAGTTTGATGAATTATACCTTTTGAGGAAAAAAAATCTGTTGAGAAAAATTCAGGGCCATTGTCTGAACGAAGACACTTGACCTTTGTTTCAAATTGATTTTCTACTAGAATAATGAAATTTTGTATATGGAGTCTAACTTCTCCTTTAGATTTTAACAAAACGACCCAAGTATATCGACTATAATCATCAACTATAGTTAAGAAATACTTGTGGCCATGAATAGAGCTTTTGGGAAATGGTCCCCAAATGTCCATGTGAATTAATTCAAATATTTTAGTGCTTTTGCTTGTGCTAGGAGAATAAGGTAATTTTCTTTGTTTTGCTAAATGACAAACATCACACATTTCATTAGAACTTTTTGAAATAAAAGGTTGTTGTTGATGTAACACATTGAGATGGCTTCCAGATAAATGTCCTAGTCTAAAATGCCAAAGTTTGGAATTACAATTGGTAGCAACGGTATTTGTAGATGATGACCTATCATTTTCAATTACCAAGTGAAATAGACCTTCCTTCAATCTAGCCGAACCAATCGTCCTCAACGTGTTCGCATCCTGTATGAGACAAGAAGTTTTTGAGATAAGAATTTGACAAGAAAGTGTCGTGACTAACTTAGAAACAGATAAAAGATTAAAGGTAAAACCAGGGACATATAAAACATCATGAATAGCAAAATTAGGGGAGAGATAAATGGTGCCAGAAATGTTGGCTTTGACAACAGACCCATTGGGTAGATTGATCCTAACAGGTTTTATTTTAGAATATGTGTGAAAATAGTGTATATAGGATGTGATATGATCAGTGGCTCCAGAGTCCAATATCCACGAGGTAGTGTGTGAAGTAAGTGTATTGAGTGTGTGGGTGGTGCAAACAGAAGAAATAAAGGAACAATCAAAGGAGGGCTTAGAAGAAGAACTTGAGTTGGTGTGTGAAAGATGGGCCCTAATGGGTGTCTCATCCGGACTTGTACCACCAGATCCAGTAGCATGTTGAAGCAAAGTCATCAAATGCTGCAGTTGGGCTTGTGTGATGTTGAGCCCATTTCCATGTTGTGAGCTGTGTTGATCTGCTTCACTATGAGTTAGGGTTCTAGTTTCAGCTCTTGCTTCATGGGTGGCGACGGTACTATTGACTACGCTACCACCAGAAGGACCGCTACCAGAGGCGGGTTTGTTGGGAAGGCGAGGCCATCCTGGGTATTTGGGATGACTTGGAGGATAGCCAAACTTGACATAGCAAATGTCTTCCGTGTGTCCAAGGCGATCGCAATGGCCACATTTCGTAGGCTGAGTGCCAGGGCGTTGAAAGCAGGAATCGATAGTGTGGCCGAGGCGTCCACAATGGTCACATTTGCGTTGTGGTTTGCCCCTACCTTGCTGTGAAGGCCTACGCTTTGAACCAACAACATTAATAAAGGGATTGTTGTCGACTAAAGAGGAGGTTGGAGCAGAGTGTTGTCTTTCATGTTGAATGACCATGGAGAAAACACGAGGGGCAGAAGGTAACAGGTCCAGGAGCAGAATCTGGGATCGAACCATAGCAAACCTTTCATCGAGCCCTTTCAAAAATCGTATGACAAAGTCTTGTAGGTGGTATTGTTTGGCAAAGCAAGTGCAGGGGATCATAGGACGGAAATTGTCAAGTTCCTCCCAAAGAGTCTTGAGACGAGTGTAGTAATCAGTAACAAATAAGGAATCTTGTTTAAGAGAGTAAATCTCCTCCTGGAGCTCAGCAATGTGCAAGAGGTCACCTTGAGTAAAACGCTCCCGGAGATCAATCCAGATGTCAATGGCTTTTTCAAAGAATATAACACTCTGAGCAATAGAGGGGGAAAGAGAGTTGAGAAGCCATGATAAAAGAAGGGTGTTACAGCGTTCCCACGAAGGGTAAACGGCGTCTGTAGATGCAGGAGTAGGGATTGAATTAGTAAGAAATCCCATTTTGATCTTGGGGATAAGAGCCATGCGTATAGAACGAGACCATGACTGATAGTTGGATCCTGTGAGAGGAGGTGAAACAATGATAGCAGAAGGGCTCTCATTGGGATGGATATAGAAAGGGCTGGAGGGATTTTGGCTTGGATCAACAAATGAAGGAGGAGGAGGTGGAGATTCTTCCTCCGTATTAGAAGATGTTGTATGCGCGTCTGCCATGGCAGCCTAAAGGCTCATGATACCATAACAGAAAAAGGTTGAAATATTTGACAGAGACTAAATGGTATAAATTTCTGTTGTGTATTTCAAATGACAATGATTACATATTTATATGTTGTACTGAGAGAAAAGATGGCCTGAAACCTAGAAAGGTAAAAAGAGGAATCAAATAATAGAAAAGCATATTCCTGAACTGATATGGACACGTCACCTTATTCTAGAAAGATCAGTAAAAACAATGATGAAAATAACAAAATAACTAAAATAGGAGTCTTGTGTGCCACAGCTATGTTGTGTTGAGACTTGAATTGTATTCCTTTTCTGTTACCACCACCCTTTAAAGAAACACCAGCCGAACTGCCTTTCGATTCCACCACCCTTAACCCTGATATTGCCTCCTTACTGCTCAGATTTCCTTCCATTTTTTTACCACCCCACGACCTTCCACCCCACCGTACACAAGATCACCATATCCACCTCCTCCCAGACTCTCCTCCGGTCAATGTCAAACCTTACCGGTATCCCCAAAGCCAAAAAGAAGTGATGACAACAATGATTAAAGAGATGCTCCGAGATGGCATTATCAAACCCAACATCAGTCCTTTTCTTCACTAGTGTTACTCGTAAAAAAAAAAAGATGGCACATGGCACTTTTGCGTTGATTATAGGGCTCTCAACGCCATTACAGTGAAGGATAGGTTTCCCATTCCAACAATCGATGAGTTGTTCGATGAGCTTCATGGCTCCACCGCATTCTCCAAACTTGATTTACGCTCCGGGTACCATCAAATCTTACTGGCTCCTGTTGATACATTTAAGACAGCATTTTGCACAACTGATGGGCATTTCGAATTCTTAGTAATGCCGTTTGGTCTTACCAATGCACCATCGACCTTCCAAGCTTCCAAGCTACTATGAATGACGTGTTTCGGGATTTTCTTCGGAAATCCGTACTGGTATTTTTCAATGACATCCTTGTTTATAGTCATGACTAACACTCCCATTTGCATCACCTTCAACAAGTTCTTACCATCTTACACAATCATCAGTTATTTGCAAAATTTTCCAAGTGCCAATTCGGGTTGCATCAAGTGGATTACTTAGGTCACGTTATTTCCAGGGAGGGCATTGCTGTTGACCCTGCAAAATTGCAAGTAATACAGGAATGGCCAGTACCTCAGTCTGTTTCGGCGTTACGAGGATTTCTTGGGCTCTCAGGCTACTATCGATGTTTTGTTCTCCACTATGCCACCTTGGCAAGTCCCCTCACCGATCTTTTCAAAAAACATCAATTTACCTGGACGGGGGAAGCTCAAGATGCTTTTCAAACCTTGAAGACTGCCATGACTACATTACCAGTACTAGCCCTTCCAAATTTTGACATAACATTTGATGTCACCACTGATGCGTCAGGAACAACTATTGGAGCTATATTATCCCAGGAAAATCACCTTATTGCTTTCTTTAGCCAAAAGTTATGTCCTTGAATGATAGGGAAATGGCGACTATCACATCCGCAGTCAAGAAATGGCGCCATTATTTACTTGGCCGACATTTTCGTATTTTCACAAATCAGAAGAGTTTGCAGGGTTTACTCTCCCAAACTATACAAATCCCTGCTCAAGAAAAATGACTTACCAAACTGCTAGGGTATGACTACGAGATTTTGTATATACCGGGGCGGGCCAACGTCGTTGCTGATACCATGCCGAACCAACCAGAGGAAATATTTAGTGCAGTTTCCATTTGCCAACCTCTTCTTTTGGATCAACTTCGTGCTTTTTACAAGGACGATGATAGTGGTAAGGCGTTATTTACTAAGTTCCACCAACCAGGATCTCAGTCCACTCCTTTCGATATCAAACAGGGTCTCCTCTATTTTCGTCAGCGGCTATTTATTCCTCTTGAGTCCAACCTACGACACACCCTTTTGGAAGAATTTCATGCTACACCTACGGGCGGTCATTCAGGGGTAAAAGGTACTCTCACTCGTTTGGCAAGCTCATTTTCTTGGCCCAACATGGCAAAAGATGTACAATCTTTTGTCCGAAACTGTTCCACATGCCAACAAAATAAATACTCTACACAGAAACCTTTAGGGTTATTACATCCCCTCCCAATTCCTACACAAGTATGGCAAGATATCTCTATGGACTTCATCACCCATCTACCTGTGATACATGGCAAATCAGTGATTTGGGTGATCGTGGATCGTCTATCTAAATATGCTCATTTTATAGCACTTCCAGAAAAATACTCAGCTTCATCCCTTGCTCCAATTTTCATAGCTGAGATTTATCGCCTCCATGGCATGCCTAAGTCCTTTGTTAGTGATCGAGACAGAGTATTTGTTAGTAAATTTTGGCGTGAGTTATTTCAGTTACAAGGCACTACCTTAGCTTTCAGCAGTGCCTATCACCCTCAAACGGATGGCCAGACTGAGGTCATCAATCGTATTCTTGAGACTTATCTTCGTTGTACTGATTGGCGATTCACCGCAGCTATGGGCAAGGTTTCTTCCTTTGGCAGAATATTGGTATAATTCCACTTTCCAATCTGCCCAGCGTTATACACCATTTGAGATTCTCTACGGCCGTCCTCCTCCGAATCTTAGAGCGTATGTTACGGGGTCCACTGCTTTGGCTTCGTTAGATGAGGCTCTGACTCAAAGGCGCCACATACTAGCATTGGTGCGGGAGAATCTGGCCCTGGCTCAACTACGAATGTGTAACCAAGCTAATGCGCATAGACTTGACAGGACATTCCAAGTGGGAGATTGGGTGTGGTTGAAACTCCAACCTTATAGGCAAGTGTCGGTTAGGGGTCGGTCTTCACCTAAGCTCGCTAAGCGCTACTCGGGTCCTTATAAGATCATTAAGACTATTGGCAAGGTAGCTTATGAATTGGCTCTACGTCGCATATTCACCCTGTTTTTCACATTTCAAAACTCAAGCCGTTTTATGGAGATCCACCATCATCGGTTCCCGCTTTATCCCCTAACCTTGTTGGCACTAGGATACTATCCCAACCACAAATAGTTTTGGGCACACGTGTTTTACTAACCCCAACAGGGCCGTGCCAACAAATTCTGGTACAGTGGGCAGACATCCCTGTGGGTGAGGCAACCTAGGAAGACTTAGATCACTTCCGCAATTCTTATCCAAACTTCAACCTTGAGGACAAGGTTGTTCTGGAAGGATGGGGTAATGATACATGTACGAAAGAGAGAAGGCAAGTGACTGATGAGCCTAATCATAGACCCAATCGTCAGAAGAAGAAACCAATATGGATGAGTGATTATATTTGATTAAAGTAGTTTTCTGTTATTTTGCTGTCTGTTAATTGTATCCTTGAGAATATTTCTTGTTAGTTATGAAATTCTGTTAGTATTGTTTTCGCATACTACTGTACACTTGGCAGTAGATCCTAAATTGTAGGAAATGGAAACACTAAAAAAAATTTACATGAATGAAAAATAATCAGAAAAGGATTGCAGAATTATCTCTATCTCTATTACTTCCTTCGTTTCTGGAGCTATCCTCTGCTCGAAAGAGGGCTGCCCTTACCACTGCATCATAAGGCTTGTTGCAGAATTGGTGGAGTTGTGAAATAGTGTAGTGTTATGATTTGAAGACTAAAAGAAGTTACTGAAAAGATTGAAATACTGTCAATATGGCAAGCTTGATAAGTTTGAAATGCAGAGAGATCAAAATCAATTGTTTGCTACAAGAATTTTTTGTGTTGGATGGTTGTAACCGTTTCATTAGTTTAAGCTTTTATGTTTTTGAAGTTATCAATATGGTTACTTATGTTATTGCTTAGAAATAAAAATTGAGCCTCGTACATTATGTGTTGGTTTTCTCATATATGATACTAATAAGACAGGCTTTGGTTTTGTATAAGAACTATCTTGTGCAGCCTTTGACAATGCACTTTTTGATTGTTGGTAGCACAGGAACAATGCCTGAGAAAAGCACAGCTGAGAACCTTATTGAAAACTTTGTTGACACATTTGTGGAGAAGAAAAAATCTGTATCATTCTTTGAGGGTGAGAAGTCAGACTCAGTGAGTTCCCAGATCAATAGACTGTTTGGACGCGAGAAACCAGTGCACCATATTTTAGGGGGTGGAAAATGTATGGTATTTAAAGTATCTCTCTATAATTACTTCTAAGAGAATAAAATAAGAAGAAAAATGAATTTGACCTTTTCATAAACTAAAATTAGCTTATACATAATTCGTAGTTCTGTCATTAACTCATTGAAACTTTATTTTAATTTATGCATAAGCTAATTATATCTAGTGAAGACACTCGCTTAGTTTTTTCTTTTTATTTTCTTCTCCTAAAAGTGCTCACGGAGAAATGTATTCAACATATCCTTATAGGCAATTATTTGTAAAATGTACTGTATTGGCATTGACTAAACTATTTTAAATAATATTTTATTGTGTGCCTTTGAATGTTATAGCTGCTGATGTCTTGTTATGGAGGAACAAGAAGATTTCTGCCAGTGTTTTAGCTAGTGCAACGGTTGTTTGGGTGCTTTTTGAATGGCTTAACTATCATTTTCTTACTCTTTTATGCTTTGCATTGGTTCTTGTCATGCTTGCACAGTTTCTATGGTCAAATGCTTCTGGCTTTTTCAACAGGTTAGTCATGCATCTCTCCATCCTTTTTCTTTTCCCATCAGTATGTGCTACTCAACTTTACAGCGTTATTGAAGTATGATTCTTCGTTCATGTTGACAGAGCGTCATCTGATGTACCTCGGCTTGCTGTCCCGGAAGAACTCTTTGTGAATATTGCAACTATAGTTGGTGGTGAGGTTAACCGGGGTTTGAGGTTTCTTCAAGATGCTTCTTGTGGGGGAAACTTGAAGCAGTTTCTTATTGTATGTTTGCATTTACGTTCATATACTTTGTATTGTCATTTATCATTTTAGTTTCTGACACCTGTGCTTGAATCAGTGCTTGTTCTTCACTTAATTCGTTTACTTTGAAGTTTTCTACATACTTTTTGAATAGTTATGTTAATCTATGCCGGCCAATTCTCAATATCAAACTTGTTTGATCTTTTCTTACTGTTAGGCTCTATATTGGTCTAACATTGACAGTACATAATTAAATGCTGTAATTCATTTATAACATTATATTCCATGGTTTCTTACATGTTTTTAGTCTGTTGACATCCATGACCGGATCTTCCATGCCAGATCTGAGAAATAGAAGCTACTTTAGAGTCAATTAAGACTGCTTCTGTAAAACCGGGGAACCAATTAAGTTAGGCATAAAATTTGTAGTTTCACTCCTTTTTTTAGGCATAAAATTTGTTGGAATTTAGAATTAACAATAACTTTAAGTAACTGATGCCATATAGGAAAAAGATAGGTGCTTGAGGTTGTGATTACTTTCGTGTAAAGTAAACCTCATTATAATCGGGTAAACAAAACCTCATTTCCCTTAAGCAATCGTGTTTGATGTGATAATGCCTCATTATAACAGCTTAGTCAAGGATTGAAGTAGTTTGCACAAGGTCTAAGTTCCTAAGTTTTAACCTTATTTGCTGTCATTGTAAAAAAAAAAGCGTCATTATATCGCATTGTTGTCAACAAATTAGTGGACATTATTTGTTGTAAGGAGATTGAAATTGGAATGTTAAAATAAAACAACAATAGTTGTTAAGATGATAAAGCTAATAGTTGGGTAGTTAGCTATAAAAAGGCCAGGTCAAACCTGACCTAAGAATGCATTCATTCATTCAATTGATTTCTCTTACCTTGTAAATCTCTTCTCAATAACATTCTCAGAACCTCCAATTCTTTGGGTTCCCTGTTTCTGTAGTTCTTCGAGTTATCCAATTCCTAGAATTACTTTTTGCACAACAATTGGTATCAACTAGGTTGGCGCTTTTTTATCACCATCTTCATGGTAGAATCCACACAAAGTGTTGGAGCAATGAAGGACTTGGAAGAAAGATTGGCATCACGATTGGAGGGATGTTTGGCAGAGTTGGCATGATCTATACAAAATACTTTGGGTGTTGCTATGCAAGAAACCTTGCAAGATTTACTCAGACAAAATGCAAATGCCAAAGGATTGATGGCAAGAATGGATCAACATACGTATTCTTGTAGCACACATCTAGCAATAATTGACTTGTCCCCTTTTAATGGTGATAATGCCCATCAATTACTTTTTCAATGTCACAATTTTTTCCTCATTGATAACACCCTTGATGAGATTAAAGTCAAGCTAGCGGTTGTCCATATGGAGGGATGTGCAATGTAGTGGCAATCTGCAATTTCTAGAACAACCAATTACAGTGCTTGGCTTGGAAGGAATACCAACTGTTGGATTTGGAGAACGATTTGGAGACGTGGGTGCTGACCCAATGACCAATTTGATGAAGTTGCGTCAAAAGAAGTTAGTGGTGGAATATTATGAGGAGTTTGACACCATTTTTAATCGGTTGAATTTATTGGAAGAATACTCCCTAAGTTTTTTCATGGGAGGTCTCAAGAAAGATATGCAGATGATGGTTCATATGTTCCAATCCACTACGGTCCACAAAGCTTTTTTGCTAGCAAGGTTGAGGTAGGAAACTTTTCAAGCTCGACAATTACAACAACAGTCGACAACACCAGGGGGTGTTAGGTCCCAAATCATCGAATCTGTACAAGAGTGTTTCAGTGGATGAAGACAAGGGTGAATGGAGAGCTAAAAATTTGTGCTACTTCTGTGATACTCCTTATTCCCCATTACATGGGTTAACACACAAGAAATTGCAACTTTATGTGTTGGATGCTCCCGAGGAGGAAGTGTGAGAGGAGGATAGCGAAACAATAGGGCTAGTGGATGAACTTCACATTTTTGTAAATGCGCTAGTGGGTATAGCTAGTTTTCAAATGATGCAGGTTACTATCACAAGAAACCATTGCACATCTTGATTGATAGTAGTAGTACACACAATTTCTTGGATATTCAGGTTGCCAAGAGATATGGTTGTAAAATTGAAGCAATGAATTGTCTAAATGTTGTGGTGCAGATGGTTCCAAGATTCAAATATCTTTAATGGTGAAAGATTTTTCTTTCACTATTCAACAAATCATGTTTAAAACAAATATGATTTTAATTCCCTTGGGCTGTTGTGATATTGTCCTAGGCATTGAATGACTAGTTACTCTAGGGGATATCACTTGGAACTTTAATAATTAGACGACCATGGGTTTCAGGATTCATGGAAGAAGACATGTCTTACGCAGTTCTTCCTCAAGGGGGTTGAAAACGGCTAAAAAGCAACAATTTCAATAGGCTTTGGATGAAGGTGTGCATATGTCCATGTTGCATGTAGGAGAAGAAGGAGCTTTGTTACAAGTGCTAACCACACACACAACTTAGTTGCCAATAGCAAAAGACGTAACTCCATTGTTACGAGAGTTTGGTGATGTTTTTGTGGAGCCAACTCAACTACCTCCCTTCTAACCAGATCATGATCATCAAATACCCTTGGGGCAAGGCACTAATCCGGTTAATATAAGGCCTTACAGGTATGCGAAAAACTAGAACGATATCATGGATAAGTTGATTCAGAAATATTTGTAGTCCAATGTAATTCGAAATATCACGAGCCCTTATGCCAACCCTTTGGTGTTGGTCAGTAAGAAGGATGGGACATGGAGGATGTGTATAGATTACAAGGAATTTAACAAGAATACATTGAAAAACAAATTTCCAATCCCTTTGGTTGAAGACTTGTTGAACGAATTATATGGCTTAACAATCTTCTTTAAGATTGATCTCCGATCTGGGTATGATCAAGTTCGAATGGATCTTGCTGATGTGCACAAAACAACTTTTAGGAATCATGGTGGCCACTACGAGTACATGGTAATGCCATTTGGGCTTACCAATGTGCTTGCAACTTTTCAAGGTCTGAATGTAATCTTCCAACAATTTATAAGAAAATTTTTGTTGGTTTTCTTCGATGACATTCTTATATAGTGAGAATTTGCAGCAACATTTACACCATCTAAGGATAGTTTTGTTGACATTGAGAGGGAGCCAATTGTTTGCTAGACACTCTAAATGTTACTTTACGATGGAGAAAGTGGAATACTTGGGCCATTTCATATTTGGAGAAGGAGTAACCACTGACCTAGTAAAATTGAAGCAATGGTTCAATGGCCTTTGCCAAAGACCATCAAGCAGCTCAGAGGATTCAGGGTACTATTGGTAGTTTGTTAAAGGCTATGGAGTAATAGCCAAGCCCCTCAATGATATGCTGAAGAAGGAGAATTTTAGGTGGACAGATGAAGTGAAATTGGCTTTTCAGGAACTAAAAATATTGCTCACGCCTATTCTAGCCTTGCCAAAATTTTCTGAAGAGTTTGTGGTGGAAGTTGACGCATTTGGAGGGGGAATTGGTGTTATGCTAATGCAGGACCATCATCCCATAGCCTACGTAAGTAGGATATTAAATTTACAGTAGCAGTCCCTATCTACATATAATACAGAGCTATTGGTTGTGGTTTTAATAGGGGAGACATTATTTACTTAACTGACACTCTGTGGTTAAGATAGATCAACAGTCTCAAATTTATCTTGAACCAGAGATTAACTACAGTTTTTCAGCAGAATTGGTTAGTCAAGCTCATGGAGTTTGGTTTCAGGATAGAACACAAGAAGGGACAAGAAAACGTGGTTGCGGATGCCCTCTCAAGTAAGCCTTTGTTGGAGTGTAATCAATTAATAAGGCAACAATTACATTCGGATTTAGTTAACATAATTTATCAATCTTGGTTGCAAGATGTGAGTTTGCAAAAATTGATTAAGGAAGTCCAAAGTGCTCAAGGCTCACATAAGCATTATGAATGGGTGAATGAGTTGAGAAAAAAGGGAAAACTAGTTATTAGGAATGATCCACAACTTAAGAAAGAGCTGCTTCAGTGGTTACATGCAACTGCTATAGGCGCCGTTTAGGGGTAAATGCAACCATGGGAAGAGTAAATAGTGTATTGGAAGGGGTTAATGAATGATTCAGAACATTCATCCAACAATGTTTTGTATGCTAATAGTGTAAAAACGAGATAGTAGCTACCCTAAGACTGTTGCAGCCTTTACTTGTACCAAATCATATGTGGCAGCATATTACAATGGATTTTGTTGAAGGACTACCTAAGTCACGAGGAAAAGAAGTCATATTTGTGGTGGTAGACAAGTTGAGTAAAGCGGCTTATTTCATAGTTTTGGCTCACCCTTATATGGCTAGCAATGTAGTTCAAGCTTTTATGGACAATGTATTTAAGCTGCATGGATGTCCAAACTCTATTACAAGTGACAGGGATCCTATATTTTTGTAAGCCAATTTTGGCAAGAATTTATGGCTGTCAAAGGGGTTCAAATTCAACTCTCAACTAGTTATCACCCACAAACAGATGGGCAATTGGAGGTGGTGAACAGGTGCTTAGAGACTTATCTCAGGTGTATGTATGCCAACACACCCTAGAAATGGTTCAGATGGTTAGCCATGGTGGTATAATAATTCCTACCATACAACAACCAGAACGATTGTTTTTGAAATTGTCTATGGGCCGCCCCCTATCCATCTTCCTTACCTTCCAGGAGAATCAAATGTCGAATTAGTGGATAGAAGTTTGAGGAAGAGAGAAAAGATGTTAAAGCTAATCAAGTTTCATCTAAAAAGAGCTCAAGAGAGATGAAACAATTGGTTGACAAACACAAAACCGACCGAAAATACAATATTGGAGACTTAGTCTATGTGAAACTACATCCATATATAGGCAGATATCAATGACCTTCAAGAAAAATGCAAAGTTGAGCCCTAAGTATTTTGGACCATACAAAATCATTGATTGTATTGGATCTGTAGCTTATAAATTGGATTTAGGTGGGCAGTCCAAGATTCATAATGTGTTCTACATTTCAAACTTAAGAAACATGTGGGAGAGGCCTTGACTTCCACACACTTACCTTAGTTAGGCGGAAGATGCGTTAGAAGAAAAGGAACCAAATTACATTTTGGACATAATGGCTGTCAAGAGAAAGGGAGCACCTGTGACCAAGGTTCTTGTGGAATGGAAACACCAACTTCTAGAAGATGCTACGTGGGAGTTCTACTATGACCTCAAGAAGAAATATCCAATGTTCAATCCTTGAGGACAAGGATTTCTAGAAAGGGGCTTTGTTAGTGTTGAATATAGGGAAACACTGTATAGGGTTAATTTCCCTTATGTATTTACCACACATAGGGCAGTGTATTTATAATAAAGAAAGGTACTCCTCAAAAGAGTAACAGAATACAAATAGGGTAAATAAAAAGATATTATTTGATATTGTGATTAACAATATCTAACAATATCTCAACAATATCAAACAATATCAACTAATATCTAATCATATCTAACACTCCCCCTCAAGCTGGAGCATACAAATCGTATGTGCCTAGCTTGGTACAAAGATAATCCATCCTAGGTCCCCGTAAAGACTTAGTGAAAATATCTGCTAATTGATCACATGAGTTAACGAACTCAGTCTTGATGTCTCCAGACATAATCTTTTCCCGAATAAAATGGCAGTCAATCTCAATGTGTTTAGTCCTCTCATGAAAGACAGGATTAGAGCTTATATGGAGAGCAGCCTGATTGTCACACACTAGTGTCATTTGAGTGACATCTCCAAATTGTAGCTCTTTAAGCAATTGCTTGAGCCAAATAAGTTCACAGGTAGCTGAGGCCATAGCTCTATACTCTGCTTCTGCACTGGATCTTGCCACAACACTTTGTTTCTTACTTTTCCATGAGATCAAGTTACCACCAATGGAAACACAATACCCAGATGTAGATCTTCTATCAGAGGGAGATCCTGCCCAATCAGCATCCGAATAGCAGACAACTCTTGTATGATTATGGGAGTCATACACCAAACCTTTTCCAGGAGACTTTTTGATGTACTTCAATATACGGATGACTGCATTCCAATGATCTTGACAAGGAGAATTGAGGAATTGACTCACCACACTGACTGCAAAGGAAATGTCAGGGCGAGTAACTGTAAGATAATTTAATTTTCCAACTAATCTTCTATACTTGTTCAGGATCCGACATTGGCTCCCCCGATTTGGCAAGAGTTTGGTATTAGGATCCATGGGTGTGTCAACAGGCTTTGAATTCATCAACCCAGTTTCCTCCAAAATATCCAATGCATACTTTCTTTGAGATATAACAATGCCATCGGTAGATTGTGCTACCTCAATACCCAAGAAATATCCGAGTTTGCCAAGATCTTTGGTTTGAAAATGGTGGCAAAGGTGTTGTTTCATCCGAGAGATGCCATGATGGTCACTACCTGTAAGAACAATGTCATCGACATACACTATCAAATAGATACATCCAGGCATTCGAGTGACTGGTAAAAGATCGAGTGGTCCGCCTCACTTCTAGTCATTCCAAATTGTTGAACAACGTCGCTAAACTTTCCAAACCAGGCCCTAGGAGACTGTTTTAGGCCATATAAAGATTTGCGAAGACGACATACCAATCCAGAAGACTCCCCCGAGCAACAAATCCGGAGGTTGCTCCATATAAATCTCTTCTTGCAAATCGCCATTCAAGAAAGCATTTTTGACATCCGAGTTGATAAAGAGGCCATTGTTGAATAGCAGACCATGGCAATGAATAAACGAACGAAGCCATCTTTGCCATCTGGAGAGAAAGTATCACCATAATCCAACCCAAAAATTTGGGTATAGCCTTTGGCTACAAGGCGAGCTTTGAGGCGATCAATAGTACCATCAGGACCAACCTTGATAGCGAAGACCCACCTGCAACCAACAACAGATTTTCCGGATGGTAATGGGACAAGCGCCCAGGTTCCACTAGTCCGAAGAGCACCGAGTTCATCTAGCATGGCCTCGACGCCAACCAGGGTGGGCTAAGGCTTCGGAGACAGATTTAGGAATAGACACGAGAGGAAATAGACGAGAGACAGGTATAAAATGGTGAAGAAATTCGATGATAACTTAAAGCATTATAATGTGGAGAAGGATTACGAGTAGAACGCGTACCTTTACGAAGAGCAATAGGAAGGTCGGACTACGTGGACTGAACCGGAGGAGGCGAGTATTTGGCACTGGGAGTGAGTCATGTGGCGTCTGTTGTGGGCGAGGTCTCGCGACTATAAACCTGAAGGGGTGGTGGAGGAGGAGGGGCTAATGGTGGATGGTCCTCAACATAAGGATCAATGAGAACAGGAATGGGAACTGTAGCAGATGGAGACTCAGCAGGTAGGGAAGGGTCCTTAAAGTAAAAGGAAAACTCATTGAAGGTGACATCGGCAGACACAAAATAACGATTAAGAGAAGGAGAAAAACACTTGTATCCTTTTTGGGATCGAGTAAATCCTAAGAAAACACATTTGTGTGATCGAGGAGATAACTTATCATGACCAGGATCAAAATTGTGGACAAAACAGGTAGACCCAAAAACCTTCAGAGGTAAAGGATGGAGAGTGTCATGAGGAAATAAAATAGAATGGGGAATTTTGTTATCTAAAACCGAAGAGGGCATATGATTAATAAGATAACGAGCAAGTAAGAACAGAGATCACCCCAAAAATGTTGAGGAACCTCACCATGAATTAAAAGAGTACGGGTTGTTTCAATAAGGTGTCTATTCTTGCGCTCGAGTCACCCCATTTTGTTGAGGGGTATAAGCATAGGAAGTTTGATGAAGAATGCCATGAGAAGCCATAAATTGTTTAAACGAGTTTGAAAGATATTCACGGCCATTATCACTTCGAAAAGTTTGAATAGAGACACCAAATTGATTTTTAATTTCATGATAAAAGTTTTGGAATATAGAAAACAACTCGAACGATTTTTCATTAAAAATAACCAAGTACAACGAGAGAAATCATCAATAAAAGTAACAAAATATTGAAAACCTAAATTAGACTTAACACGACTGGGTCCCCAAATGTCGAGTGAACTAAGGCAAAGGGGGATGAAGCACGCTGGGAAACACTACGAGGAAAGGAAGTACGACTATGTTTGCCTAACCGACAGGACTCACACACCAAATTGGACAAGCTGGGATAAGCTGGGAACAAGTTGCTCGTAATTTGCGCAGACCGGGGTGACCAAGCCGAGCATGAAGGAGAGAAGGAGACTCCATAACCGTGCCAACATGTGGAGAAGGTTGAAGATTATAAAGTCCATGTGACTCACATCCGGTGCCAATCACTCTTTGCGAGCTCCGGTTACGTAGGGAAACGAAGTTTTGGTAAAAGAGATAACACAATCAAGAGATCGAGTTAGATGGCTAATGGATAATAAGTTAAAGGGGGACCCGGTACATACAAAACATTATCAATGGACAACGAGGGAAAAATAGTAACCGTTCCAACACCATGAGCTAAAGTTGTAGACCCATTAGCCATTGTAACGAGAGGGTAAATTATGAGAAGAAGTGAAAGAGGAAAATAAGGATTTGTTACCGAGTGATGTGATCGGTGGCGCTCGAGTCAAGAACCCAAGGGCCAATAGAAGAAGAGTGAGTCGGACCAGACAAAAGATGTACCTGTGTGGGCAACGAAGTAGTGGAACCGGAGGGCTTTCGATCCTCATACCATTGAAGAAAATCATTGAAGATAGCAGATTTGTCCGAAGGTACGGACGAAGGAGGATCCACAAGCAGAGGATTGTGCGGAAGAATCGGCCCGAGCAACTGCAGCAGATCGGCGAGGATAACCATGTAAAGCATAACATTTGTCAATTTTGTGGCCTAGTTTGCCACAATGGTCACACTTGACACGCCCTTTGCCCGGCTTGTGAGAGCGATTACGATCATCACGGTGAGAGGCCAAGGCGGATGAATCATTAGAAACTACAGGGGAATATTGAGAGGTTTACATGGCACCCGCAAAAGGGAGGAACTGGTAGCGGTAAACCGGGTGTAACAGGGGAACCCAAAATCCGGTCACAAACAGGGGCATATTTATCAGCAAGTCCGTGTAACATCAAAACCATGAAACACTTTGATCGTTGCTCTAATTCTTGGGCAGGAGTCGAGGCAGGGGGTAATAACTCATTAAATTCATGGAGAAGAGCATGGATCTTACCCACATAATCCGTCACAGGATCCTTATCTCGAGGAGCAATAACATCAAGAAGATTGTAACAAACACCATAAAGACGTTGAGTGTCATTGGTGTATAATAATTTGGCTTGTTCCCAAACGTCATAACATGTGCCATACGATCGAAAAATTTGTTTTAAAGAAGATTGGATGGTATTCTTGAGAACCATACATATATGAGCATCAACTTTCTTCCAACTGGACACGATCATTGGAAGGAACATCATCTACCTTGGTAGTAAGATGATCAACATACCCCGACTCTCAAGCCAAAGTCTAATATCGGATGCCCAAGTTGCATAATTCGTACCATCGAATTTATCAATGGGTAAATTCACATTGACATAATTAGTAAAAACAGATTGCTCGGACCCACCGGAGTCGACGGAGGTAACTTCGAGACTGGAAGTGGCAGCTGAAGATGCCATGGAGGAAGAGAGAGAAAAACCCTAAAACACCAAAGAGGTCCGATTGGAGCAGCGAGGACAGATCCGGAGAGAGGAGAAGGAGGCGACGCCGGCGCAAAGATCGGCAGCCTGAACGGCGGCGAGACGCGCCGCCACGCGCGGCAGAACGGGAGAAGGTGGCGCGGCTTCGGGAGGCGCGTGAGGGAGCGTGGCTGCTCCGATGACCGCGAAACTTCCACGGTGGAGGTCGCACGGAGGAGGCGAGCAAAACCCTGTGCTCGGCGGCGATGGAGGCGGCGACAGCTGCAGGTTTAGTGGCAGAGCCGAAAAAAAATCCCAAGAGACCTTAAGCTCTGATACCATGTTGAATATAGGAAAAAACTGTATAGGGTTAATTTCCCTTATGTATTTACCACACATAGGGAAGTGTATTTATAATAAAGAAAGGTACTCCTCAAAAGAGTAACAGAATACAAATAGAGTAAATAAAAAGATATTATTTGATATTGTGATTAACAATATCTAACAATATCTCAACAATATCAACTAATATCTAATCATATCTAACAGTTAGAATAAAAACAGCAACAGCTGGTAAGCGGATAGTTGGGTAGTTAGCTATAAAAAGGCCAGGTCGTCAAACTTGACCTACCTTGTAAATCTCTTCTCAATAACATTCTCGGAAACCCATTGTAGTTCTTCGAGTTATCCAATTCCTAGAATTACTTTTTGCACAACATGGAACCAAATAGAAGGGACTGTGAAGGGGGGTTTTGTTTTTTTCTTTTTTTGGGGAGGGAGGGGCTGGAACTTTGGCAAATAAATGAATAGATTTGTTGCCTTTTCTTGATTTGGGGGATCATATTTATATATCAAAATAAGCATATAAATGGTTAAGTATCTTGAATGCACAACCATAATAGGGCATCTCTACCGTCTGGAGGTTGTTTTTAACCATTTACATACCTAAAAACTGAAGTTATTTCTACATGTAGTAAAGAAAAAGTTACATGTATTTTTCCATGAAATTTGTGATCAATGGTCAAAACTTCCCCAGGTTGTAGGAGGTTTGTTTGCTGGTGCTGTGATTGGGAGCTGGTGCAATTTCATATCTGTCATCTATATTGGTGAGAAACCTAACTTGTCTTCTTTGGATAGATTCACTATTCCTTTGATTCATACATTGTCCCACATTTTCCTTCTGAGAAATGTTAAGGGCACTCTTTCTAACACATTTATAACACACTCTCTACTATTAGTTGAAATTTATTGAAAATTACAAATTTTGATGACTCACTTCTCATTTAATAATTTTATCCTGATTTGAAAGTACAACCTACTAAAATGTGTGATTTTCAATTAATTTCAGTCATAATAGTAGTGAGAGTGTTTGAAATATAGTAAAATGTTCTTTTTGTTTATGCTATTATACTTTTATGTTTCACCAAGCAAGTATTAAAATTCAAAAAAGATTTTGAAAATGTAATTTTTCTGTAATCTTCGTTTTGTGTGGTTAGAAAGCCCCATAAATAGCATACTTAATATTATTTGGTCCCTGACCATCTATTGTCATTAGTCTTTGAAGTTATCAATTTATTATCATTTTAGTCCTTGAAGTTAACCACTTCCCATCATTTCAGTTCCAGAAAGTTCTTTCGACATTTTGATCAGATCCTACTAAAATAACAATAAGTGGTAAACTCTGGATCAAAATGACTGTGTCATGTAAAGGTTCTATAACAACAGGGCTAAAGTGATAGGCAAATTACACCTTCAAGGACTTTTTTTTTGAATTTTAACATTTCAGAGACTTAAGTGAGAATAAACTGTATTTTCAAGAACTGAAGGGACTGTTTACCCTTCAACTAACCCTATAAAATCTTTTCTCCACATAACATAAACAGTTGAAATTGGATAAATTTAAAAGATAGCCTAAACTTCATGATCCAAAGTAGAGAAAATTGAAGGGGCTAGCATAAACAGTGAGATGAATCAACGTCACCACTGTGTGTGATTGTGAACAGACTCAGATATAAATGAGGTAAGATGCAGGATTGGAGTTTCTGATTATATACCATTTCAAGACAAAAACTGAATCTTGTTTACAAACAAACACTGGCCAAAGTTCATGTATATTGTTTTTGGGGTCTAGTTATACCTATCATTCACATCACATGACACCTCTTAAAAGCACTAATGATGTTTCTCCACTTAGTTAGGTGTTCATGATATACTTGATTTCTGATCTAATTTTTTTGCTCTAAGGTTTTGTTGCTGCACATACACTTCCAGTTTTCTATGAAAAGTATGAAGATGAAGTTGACAAC
This sequence comes from Sphenostylis stenocarpa, assembly GCA_963425845.1. Classification (NCBI taxonomy): domain Eukaryota; kingdom Viridiplantae; phylum Streptophyta; class Magnoliopsida; order Fabales; family Fabaceae; genus Sphenostylis; species Sphenostylis stenocarpa. The sequence continues at coordinate 55,346,917 of OY731403.1, forward strand.
TTTGTTTACAAGGCTTTTGGTCAGATGCAACATCACTACCGAAATCTTGATGCTAGTGTGCTCAGCAAAATCCCCAAGGGAAAAGGGAAGAAACATGAATAGGTTGGCTTATGTTAATTAATTTGAAATTCAATGTGCATCTGAACACATTATGGCAGATGGGGGATTGGAATAAAGTAACAAGAAGACAATATTTCAACCATATGACTGATATCGAGTGGACCAAATAAAATTGTATCTGTAGTTGTTGTTCTAAATGTCTTTGCATTTAGACTAAGCACATGGTTAATTTTGTTAAGTTCAATGGATCTGTTTAGATAATTTTTTTATAAATGATTGTGAAAAAAGAAAATAATAAATGAAATATTATTTTTCATAAATTAAAATTAATCTATATATATAAGTTAATTTGTAAGAATTATCTCATGGTTAACTTCTCAACAATGGTTTTTAGTTTATATAGAAGTATATTTAATTTTTTTCACTATAAATTGGTGTGAAGTTTCTTTATAAGTAAAGAAAAAAAATGGAATGAGTGTTTTCATTTGTTAAAATTAGCCCATGTACTAGTTTAATAAATAAGAAGTTAGAGTAATTATATGAAAAAAACTTTTATAATTTTTTTATAAGAAATATAGTATAATGTTATAAAGAAAAGAACTAAATCTAAACTTAGATAAATCAAACATAAAAAAAAAAAAATCCATACTAATGTTGTCAATTAGATTATTGTACTAAGTCTAAGCTAATATCAATTCCAATATTGGCAAGTTTGTCTGCACATTTATTACTTTCTCCAGAGATATGCAAAATATAAGAGTTAATTGTTTTAGACATATCATGCAACGATTCCAATGGTTTCTCTAAGGCCAAAGAACAATGTCAAACTTATTGATAGCATATAAAATTGTCACCTAATATAAGTTTCCAATCATAACCCTTTTTCTAGGATGAGTATCAATGTTGAAATATTTGAGTATGATAAAGTCCCGGTGTGTTATTCATAACCCTGTTTGTAAGATTATGGGTGAGATATTGAGTATGATAAAGTCCCGGTGTGTTATTCATAACCCTGTTTGTAAGATTATGGGTGAGATGCGCATTGTGTTTGTTATAAACTAAGATGATCAACTTCTTAATATAAAAGATTTAGGAATTAATTGTAAGAAAAAGTGCAAAAAAAAAAAAGGTAAAAGAGAAGAATAGAAATGCAGTAGGAAAAATTGTCTTTCACTGCTACCCACAGAACAATGTCAAACTTATTGATAGCATATAAAATTGTCACCTAATATAAGTTTCCAATCATAACCCTTTTTCTAGGATGAGTATCAATGTTGAAATATTTGAGTATGATAAAGTCCCGTGTGTTATTCATAACCCTGTTTGTAAGATTATGGGTGAGATGCGCATTGTGTTTGTTATAAACTAAGATGATCAAGTTCTTAATATAAAAGATTTAGGAATTAATTGTAAGAAAAAGTGCAAAAAAAAAAGGTAAAAGAGAAGAATAGAAATGCAGTAGGAAAAATTGTCTTTCACTGCTACCCACAGAGCTATGCTCTAATAGAGAATTCTAATAGAGAATAAATATTCCCTACCCACTGATTTCTCACTCATTCCTCCTCCCTCCTCTCACTACATGTCACTCATCCCTAAATAACTAAATTCCCCTCATCCCTCCTTATAAACTTACTCTTCTAATAATTTCTCTTTCCTCCTTGTCAGCAAAAAGAATCACATTCCTTTTTTACTCTTTCTAGAGTACACATACCACACGTTGGGTCCATGACTTAGCTGATCTATCACTAGACCCCTATCATTGCCTCCTCCTAAAACAACAGTCTTGTCCTCAAGACTGACTTCTGGAAATTGACTTTGGATGGCTAGTTTGTCTCCCCACATGACACTCTCTGTCCCTTGGCCCTTCCACTGAACCAACAGCTGATCAACATCCTCCCCTCCCTTTCGCACCCGCCTGACCGCTAAAATAGCATTGGGTTCCACCTCTATGCTCTCCTCTCCTTCAATGTTCTCAGGTAGTTCAGCCTCCACTGCGTACTTACCCACTGCCTTCTTGAGTAATGAGACATGAAACACGAGATGAATCTTCAAAGTCGGTGGAAGTTTGAGCTTGTAAGCCACTGCACCTACACACCCAAGCACTTCACAAGGACCAAAATACCTTGCCGCTAACTTGGGACTGATTCTGGTGGCTACCGAGCCTTGCCTATGGGGGCGCAACTTCAGAAAAACCCACTCCCCATTAGCAAAATTGCGCTCTTGTTGATGTGCATCAACTTGTCCCTTCATACGATTTTGAGCATGAGTCAAATGATGTTTTAGTTGTCGTAAAACCTCGTCTTTGTCTACCAATTCTTGCTGCACAACTTCCACCAACGTTTCCCCTTGTAGAAATCTCACCAATGCTGGTGGTTTACGGCCATACACCGCCTCAAACGGGATAGTTTCGGTTGATTGATGGAATGTGGTGTTGTACCAATATTCTACCCAATGCACCCAATTTACCCACGTTTTTGGTTGGTCAGCGATGAAACAACGTAGATAGGTTTCTAGGAAACAGTTGACTATCTCCGTTTGTCCATCCGTTTGGGGATGGTATGCGGTATTCATCTTCAGCTGAGTGCCCTGCAACTTGAAGATCTCCTTCCAAAAAATACTGACAAAAATAGGATCTCTATCACTGATAATGGCCTTGGGAATGCCATGTAACTGAATCACCTCCTTGACAAAAATCTCAGCCATCGTCTTTGCTGTATAAGGATGTTTAAGAAGAATGAACTGACCATATTTTGACAACCTATCTACTGCCACTAATATTGCCTCATACCCACGAACTTTAGGAAGACCTGTTATAAAGTCCATGGAAACCTCATCCCAAATTTGCTGGGGAATTGGCAGAGGCTGCAAAAGGCCACCAGGGGAAGTAGCCAAATATTTTTGTCTTTGGCAAATATCACAATGCTGGACATATTCTTGAATCTTCTTTGTCATCCCAATCTAATACAGGTTGGCTGCAAGGCATCTATATCTCCCGTAAAAACCTGAATGTTCCCCATCTGCAGTGGCATGGTATTCTTGCAACAATTTAGGTATCTAGTTAGAATTTGCTAATATCACCAACCTTCCTTTATAATACAAAACTCCCCTGATATAAGAGAAACCTGATTTAGGAGCGTTATTTTGAGCCAACCCTTCAATGATAACCTTCAACTTGGGGTCTCGATGCACCTTCTCAATGATTTCTTGACTGTCCTCCCAAAACAGATATTATATCAGGGAGTAGAAAGACCCTTCGACCTCATGCATTTGGGACAAAGCATATGCACCTCTGTTACTAGCACCCCGTTTATATACAATGTCGAATTGATAGCCCAATAACTTGGCCATCCAATTCTATTGGTCCATGGTAGAAATGCTTTGTTGCATGAGTTGCTTGAGGCTTTTCTGATCAGTGCTCACCGTGAACTTTCTACCCAACAAATAGGGTCTCCAATGTTGGATTGCCAACACTACCGCCATTAATTCTTTTTCATAAGCTGAGTTGGACAGATTGCATTCACTTATGGCCTTACTAAAATAAGCTAATGGTATGCCCATCTGTGTGAGTATTGCCCCAACCCCTCCATTGGAGGCATCACATTCAATCATAAACTGTTGAGTGAAGTCAGGTAAGGCCAACATCGAGGCTTCCGTCATCTTTGTCTTTAGCTGATAAAAAATGCATTTTGAGCATGAGAATTCCATTGAAACCCATCTTTTTTAGTCAACTCAGTTAGAGCTTTGTGATCTTTCCATAGTCCCGTATGAATTTCTGATAATAACCCGTTAGCCCCAAAAAACCATGCACTCCTTTGACATTTTTTTGAATGGGCCACTGTTTGACACTCTCCACCTTCCTTGGATCCATCGCCACACCCTGGGCTGAGACCACATGACCCAAATACTCAATGGATTTCTGAGCAAACTGGCACTTCTTCTTGTTGGTCACCAATTGATGTTGTTGCAGCCTCTGTAGTACATGGTTAAGCTGTTTTAGATGCTCTTCCCAACTCCCACTATAGATCAAAATGTCATCGAAAAACAGCACCCCTTTTCTCAACATGTCATGGAAAACATCATTCATCAAGGATTGGAATGTGGAAGGAGCCTTCATAAGCCCGAAGGGCATAACTGGGTACTCGTAATGGCCCTCATGGTTCCTAAACGCCATTTTGTGCACATCCTCCTCCCTCATACGTACTTGGTGGTACCAGAATTTTAAGTCCAGCTTAGAGAAGAAAACTGCCCCATGAACCTTATCAAGCAACTCATCTATCACCGGTATTGGAAACTTGTCAGGGACCGTGACCTTATTCAAAGCACGGTAGTCAACACACATCCTCCAAGTAGCGTCTTTCTTTTTAACCAGAATTACCGGGCTCGAAAACAGGCTCTGACTTGGTCTGATAATACCCATGCTCAACATTTCTTTGACCTATTTCTCTATCTCATCCTTGTGATGATGTGGATATCTGTACGGACGCATGTTAACTGGTCTCTCTCCTTCACGTAACACTATCATATGCTCTTTACTCCTAGTTGGGGGCACTCCTTGTGGTTCTTCGAATACCGCTTCATACTTCAACAACACTAACTCCAATTTCTCTCTCCACTGAGGAGTCAGAAACAAATTAGCATTTTCAATGACATTTCCAGAAGCAAACTTTAGATCCGTGGACATCAACATGCCCCCCATCCATGTATGCCTCCCAATAAAATGGCTCTGAAACGCGGTTTGGGACTCTTGGTCCTGTCCCTTCAAATCCACCCAAACTTTGTTTCTCACTACCCTCATGGTTTTCTTACCCCAATCAACAACCATCTCTCCCATGGTAGACAACCAACACATGCCCAAAACCACATTAATATCCCCCAACTCAAACAAGTGGGCATCGATAGTTACTTTGAGCCCTCCTAAATCCATTCCCACAGCCTCGCATTTTCCCTTAGCTACCATTTTGCTCCCATCTCCCAACTTTATACTCATCCCCCTTGTGTCAATAATCTTCCACCCCATTGCTTGAGTTAATTTCCTCGATATGAAATTATGTGTGGCTCCACTGTCCACCAATACTAACACTGGGACTCCTTGAATGGTTGCTCTCAGTTTCAAAGTTTGGAACTGCTGGCCTTCCTTAGTTTCCAAACTTCCCAAATCAATCACACTACACTCTCCATCAACCCTCTCCTCTTCTTCAACTTCGAAGGTGTTTTGGGTGGACTCATCATCTATCTCTTCCTCATTGTCTAACACCATCACGCGCAACTGGTGATCTGGGCATTGATGCATTGGGTGGAATTTACCTCCACACTTGAAACATAGTCCCTTCCTTCTTCGTTCTGTGATCTCATGAAAAGATAAGTGTATGACTCCTCTGTCACCCCGTGGTACACTACTACGAGGGCTAGATCCACTTTCCCCTTCTACATTCTTGTTGGGCCTAAATTGTTGAGCCCACCCAAATCCCCCTCCTCTCATTAGATTTCCTCCTTTAAATTGCCCTCTTCCTCCATGAAACTGGGCCCAACCTATTCCTCTAACTCCTTTGTTTTGCAAACCCAAATCTGGCCTGCTTGGGTGAAATTGCTCATTCCCTACCTCCTTGCGAGTCATTGTTCCCCAACCTGGGTGAATCCCTTGAAACTCTGCTTCCATCGCTCTTGCCACGTTCAACATTTTGGATCTGGATATGGGTCCTAGGCCCCTCAGTGAACGGATCCTTCCTCGAATATTCTCCTTCAAACCATGTACAAAGTACCCGAAGTACTGGTTGAAAGCAATGATGGGGAGATTGATGGTAATGTGAAATATGTCCCTACATTCCTAAGAGATGATTTTGATGATGATTCAAGTCAACAACATTCAAACATCAAGCAAGCCCAAGATCATTCCTGAAGACTAGATAGAGTCTTAGAATACTAGATATGGAGGTACAAGTTGATGAAATAATATTATGCATAAGCCTCCAAAACACAAGTGTTATAAAATTTCATAACATGACATTTTTCACTATCATAATTCAGAATATGATTTTTACTCCGACATAATCGATTATGCTGAGGAGATAATTGATTTTGGCAGTTCAAAATTCAAAAATATATCTGTTTTGAAGAATAAATGTTTTTGAATATATCTTGATTTTTATCTACAAAAATATTAATGTCCAACGACAATTTTCTGACGCTATTTTTATATTTAATTAAGTTTTGATGGAAAATAAAAAATACACAATTACAGAATTCGAAAATACAATTTACATTCAATCAGTTTTGAGAAAAGAATTATGAGTAAGGCAACAAAGATATTTTACATGTTTTGAGAACACCCTCTTCTCCATTGTCACAAAGATATTTTACCAAAACCCTCTTCTCCATTGCCTACTGTGCTTTCATTGTTAATCACACGTTCTTGGAGGTTGACATTCTACAGGCTTCTATAATTTGTTGTCTCCATTACCTAGGCGTGACTGTTCTTATTTTATTACCTTAATCCTTTGTGGGCTTAAGTGGTTGATGGTTAAATTCCCTGTTTAGGGTTTAAGTAGTCACTATCATTTTGTTGTGTTTTTTTAGGGTTTCCTGTGTGGAAAGTGTTCATCCCTTTGATTTGTTCAGGGAGGTGTTTTCATCCTTTGATTTGTTCAGAGGAGGTGTTCATCCCTAGTGGAATTCTAGGGAGGTGTTCATTCATAGTGAAATTCTAAGGAGGTGTGTTCATCCTTTAATTTGTTCAGAGGAGGTGTTCATCCCTAGTAGGATTCTACGGAGGTGTTCATCCTTAGTGGGTTTCTAAGGAGATGATTGTTGTTGAATTATTGACAAGTGTATCAAAATTATCAATCGCAGTATAGTATTTTAATTAAATAAAAGTCGATCCCACAAGGAACAATTTCAATGAAAATTCCCAATTATATGCTTACTAAGTAGATTAAAACAAAACAAGTTTTGCATAAAGAGTAGAATTGAAATTAAATGACAAAGAACTGTAAATTGTGTAGAAATTATCAATTAAAGACACTTAGGATTGACTTCCTTTCTTTTCCCTCTTTTGTAATGGCTATATCAATTAACAATGTCAATTAACCTAACAATGTTGATGCCACCTACTTAAATCATCCATGTTGATTCCTCACACATGAAATTCATAAGAAAACCTAATAAATGTTGATTACTCACACAATTAAGAGATTTTCCAAGCATTAGGTTTAGGGTTTTAAAAATTGATACATTCATTCCATTCTTGGCAATTAACGTAATAAATATTTTTACTGTGATCTAGGGTTCAAGATATATTTTCCAATCATATCCCAAACATCAAGAATAAATCATTCCAAAGCACAAAGGATAAGAATAACAACATAAAAGCATAGATTAATATCTCAAAATATCACCATGATACAAAGGAGTTCAAAGGAAGTGCACCAAATCCCACGAGAATGAAGTTAGCCATTCATGTTGGCCATTACAATGCTCCAAATGTGGAAGAAGTAAAGAATTGATGCATATTGAACGAAACCCTAACAGTAGTCACACCTCTTCTCCCCAAAATCGCTTCCCCCTCTCAAAACTCGTCTTATCTTTTTATAGGAGAAATTGGGCTTTTGGGCTTCGCGTCTTTCACTCAAGCGAAAGTTTCCTATTTTTGCTCAAGCGAAAAATTGTTCGCTTGAGTGAGTGAGCTCGAGAGAAGAATAACTAATTTTTTCTCAAACGAATTTACTGGCGCTTGAGTGACTAACTTCAAGAGAAGAATAACTGATATTCGCTCAAGTGAGAGTCTATCTCGTTCGAGCGACTTCCATGCTGAAAATCTTCTTCCTCTTTTTAGTTTTGCTCCAATTATGTTGATAATGTGCTCCTTACTCTTGTATCAAGGTATTCTCGAATTCATCTTATATTGGGAGAAAAATAGATTACAATTAACATAAGTTAAGTGATTTCATAACAATTCAAAGTATAATTATATAAACTTTTTACCACTTAACTCCCCCAGCCTAGAATCTTGCTTGTCCCAAGCAAAGTGATTTTCCAAAACAAAATCATCACCTATTATCACTTTCTCTTTCAAAACCACAACATAAAAATATTTTTCTTCCAAAGGCAATGCTCACAACTCCAAATGAAAATAAAATATATAAGCATTCAAGTTACAAAAACTAACAAAGGAAAATTAATCGTCAACTATCCTCAGAGAAGCATGATTTTTCACATAGAGTGATATATAGTCATCTCTAACTCTCAAGGGTAAGTGTTTATCTTATTCAATCACTTCATTTAGACAATCTAATATTGATAATCATCTTCAAGTAATCAACATTTGTTAAGCAAGACTTAAATCAAAAGGTCTTTTATGCTTGTAATGGGACTAGGCTAAGAAAAAATTCATTGATTTTTCTGGGATATACAAAAGTATTTGAGAAATTTAAATCATATGAATGATTCTTGTTTAACATTTCCTCAAGTTAGGTTTCAGACTTCATGCTTTTTCTCCAACATCAAGATAGTGCATTAACCATCTCACTAGTTATCATTCACACCACTTTGAATTTCTTTTTCCTTTCTTCATGTTTTGCATTTATCATTTCGACTTAACCTCAACTTTTATGCTTTTCTTTTCCTTTTTCTCAACCTCTTTTTCTCCTCTTTTTTTTTTTTTTACATACCTAACAATACCCATAGGAAAACAATAGCAATACCCAACAATACATGTAGGAAAACTGATAACATTCATAATAATTTCATTTCTCAAATATAGGAAGGTGGATAATTTGTGTTTAGGCTCATGGGTTCTGTTTAAGAAAATATCTTGTTTTTTGCTCAAATGGGTTCAAATGGATGTCCTATAATTAATGCAAGGTTGACTATTTGGCTCTGGGTTATATCTACTACATAAGAAAAAATGTCTTTATCATTTTCAAGTCTCACTAACATGCAATCACTTCAAAGAATCAATCAATACCAGTTATCATCATAAAGTGTTGACACTCAATTTGAACTGTTTGTGGTACTCTACTCACCTGGGTTTTGGCTACCTTATCCAATTTAGTTAATTCCTAATTCCCTCATCAATTCCTTTTCACTATCATACTCATCATCCCAAAATCACTTGTTATTAGAACAATCAAAATGATTTTTTACGTTCCAGATTTGAATTAGACAATAAGCAATAATCTCATATATGGTTCTAATAAAAATTGTATGTGACAACAAATAAATTTAATCACATCAAATTGAGAACATTAATTAACTTTAAGTACCAATGTCAATTCAAAACATTAAAAACAAAACAATTTAAAATAATAAAAAAACTTAAAAACATCAAATTAACAAAACAAATAACTTAGCACAAAAAAAAACTTAAACTTAAATTAAATTATTGTCTCCCTTTTATTCTTCTTCACTTGCTGATTCTCCTTCTTCTTGTGCCTCAGTCTCAGCTGCAGACTTTCTCACCCCCTCTCAGAAAAGTTGGATTGTCCCCAGGCCATTGAAGTAAGACTTCAAAGTCTTGAGGCGAAGTTCACTGTGTACCTGGAGCAATCTTGCAAAGAAAGAATCTAAGAAAGAAAAATGCACAAAAAACTTAAACTGAAAAAAGAAAAAAAAAATTCAAAACACTGGGTTTTCTCCCGTGCTTGTTTAACATCTTCAACTCGACGCCTATTTGCTTTAGGGCTCATGCAGGTGAGTGATCAAGGTGATCTATACGCATTCTCCATCCCTTGATTGTCCTTGTGGGAATGCATTTATTCTTTTCATTGCGAATAACTGTCATCCCAGGATTCACCTTATGACTGTTAGAGATTGGGTAAATCATACCTGCTTCAGGAGGTTTCAGTACCTCTTTTTGAACAACTTCCTTCATAGTCAGATTGAGATGTCTTTGGGGTTGTGCAATAGGCTTGTAATCTTTTTTTTTTCATTTGAGATGAGCAATTCCTCCAAAATATCTATTCTGAGGCAATCTTTCTTGTCTTCCGATTGTTGTACAACTTCAAACAAATTAACTTCATCATCTCCACTTCTAATTTTCAACTTGCCCTTGTCAACACCTATAATTACTTTGGCAGTCTTCATAAATGGCCTTCCTAGGATTAATAGGATTTCCTCATTTTCCTCCATGTCCATAATCACAAAATCAACAGGAAATATGAATTTATCCACTCTAACTAAAACATCTTCTGCTACTCCATAAGGAATCTTTATTGATCTATCAACCAGTTGCAAAGTCATTCTAGTTGGTCTACCATCCAAGTCTCCTATTCTTTTGAGCATAGATAATGACATGAGGTTTATGCTGGGCCCTAAATCAAGTAATGTTTTTTTCACCGGTAATGCACCAACTGTGACTGGTATAGTGAAGCTTCTAGGGTCCTTGGACTTTTGAGGTAATGATTACTGGAATATAGCATTGCACCCTGCCTCTAACTTCACTATTTCATCAGTAAATATTCTTTTCTTAGTTAAGAACTCTTTCATGAATTTGGCATATGTTGACATTTTCTCCATAGCTTCCACAAAGGGTATATTGATTTGTAGTCTTTTGAATATATCCATAAACCAGGTGAATTATCTTTCTTTATCTATCTGTGAGGGAACCTTGGGATATGGTAACTTCTTTACAAATGGTTTTTGACTCCCTCATTTTTCTATCTTTTGTTTTTTCTCTCTCTCTTCGTTCTTCATATTAGGGATATGTCTTTCTTTATTATTCTCCTCTTCTTGCTCTTCATCTTCTTTTACCAGAACTTCTTCTTCAACAACTATATTGTCACCAATCCCCTTACTTACAACTTTTTCACTTCTTGTAGTTATTGAATTGCATTGTTCCCTGGGGTTGGTTTGTGTGTTAGCTGAAAATTGTCCTCCTTGTTGCTGCCTCCAATAGCTGCTTAGCCAGTTGGCCTATCTGAGTCTCTAAATTTCTGTATGAAGCCTCAGTATTTTTTTGACTAGAAAAAGTAGCTTGCATGAATTTTTCTAAAGTGTCCTCCAATTTGCTCATTCTGTCATGCATTGGAGGATATTGTTGCTGCTGATGTTGATATGGAGGTTGCTGATATGACTGTTGTTGAAATGGATTTTGTCTAGTAGATGAACTAGCACCTTGTTTCCACCCAAAATTTTGATTTTGATCTTGATTTTGATTTTGATTTTGATTCCCTCTCCATCCTTGTGCAAAATTATTCTGATAATTGTTGGAATTAGGGAAATTACCTTGACTGCCTTGACTACTACCTTGAGCACCCATATAATTAGTTTCTTCTTGTTGAATGTTGCCTTGATAAGAACATTGTTCATTTGAATGATCACCTCCACACAAGTCGCATTTCATAAATTGATGACCAGGAGAAGCTTGGATAACATGTATTTGTTGAGGTAGCTTCGCTATTTGTTGAGTCAATGCTTCCATCTGTTTAGTCAAAATTTTATTCTGAGCTAGCATAGCATCTGAAGTGTTAAGCTCCAACATTCCTTTCTTTTGAACTGGATGTCTATCATGTTGGGCCTGTTGGTCTGTAAAGGCTAGTGCATCAATAATTCTTGTGGCATGTTCGATTTTTGCATCTAGTATGGATCCTCCTGCTGCAGCATCTAATAACATCTTTGTATCAGGCCGCATACCAATATAGAAAATATTCAATTGAGCAATGTCTTCAAATCCATGATTTGGGCATCTTCTCAATAGTGATTTAAATTTCTCCCATGCTTCACAAAAAGATTCATCTGCTCCTTGTTTAAAGGTAGAGATGTCAGATTTTGCCTTGATGTAGCGGGATGGTGAAAAAAATCTGTTCAGAAACTTCTCTTCTACATTACTCCAATTAGTCAAACTCTGATTATGATGTGCCTTCAGCCACTCCTTTGCCCTACCTGCCAAAGAAAAAGGAAATAATCTCAAATATGCAGATTCAATATCTGCTGCTCTAATTCCCATGGTACCAATCAACTCATAAAAAGTAGACAAGTGAATGTAAGGGTCTTCATGATCCAATCCAGTGAATTGATGAGCACTAATCAAGCTTAAGAAAGCTGGATTCATCTCCAATGTTTGGTCGTCCGGTATTGCAATGCTAGAGAAGTGTCTCGGACCTTGCTGCATAACATAATTTCTAAGTGTTCTTCTAGGTGGATTTGGATTTGGTCCTTCCTCTGCCATGTCTTCTATGATTGGGTTTGGTAAATTGAGTGTAGGCGAAGGGTTAACAGATTCTCCTGCTGCTTGTTCTTGAGTTTCTCTTCTTCTTCTACCTTGGTTTCTCCGAACGATTTTTTCAATCTTCGGATTAAATTCTAACTGCTCTGAAGATACATGTCCTCTTAAACACATAAATCAAAAGAGTAACTCAAGCAAATATTAGCACAAGACAATAATTAAGAAACATAAAGCTAAAAAAAACAAGACAGAAATAAAAATAAAATACTTAATAAGCTAAACAAAGAATTATCAAAAAACACTGTTCCTCGGCAACGACATCAAAAATACTTGTTGAATTATTGGCAAGCGTACCAAAATTATCAATCGCAGTATAATATTTCGATTAAATAAAAGTCGATCCCCACGAGGAACAGTTTCAATGAAAATTCCCAATTATATGCTTACTAAGTAGATTAAAACAAAATATGTTTTGCATAAAGAGTAGAATTGAAATTAAATGACAAGGAAATTTAAATTGTGTAGAAATTATCAATTAAAGGCATTTATGATTGACTTCCTTCCTTTTCCTTCTTTTATAATGGCTATATCAATTAAGAACGTCAATTAACCTAAAAATGTTGATGTCACCTACTCAAGTCATCCATGTTGATTCCTCACACATGAAATTCATAAGAAAACCTAATAAATGTTGATTCCTCACACAATTAAGAGATTTTCCAGCATTAGGTTTAGGGTGTTAAGCAATTGATACATTCATTCCATTCCTGGAAATTAACGTAACAAATATTCTTACCGTGATCTAGGGTTCAAGATATATTTTCCAATCATATCCCAAACATCAAGAATAAATCATTCTAAAGCGAAAATGATAAGAATAACAACATCAAAACATAGATTAATATCTCAAAATATCACCATGATACAAAAGAGTTCAAATGAAGTGTACCAAATTCCAAGAGAATGAAGTTAACCACTCATGTCGACCATTACAATGCTCCAAATGTGGAAGAAGTGAAGAATTGATGCAGATTGGATGAACCCTAGCAGTAGTCGTGCCTCTTCTCCCTAAAACTGTTTCCCCCTCTCAAAACTCGTCTTATCTTTTTATAGGAGAAATTGGGCTTTTGGGCTTCGCGTCTTTCGCTCAAGCGATGACACTCGCTTAAGCGAAAGTTCCTTATTTTCGCTCAAGCGAAAAATTGCTCGCTTGAGCGAGTGAGTTTCATAGAAGAATAACTAATTTTTGCTCAAACGAATTTACTGGTGCTTGAGCGACTAACTTCTAGAGAAGAATAATTGATATTCGCTCAAGCGATAGTCTATCTCGCTCGAGCGACTTCCATGCTGAAAATCTCTTCCTCCTTTTAGTTTTACTCTAATTATGTTGACAATCATGCTCCTTACTCTTGTATCAAGGTATTCTCAAATTCATCCTATATTGGGAGAAAAATAGATTAGAATTAACATAATTTAAGTGATTTCATAACAATTCAAAGTATAATTATATCAACTTTTTACCACTTAACAATTGTCTTTTGAATTAGTTTGCTTTTTGCTGAGTTAATTGTAATTTGTGAACTGAATTCAAAAGATAGTGAATTGGGGTCACTCTTGTGTTAAGAGTTGACTGGGAACTGGATGTAGGGTTGACTATACCCGAACCAGTATAAATCACTGTGTGCTTTTCTCTTTCCCTTATCCCTTTTTCACTGCATTACTCTCCTTACACCCCTTATTTTTATCTCTATCTTTCTCTATCTTGTTGATATTTTATCTCTCTGATTATATCGCTTCCGCTTTATCTTTGTTCAATTTGATAATTAAAATTGAATTAATAAATATTGGACATCTTAAAATAAAATTTTAATTTGGCATTTATTTTAATTTGTGCATCTATTCACCCCCTTTAGATGCCATTTGTCTAACACTGGTCATCTAGTAGTCTCTTCACCTGAGTAGTCAACCTCTCAAATTGTTCAATGTACTCGTCCACGCCTCTCACTTGTTGCAGTGACGCCAACTGTTCGAACACGTCACCCTCACTTAGCCCACCATATCTATCCATTAACTCACGCTTCAATTGTTCCCAAGTCATCTCCTCATCCTCATCTAATAATGAATTGAAGAAATGGATAATGGAACCCTCTATATAGAGCTTAGCCAAGCTCACCCGAGCCTCTGGATGAGTGTCTTGCACTTGAAAATAGATTTCGGCACGTGAGATCCACCCCGCCGGAACCTTACCGTCGAACATGGGTAACTTGACCTTCTTCACGCATTGTCGGAATTCCTCTAACACTTCTCCCTTCAAATGCCTCAGTGACTCTAGTGGTGTTGATTTCTCCTTCATAGATTCGAGTTCCTCTCGATGGTGGTGGTTGCTGCCGTCACTCTCTCCCTCTTCGTCGTTAGTTGTCGACGGTTGTTGATCGCCCTTTACCAAAGCCTGAACGAGCTTCTCATACTGTTCCTCCATCTTTTGTTGTGACTCCGTCGTCGCCTCCTTAAGTGCGCCAACCTCGTGCTCCACATTAGTATGTCTTGCCTCCATCTTGTCGTTCTTCACTCCTTTCTTCTTTGGTGGCATTCACTCTAACAACCCTTTGCTAATTCTCCCTCCCTAGAAGAAGTATCTAGAAGGTCAGACCAATTTGTTACAAACTAAGATGATCAAGTACTTAATATATTTAGGAATTAATTGTAAGAAAAAGTGCAAAAAGAAAAGGTAAAAGAGAAGAATAGAAATGCAGCAAGAAAAATTTTCTTTCACTGCTACCCACAGAGCTACACTCCAATAGAGAACAAATATTCCCTACCCACTGATTTCTCACTCATTGCTTCTCCCCCCCCTCACTACATGTCACTCATCCCTAAATAACCAAATTCCCCTCATCCCTCCTAACAAACTTACTCTTTTAATAATTTCTCTTTCCTCCTTGTTAGCAAAAAGAGTCACATTTCTTTTTTACCCTTTCTAGAATACACATACCACACTTTGGATCCATGACTTAGCAGTTTGAACTGGACCTCTATCAGTGTTTAATGAAGTTAATAGCAGTTTGAACTGAAAATGGTTTCTAATTCCTGTTATAGTTTCTCAGTTTCCATATAATATAAACAATAATAGTGAGGCAACAAGCCTGATATTCTTTATCTGTGAGCTAAATTTTCCTTGCAGAAAGTTCAAGAAGAGGTTATCAATGAAGCACTTGTTGGATTTGATGAAGACATATGAAATATCATTATTCCGTTTGTGTGTGTGTGAGTAGATAGGTTATAGGTACAAAATTTAATCTCTTGATACTTATAATATATCTTGTGATATATAACTGTTGCATATCATAGAATTTATCATACTTCATGAAAAACCAACCTTTAAGCTTTGAAAGAACAAACTGAGTTTTTTTTAATCTGTTAAAAAGTAGTTTTAATTTGTTGAAATCACTTAAAATAGAAAGTGTATATGTACAACTGACATTTTAATTGATTAAGTCGTATTCTTGATGATTTTTCCATATTAAGGGTTTTTCCATATTAAAATATTCTTGATGAGTTTTCCATATTAAGGGTTTTGCAGTATTAATCTGTTAAATTGTCAAATCAATAGATTAAAATATTCTAAGTCATAATTCATGTTTTGAGTACCTTAGGTTTTTAATCTATTAAAACAAGTTTCAATCTGTTAAAACAGAGAGCTACCATTTTTCTTTCTAGCAGTTTTAATCCATTAAAAGCTCAAATTAAGCGATTAAAATAGTTTTAAATGAAATCAATCAATTATAATATCATTTTAATTGATTAAAATTGTCAGTTTTTCTCTTTTTCTCTATAAATACAATTTTGATTTCACTTTTAAAACACACAATTTGAAAAATGATTAAAGCAACCTTTGAGCTCTCATATTCTTATGTTTCTCTAAGCATTCATACACATTCATATCATAAGGTGCTTTGATCAAGATTGTTGAAAGATCTTCAAGAGAGGAAGTTCTGTGTTAGGAAATTTGCTTATGGACTTCTGTATTACAAAAGCTATTGTCCAGGTTTATCTTTTCTAATACTCTGTACGAATTTTGGATTGTGTAGATTGTGTATGAATCTGCACTAGTTACATCGACTGGGTTTGGTTGTCGAGTGGTTTTCAGGAGTCTATCTTGTGGTGCTGTAAGGTAGATCATGGGGTAGATTGGTTTGTATCTACTAGTTTGTATCTTCACTTGATTTTAGTGGAACTTGAATGGTTTGTCAAGAACTGGATGTAGCTCTTGGAAAGAGTGAACTAGTATAAAAACTCTTGTATTGTATTTCTGCATTTTTCTCTTCTCATTCCTATTTTATATTTCTGTTTTGTTAAAAACCAAATCTGCCTAATAAAAGATTGAATAAAGATTACTAATTCTTTAAAAGGAAAAACATTTTTGAAAAAGGTTTCAAAGTTCAATTCACCCCCCTCGTGAACTCAACCATTAATTCTTACAATTGGTATTTGAGCTGGTTCTTGTAAGTTACTCAAGAATTCGGTCTAAGAAAGTTTAAATGGCTGAGGGAAAGATGACTTTTTGTGAAGGAGTCTCCATCAACAGACCTCCTCTATTTTGTGGTGTGAATTATCCCTTCTGGAAGGTTAGAATGAAAATCTTTATTGAATCTCTTGATAGGGGTATTTGGGATACAATTGTTAATGGTCCTTTCAAACCAACTCATACAGTGGATGGTAAAATTATCGAAAAAAGCTGGGCTGACTTAACTGATGCTGAAAATAGGAGAGTTCAATATGACTATACTGCTAAGAACATTATTACCTCTGCCTTAAATCTTGATGAGTTTTACAGGGTTTCTCAATGTGCTTTTGCCAAAGAAATGTGGGAGATTCTAGAAGTTACTCACGAAGGTACCTTTGATGTGAAAAGGGCAAGAAAGCATGAATTAATCAGAGATTATGAATTATTCAAGATACAGCAAGGTGAAACCATTGCAGATGTGCAAAAAAGATTCACACATATAGTCAACCATCTCATTGGATTAGGAAAGACGTTTGACAAGGAAGACTTAAACATCAAGATCCTAAAATGTTTGGACAGATCTTGGCAACAAAAAGTGACAGCCATATCAGAATCAAAAGACTTAACTTAGATGACTAGTGCCTCACTATTTGGTAAGCTAAGGGAATACGAGTTGGAGATCAACAGGTTTAAAGAACAAGAAAATGCAGAAAAGAAAAGTAGAAACATTGTTCTCAAGACAATTGAAGAAAGTAGTGATTTTGATAAAGAAGGATCTGAGAATCGTAATTTGTTGGTTATTTGGGAAATTTCTTAAGAAGAAGAATAAAACTGGTCAGATTAAAAGGTACAATGATAAAAGAACTTATTCTCTTCAAAATACTTATACTTGCTATTCTTGTGGTAAGCAGGGACATATAAGAAGTGATTGTCCAGAAAAATCCAAGAATCAAAACAAGAAAGACATGAGGTATAAAGGGAAGAAGGCCTATATATCCTGGCAAGATAATGATTCATCCTCAAGTTCTGGATCTGAAAGTGAAGAAGTGAATCTATGCTTAATGGCTGGCTATGAATCTTCTTCATCCCGTGTAATTTCAACCCCCACAGAGAATGAAATGAATTACAACACATTACTAACTACTTTCAATGAAATGCATGATGAAGCTAAGAATTTATCTTATACAAATAATCGGTTAAAAGGACTAAATAACTGGTTAGAGAATAGGGTTAAAGTTCTGGAAGAATAATTATTAGAATGCAAAACAGACATGGAACATCTTGAAATAATCTATAATAATTCATCTTATGATAATACTGCTGCTAACAAAGATTGTGAAAAGTGTATCTCTATGCAGAAAAAGGTTGAGTATTTGATTAAATCTTTATCTAAATTTACTCAAGGTAAAGCAAATTTAGATGCACTTCTTGGGTCTCAAAAGTGTGTTTTAGATCATACCGATATTGTGAAAGTGATGAAGATCTTATTAAATCATTTGATTAAACAAAGATCCTGTTGATTTGATGAAGTCAAATGCTATTCTGGTGAAGTCAAGAGTTACTTGGTCAAAAGGGTAGAGTGATTAGTGAGTCTGCATCTATACATAGGTATAATCATTCATATCTCTCTGCTGCATGAGGTTTCATCATTTAAAAGATTTTGCAAATGCCTCGAAAATGTGTTTAAATTGTTAAAAACAAAGTAATTTGTTAAATGGCTTTTAAGTAAACTGTTTTAACTGATATTATATGAGCTGTATTAGTTAAAATGTTCTTAACACTTTCGTAACAAGTTTTTAACTGATAGATTTTCGAAATAATCAATTAAAACCTTTTAAAACATACACTGGAACTGTTTTAATTGATATGTCTTCGAAATAATCGATTGTTTTCATTAAAAGAGTTTTTGAAAACCTTCTACCAGTATTTTAACTGATGTAGAATCGAAATAATCGATTAAAATGACTTAAGATGTTTTGAAAAGTATTCTAACAGAATTTTAATCGATACAAACTCGAAATAATCGATTAAAATAACTTGAAGTGTTTTGAAAGGTATTCTGTCAGTATTTTAATCGATGCAAATGCGAATTAATCGATTAAAACAATTAAGAGATCTTTCCAAAGTATTTTAATCGATTAAAACAAGTCTATTATCAGTTAAAATGACTTAGAAAGTTTTATGAAACTTTTTGGCAGAATTCTAATCGATTAAAATGCGTATTAATCGATTAAAATAACTAAGAGATTTTTCCAAAGTGTTTTAATCGATTAAAATATAATGTTATCAGTTAAAATCACTTAAAAAGTTTTATGGAAACATTTGGCAGTATTTTAATCGATTAAAAGGCGAAATAATCGATTAAAAAAATTTGAAGGATTTTTTACAAAGTGTTTTAATTGATATAAACGTTGTCGTATCAGTTAAAAAAAATCTGGAAAATGATCAAGAACATTTTAACAGATTAAAAGAATTTTTAACAGATTAATTCAAGACTTTTAACAGATTAAAAGATTGTTTTAACAGATTAATTAAACTAGCAATTTGAAAAATCCTCTATAAAAACAAGATTGCTTGAGTCTTTTAAAACACACCTTTGAGCAATCAATCAAACAATCATAAGTGCTACTTTCAAGAAAGAATCGTGCAAGTTTTGGGAAGTTTTTCGTAGCTCTTTCTTGAGGCAAATTTTGCATTCTTTTTGTGAAGAAACTCATTCTGCAGAGCTGCATAAACCTGGTTTGAGTGTTCTAGATTCTTCCCTTTGTTTCTTTACTTTTCTTTACTGTATTGTGGGTGCCTGGAAGTGTGGACACTGGTTTCTATGGCTGGAATTTGGCTGCAGGGTTGTTCAAGAACTGGAAATTGGTTCTTGGTGAAGGTTTAGGTGCAAGGACTGGAATTTTCGTTCTTTTGGTAGATTGTGTGTGTGATTGGAATTGTAATCTGTAAAACATTCAATCTAGTGGAACCCAGCTGGAATTTAGCTGGAAACTGGACGTAGCCCTGGGATTGGGTGAACCAGTATAAATCTTGGTTGTATCTTTCTAAACCTTTCTCTCTTTAATTCTGCCACTGCCTTTACTTTGATTGTTTGTTTTGTTTGATTCAAGAATTGGTCAGAACTCTTAATCTTTGAAATAGATAATCTGTAATTTGCGAAAATCTTTCAAAGATCAATTCACCCCCCCTCTTGATCTCAACCTCCTTTTCTAACATATTGGTTATAAATCTAAGTTTGGGGTTAAAACCAAAAGGTATTTGAATTTCTTCTCTTTCAGAAAATCAACATCATCTCCCTTCTCATCTTGTTTCTATTGTATGAAAAAGGGCATACTGTAAAATTTTGTCATATTAGAAAACATCTTGTGCCACATGGAAAAATGA
Source organism: Sphenostylis stenocarpa (assembly GCA_963425845.1). Taxonomy (NCBI): domain Eukaryota; kingdom Viridiplantae; phylum Streptophyta; class Magnoliopsida; order Fabales; family Fabaceae; genus Sphenostylis; species Sphenostylis stenocarpa. The sequence continues at coordinate 55,367,025 of OY731403.1, forward strand.
GATGGGTTCCAAAATATGTCAAATAGAAAACTTGACCATTAAGGACCCAAATTATTTAAGGGTACCAAATACTTGATGCTTGATTTTTCAGGAACAACAGCAAGAATCTCTTTGGTACTTGGACAGTGGCTGCTCAAGCCATATGACAGGTGATATTTCCAAATTTCAGAAGCTGAGATTGAAGAATGGAGGTCACATAACATATGGAGATAATAACAAGGGAAGAATCTTAGGATATGGAGACATAGGAGATGGTGAGATTGTGACCATTCACAATGTTCTGTTTGTTTAAGGTCTCAAGCACAACTTAATTAGCATAAGCCAATTATGTGATCTTGCTCACAAGGTTATCTTCAAACCAGAAATTTGTCTAATCTGTGAGCCAAAATCTAATACGGTAATGCTAGTTGGTAAGAGATTAAACAACATCTACATGCTAGATATCAAGCATTCTAACTCATCTCAAATATGTCTTCTTACTAAAGAAGAAGAATCTTGGTTATGGCATAGAAGGCTTGCACATATTCATCTCAGTCATTTTGGCAAATTAATTTCTAAAGATTTAGTTTCTGGACTGCCTAAGCTTCAAATCTTGAAAGACAAAATCTGTGAAGCTTGTTTAAAAGGTAAACAAACTAGGAATTCTTTTTCAAATAAAAACATTGTTTCTACTTGTAGACCTTTGGAACTGCTCCACTGAGATTTGGTTGGTCCTTCAAGAAACAAAAGCCTAGGTGGTAATCTTTATATCATGGTAATTGTTGATGATTTTTCTAGATTTACATGGACTGTTTTTCTAAAAGCCAAATCAGATTCTTTCATATCTTTTAAAGAGCTTACCAAGGTTTTACAAAATGAGAAAGGGTATTTCATTACCTCTATTCAAAGTGACAATAGTGGAGAATTTGTAAATGAAAAGTTTGAATTATTCTGTGAAAAGTATGGCATAAAACATAACTTTTCTGCTCCAAGAACTCCTCAACAGAATGGTGTTGTGGAAAGAAAGAACAGATCCATTGTGGAGCTTGCTAGAGCAATGCTTTGTGAAAATTCTTTACCTAAATACTTTTGGGCAGATGCTGTAAACACTACTTGTCATGTCCTGAATAGTGTTTTAATAAGACCCATTCTTAAAAAAACTCCATATGAACTTTACAAAGGAAGAAAACCCAACATAAACTATTTCAGGGTTTTTGGATGTAAATGTTTTGTTTTAAACAATGGGAAAGAAAATATTGGCAAGTTTGATGAAAAATGTGATAAAGGGATTTTTCTTGGCTATTCTTCTAATAGTCATGCATATAAATTTATAATTTAAGACTAAAAACTGTTGAAGAATCAGTACATGTTGTTTTTAATGAGTCTCCTCAAGTGTTGTAGAGAAATCCAACAAGTACTGAAGATGACATCGAATTAGTTGATAAATTTTATCAGTTAAAACTACCCAGAAATACAAAACAACACACTTTTGATCCTGTTGAAGAGAGGGATCAAGTGATTGATCCTACAAAAGCTGACCACTAGAGGAAATTGTTGAAGAACAGGAAAAAGACTTCTTGGATGAACTTCCTAAAGATTGGATTGTCCCAAGAGATCTCTCCCTATACAATGTGATTGGGCAAATCAATAAGGGAGTATCAACTAGAAACTCTCTTCATCAATTCTGTAATCATATGGCATTTATTTCACAAATTGAACCTAAATCTGTTAAGGATGCATTAAATGATGAACATTGGATTAATGCCATGTATGATGAACTTAATCAATTTTTAAGAAATGATGTGTGGGAATTAGTTCCTAAAACCAAAGATATCAATATAATTGGTACTAAGTGGGTATTCAAGCACAAATTAGATGAACACGGCATTATTACTAGAAATAAAGCTAGGTTAGTAGCCAAGGGATATAATCAACAAGAAGGAATAGATTTTGATGAAACCTTTGCACCCATAGCTAGACTTGAAGATGTTAGACTGTTATTAGCTTATGCTTGTATTAGTGGTTTCATATTGCTTCAGATGGATGTCAAGAGTGCCTTTCTAAATGGATTCATCAATGAAGAAGTTTATGTTTCTTAGTCTCCTGGTTTTGAAGACCACAAACATCCTGACCATGTCTACAAGCTGAAAAAGGCTCTTTATGGATTAAAGCAGGCCCCTAGACAATGGTATGAGAGGCTAAGTAACTTCTTAACTGATCAAGGATACAAACGAGGTAAAGTTCATAAAACTCTATTCATTAAGAAATTTGGATCTGACATTATTCTGGTGCAGGTTTATGTTGACGATAACATTTTTGGTTCTACTAATAATACCTTGTGTAATAAATTTGTTAAAGAAATGCAAAGTGAATTTGAGATGTCTATGATGGGAGAACTGAATTTCTTCCTTGGTCTCTAGGTTAAGTAATTAAAGAATGGTATTTTTCTAAATCAATCTAAATACTGTATTGAGTTGTTGAAGAAATTTGATATGTATAATTGCAAAGAATCCTCCACTCCCATGTCTACTAACTGTTGTTTAGATGTAGATGAAAAGGGAAAATCTATTGATCAAACTAAATATAGAGGTTTGATTGGATCTCTTCTTTACCTCACTACTAGTAGACCTGACATTATGTTCAGTGTTTGCCTTTGTGCTAGATTCCATGAAAATCCAAAGGAATCTCATCTCACTGCTGCTAAAAGGATTCTCAAGTATCTTAAAGGAACCATCAATGTTGGTCTATGGTATCCTGCAGGTACTTCTCTTAAACTTGTTGGATTTTCTGATTCTGACTTTGCAGGTTGTAGATTGGATAGGAAAAGTACCTCTGGTACATGTCACTTAATGTGGAGCAACCTCATATCATGGCACAACACAAAACAAGCGTGTGTGGCTCTTTCAACTACAGAAGCTGAATACATTGCAGCTGGGAGCTGTTGTGCCCAGAGTATCTACCTCAAACAACAATTGAAGGATTATGGGGTGCTTCTCAAGATGGTACCTCTGGTTTGTGATAATACTAGTTCAATCAATCTGACTAAAAATCCTATTCAACACTCTAGAACTAAGCATATTGAAATTAGACATCACTTTATTAGAGAACATGTTTCTAGGGGTGATTGTGAAATTTTATTCATTAATACTGATAAACAATTGGCTGACCTATTCACCAAACCATTGCCTATAGATAAACTTAATATGCTTAGAACTGAATTAGGTATTATGGATCTATCTTGTATTGTAGAATAGATTCTCCATTCTGGTTCTATGCTTTTTAACAGATTAATATAATGATTAATCGATTCTTTTTCTGAAAATTTTGGAATATTTTCAAACTATGTGCTTCTAATCGATTAAACTTGAGAAATAATCTGTTAATTTCTTGGTTTTCAATTTCTATTCTTGACTCACTGCCAGAATAATCGATTAAATATGTTTTTAATCAGTTTATTTCATTAATTTTTTCTCACTCTGCATGATTTTTTTCTTTTGAATTAATCGATTAAACTTTCGATTTAATCGATTCATTTTCTTCTTGATATTTGCTTTTATCACTTTTAGTGAAATTGATCAATTATATGGTAAAACAATCAATTAATTTTCTAGGGTTAGTATTGTATGCTTCTGATTGTTTACTGTAGATTGAATTAAGTGCATTTACAACTACATAATTCTTTTACTACTTCAGCTACCCTCTTAAATGTGATATTTATCCAATTACATCAGTAATTCACACTGGCCACCTGTGATTGGAGATTATCTTAACTGATGCAGGTAAAGGATTAAATTGCTGCACCCATTGTTTCTTTTCTGTCTTTTCTATTTCTGACGCAGGGAAAAAGCTTACGCAACTCACTACATAACAAATTTGACTATTCAAAGTACTTCAAGAGTTATAATTCTCACATTTCTCGTATTATTCCTTAGTTGTTCGAAAACCCTGTGTTTACTTCTAGCAAGGTATTTGGTTCACTTCTCAATCATCATGTTCAAGCGCTCCAAATCTGGAAGAAAGAGGTTCAATAGAGGTGAATCCTCAACTATTGCTCAAGAAATTTTAGGAGGAGGACTCATTGAAACTTGGTTTAATGGGAACCAAGAGAAAATGGGGTTGTTCATTCATGAAATGAGTAGGAAACAAATCAATCTCCCCAAAATACTAAAATTCTTGTGGTTGGATGCTAAAGGATTCAAAGGGTTGAGAAAACTACTGCAACACCAGAAACTTCAAAGCTTCTTAGAACTCAATGGTAGAATCTATCCTGATCTCATCAAAGTTTTCTTTACTAACTTGTCCTTTGAAGGTTCCACTCTTAAATCTCAAGTCAAAGGAGTGGACATTGAAGTTACCCCCACTATCTAGAAAAATGTTGCTGGCCTCAAGAATGAAGGAGTCAAAGTCACTAAAGGATATACTACTGTTGTAGAAGATTTCAACAAAGTACATTATTTTCGTTCTTGCCTAAAGAATAAGCACAACTTTGTGAGTTCCTTCAATACTGGGAAGCTTAAACTTGAAGAAAGCTTGCTTCCATTCATAGTGGCCTGACATCTTACTCCTAGGGGGAGCAATCATGCGGTGCTGACTGAAGGTGACCTGGTTCTCATGTATTGTATCCACACAGAATCAGAGTGAATTGGGTATTTGTTGTCAATGACCATATGCTCAAAGCAAAGAGGCTAAGTGACTTTCGGTATTCCTATGCTATTTTAATTTCTAAATTTCTCACTCACTTTGGTGTTGAATTAGAAGGGGAACTTTCTGAAGTTGTTCGCCCCACAAATGAGATTAACAATTCCATCCTTCATAAAATGGGGTTCATAAAAATTGATGGTGATTGGATCTCCAAAGAGGAAGTCGAGAGAGATGAAGAGGATGATGATACAGAAGAAGAGGAAGACGACGAGGTCACTGGTGCTCCAAGTGCTACTGAACCAAGACAAGTATATTCCATGGAAGATATTGGGGCTCAGCAGTATCCATTAGACATGATTCCTTAAGTGGCTCCACCGAATCGTGACACCCCTCTTTCACAGTTTGAAAGGACTATGCTACACCAAATGAATAAAATTCAAACTAATCAAAGGCGTCACATGGAGATGACATATGCTTTGTAAGCTCGCCAGCATCGGCTTTATGAGGATTCAATTGCCAGGTTTCAGCATATTGACAATCAGCTAGATGATATCTACAACAGAATTGGAGACCTCTAATTTAATCAGGGTCCCTAGGATGGTGATGAATGAAATCTCTTCTTGTCAGCTTTGTGTAATATTTTTTTGTTGTTGTTTGTTTTTTTGTCAATTGGGTACTTGAATGGTACTTGTGGCATGTATGTGAACTCTTTTATCTCTTTGATGAAGTCAAATAGGGGGAGAAGAGTGATATAACACTGTCACTACACACACACATCACAAACATATGTCTGTTCTTTTTTATTATGCAGGTGCAGTGGATATTTGTCTCCATCAAATAGGGGGAGATTGAAGCACTTGTTGGATTTGATGAAGACATATGAAGTATCATTATTCTGTTTGTGTGTGTGTGTGAGTAGATAGGTTATAGGTACAAAATTTAATCTCTTGATACTTATAATATATCTTGTGATAGCGCCTATAACTGTTGCATATCATAGAATTTATCATACTTCATGAAAACCAACCTTTAAGCTTTGAAAGAACAAACTGAGTTTTTTTTTTAATCTGTTAAAATCACTTAAAATAGAAAGTGTATATGTATAACCAACATTTTAATTGATTAAGCCATAAAATCAACAGATTAAAATATTCTTGATGGTTTTTCCATGTTAAGGGTTTCACAATATTATTTTGTTAAATTGTCAAATCAATAGATTAAAATGTTCTAAGTCATAATTCATGTTTTGAGTACCTCAAGTTTTTAATCTATTAAAACAGAGAGCTACCTATTTTTCTTTCTAGCAGTTTTAATCCATTAAAAGCTCAAATTAACCTATTAAAATAGTTTTAAATGAAATCAATTGATTAAAGTATCATTTTAATCAATTAAAACTGTCATTTTTTCTCTTTTTCTCTATAAATACAGTTTTGATTTTACTTTTAAAACACACAATTTGAAAAACGATTAAAGCAACCTTTCTTTTGTTTCTCTAAGCATTCATACACATTCATATCATAAGGCGCTTTGATCAAGATTGTTGAAAGATCTTCAAGAGAGGAAGTTCTGTGTTAGGAAATTTTCTTCTGGACTTCTGTATTACAAAAGCTATTGTCCAGGTTTATCTTTTCCAATACTCTGTACGAATTTTTGATTGTGTAGATTGTGTTTGAATCTACACTGGTTACATCGACTGGGTTTGGTTGCTGGGTGGTTTTCAAGAGTCTATCTTGTGGTGTTGTAAGGTAGATCTTGGGGTAGATTAGTTTGTATCTACTGTTTTCTATCTCCACTTGATTTTAGTGGAACTTGACAGGTTTGTCAAGAACTGGATGTAGCTCTTGTAAATAGTGAACCAGTATAAAAACTTTTAGTATTGTATTTCTGCATTTTTCTCTTTTCATTCCTGTTTTATATTTCTATTTTGTTAAAAACCAAATCTGCCTAATAAAAGATTGAATAAAGATTACTAATTCTTTCAAAGGAAAAACATTTTTGAAAAATGTTTCAAAGTTCAATTCACCCCTATTGAACTCAACCATTAATTCTTACAATCAAGAGATGAAGAGTCCATATAATATTTGAAAATAGAGTATAACCAAGAGTAAAACGGCTTGGTTATGGAAAAATGTAGAATAACTAAAATCCATTGACTGAATTTGGGGTGAAAACCAAAGTCATTAATAACCTTGATTAAGAAGTTCCAGTTAGTCCACTTTAATAGCAACATTACCTCCTCTAGTTTTCTTGTCTAACATATTTATTGCCTCAGAAGCAATACCTATACAGTTTTTAATTTACCTGTCCTCAATGAAACTATTTTGCTGGGGAGAAACAATTCTACAAGCAATGAGGGAAAGCCGGTCAGCCAGGATTTTGGTAACGATTTTAATCTGAAGTTAACCAAGGCAATAGGCCTAAAATCTTTAATGCAGTCTGCATAGGAATGAGGGAAACAAAGTTAGCATTCATACCAGGAATAATCCAACTATGATTGAAAAACTGAATTACAGCAACACACATCATTACCCACAATACTCCAAAATTTTTGGTAGAAACTTCCATCAAAACCATCAGGACCTGGTGCTCCATCACCATTGAGATTGAACACAATCTTGGTAATGTGGTTACTAATCAAGTTACAAGCAATATCATGATTGACCTGATTTTCAGCAGCATAGAGGTTAGTGTAGTACTGCAAGATGTGATGCTTAATTTGAGTCTCGTTTTCAATTATTTCCTCCCCAGCTTTGAGTATAACAATTCTACTGAAACCCGCTCGATTTAGCCACCTGCTGGAAGAATTTAGTATTTTTGTCACCAGTAGTGAAACCGGTTGAGTCTTGCTCTTTCATTCCAAAAAAAAACCTCTTCCAGATTTAATTCGGTGTTGAGTTCCTCCTGTGCTTCAGTTTCCTGAGCTGATTAAGCTATTTAGTGAAATTTTTAAACAAAACTTTTATAAATTAAGTTATACATATTTTTTTTTCTTTTTCAATGAAATTTATTTCGTCTAAAAATAAGAATAACATTACTTAAGAAATAGAACTGTGACGGATTAAAATTTTAAAATAGACAATATAATTCATTGTAACAATGTTATTATAATAAATGTGAATTCAAAATATTATCATTTTAAGATAAAACAAAATTTATTCTTTTTTTTTTTCATAAAATTTTTCATTTTTAGAGATGGTAGACAAATTTGTCCAATGAATAGAAAGTTATGCTATTTTCTTTTTAAAGAAAATTATCTAAACGAGATGCAATGATTAATAAGCACTACAACGAGAAAAGACATGTAATAGCGGTTCCACATGTTCTATAATAGCGGTTAAAAACGCTATTAAATGAGACGCTAATAAAAGAAAGAAGTTAAGATAGCGGTTAGTTAACCGCTATCATAAATAAGATATAATAGCGGTTAACGTGGAACCACTATCATATATGTACTTTTAAGAGCGGTTAACGTGGAGCCGCTATCATATATGTGTCACTTTTAAGAGCGGTTAATATTTTAACCGCTCTTAAAAGTGAACATATAATAGCGTTTCCACGTTAACCGCTATCTAAAATATACTTTTAATAGCGGTTAGTTCTAGAACCGCTCTTTTTTAGTATGTTTAGATAGCGGTTCTGGGAACCACTACTAAAGTCCCAATTTAAAAAAAAATTATTTAAATTTTGAAAATCCAAATTTTTTTTCTCATAATTTGTACCTGATAGACCACAATTTCAGGGTATATATCAAATTAATCTAATAAATCCAGCCAACATACAATATATATTCACAGAATTATAGAAAACAATTCAAAATTTGACAAATTAAAACTAAAATTTGCATGAAACAAAATTGGTATATATGTACATCAAATAATTGAAATGATTAAAAAAATGGCTAAGAGTCTATGGTACTAATTTTGTCCTTCAAAAATGTATGATAGAAATATGCACACCATTCCTTTTGTAGCTGCTCAATTCTATTGTCCGGAAAGGTAGTAATTCGAGATTCTGGAAAATACTGCAAACATAAATATAAAAGAATCACAAAAGTTAAATACCAAATTAGATAAATAATGACAATACATTATTCTTTCATATAAACATAGCCATAATGAAAAATGGTTCTTACGTTAATTGGAATAGTAGTTTGTCCATGCTGTAGTGCATCTCCAATGAATAAGACTACGTAATATCCACATTCATTTGAGTTGTTTTGCTTAGGACACTTTGTAGACCAAAAAACATAAAAATAGTTTAGAATAACTGCCAAGTGAAATATAAGCATGTATGAAAACATGAATTGGGGTACACTTGATACCTGTACACTGACCCATCTTGTTTGATTCATCTTTTTCTTTGGTGTTCAAAGCCTCCTTTCAGCTCTATATCTAAGTAGGGCACTGAAATAGAAAGAAGTTAATATAAATATCTTACCGTATTGGATATTCACATGCGAAACAGTCATATGAGTTTACTTACTTGAAAATGTTGAGCATATGTGTTCTCTCCTTATAGTGATGGTGTAATGAATCAAAATAATACAATGTCTCATCCCGAGTATTGATAGCAATAAGAATCCAATGCGAACTAAAATTATTGAACACAATACAAAGTGAGGAATAAAAATATATAATCAGCAAATTTTAGAATATTTGAAAGGAATTGATCAATCACACAAGAATAACTTACCCAACATTGTAAGGAGCAAATACCAAGTGATCTTGACCCAAATGAAGCTTCAACATGGCTGCTATATGTTGATGTGGGTTGACATTGAGCTTCTCATCAAGCTCATATGGAGATATGAAAGAGAACCTACTTTCTTTATCAGTACCATGCAAGTAGGCGTCACACAAATACCTTATAATATAATTGAAGGTCAACAATGAATTAAGTCCAATATATATCAACATAAAGTAACCAACCTAAACAAATAGAAATTAAGTATTTATTATTACCTGATGTACAAGCAAATGCTAGAGGCACTTAGCCACTCACGACGGATAACCTCTAGTATGTTCTCCTTCCCCACAACATCATAAAACTCCTTTCCCCAATACTTCTCAGGTAATTGAATATTACCATATTCAATTGCCTGATCACTCCAAAATTGGGTAATTACCTCAACTTGTTCCCATATGTTATCCTTGAGCAAGCTAGGTACATTACTCCAATCATAAAATAAATGAATTTTTTAGTGCACGTTATTGAGATTATAACATACAAATAATAATTAAAATACATATTTGTCACACCTTCGTCGTTTCTTTAAACCACTTCCATGTTTTCTAATTCCCTTCATGGTATGAAATGATGGATTTAACCACACACCCTCTTTATGGTCATTTCGTGCATAAAAATCTCCATCATCCAGTACAGAATTACCAAACAATGTTGGGTCCATGCTCATAAAAGGATCGTCTTCCATTAATCTCTAATACAAAATATTTCACGGTCACACTAAACCATCTATATATCCTAGCCAACCTATATTCTATTTCAAAACACAATTTCAGATCACAATGTAGACAAACTCTAAACCCTAAACCCTAAAAAATATATAATGCACTAACCTATTGTAGACCTCCCAATAAGCACGTCCTACAACAACAATGGCGAATGGAGATTGGAACGTGAGCTTGACGACACAAATATATTACAATGTAATATGCTTCAATGAGAGCAAGAGAATCAGAAAGATTGAAAATACAAAGAACGTACCTTTAGCTTAATGGAAGACGCAGAGAGCGAGAAAGAGAGCGCAGAGAGCGAGAATGAGAGCGCAGAGAGCGAAAAAAAAAACGCAGACACAAAGAGTGCGAGGTTGAAGAAAGTGGGGTTAGGGTTAAAAAATATATGACTTTAGATGGCGGTTGGCCAAATAACCGCTATCTAAACTACATTTATTATAACGGTCCCACGAAGTAACCACTATCTAAAGTTATGATAGCGGTTCCACGTGTCAACCGCTCTTTAAAAGTATGACATTAGATAGCGGTTATCATACAACCGCTATTATAAATTATTTTAGAAAGCGGTTCTTTCTGAACCACTATTAAAACATACTTTAGAGAGCGGTTTACTCCTAACCGCTATCTAAAGTGCCATCGCATAAACCCATTTCTATTGTAGTGAAGTTATTTACTGTTTGATTACTAAACTCTATCAATATGTAAGAAAATTAAATATAAAAAACATCACTTTGTTTAATAGTCCCAAACTATTTTAGGATATAATAAAATTTATTATCGTGTAACCATTTTTAAATTTTGAACAAGGTGGAAACCATTTTTAAAAATAACATTGATTCTCTATATGATACAATAACATTGATTCTCTATATGATACAATTTATTGCAAAAAGTGCATTGTTTCCATGATCCGAATAGCAAAACTTTCGGTTCATGAAGACTTTTACCTGTCAATTGATGTTCTTGATGACGAAAAAGAGAAATAACTTCATTGATTGATCATAAAGGTTCTATCGATAAGATTTGATTGCCAACTATTTTGTATATTTTGTTAGGTTTTCTTTTGCATACTGATTAGAAAAGATATTTATGAAGAATATTAATTCTTCCTCTAAGAAGATAACTAATCAATTTTAACTTAAAATATTAAATGTGTCAAGCATGAGAAGGGAATGTAAAAGTTTTTCTATATTTACGTGAATAAGTAAATGAGTAATACATGATAATCATAATCTAGTCTCCAGTAACAAAAGAAACATCAAATTTCTTTTATAACATAATATTTAAGTATAATCATATGAGAATTACGAGATATTTGATCCCAATTTTATAAAATATGTGTCTATTATACTGTATACGAACGAATATTTTGGTCAAGTATAACTATCAAATAATTTTGAGATATTTATTCCTATTTTACAAAGTCATAACCTGGGAAGTACCCAATATCTTAGATAAGATAGAGTATCTTAGTCAATTATCCTAATTATGAGGATTGGGTGGGTACATTTTTTTTTCTTTTTATTTCTATTGAACTCTAACTCATATCTTTAATAACTTTCTAACAAGCAACAAATGTTATATCAAGTTGATGACTTTTTTTACTTATATATTATACTTATCCTTAACTAGATTTGCTAAGTTGATTGAACTTTACAATATGTCTTCTGAGATGATATTGAATGTGACGAGGATGAGGGGAAAACTACTGACAAAGACACTTTGATACTTAAATTAATAAGTGAATGAGTGTCGCCGCCACAAAAAAGCAGTCAGAGCGACGCGATGGTTTTGATGACTCGGGTTTGTTTTAAAAATATGGTAATCGCTCTTAGGATGTCTGATAACCGAACTATCCATAAGAACGAGGTTTTCGTAAATGGGTTCTGGAGTCGCCACCAATATTTTTCCCATAAACATTGGAAAAGGAAAAAAGAAGGCGTTGGTTTAAGAAAAACCAACTTTGCCCATTATAACCAGAGTTGGGTAAGTGAGTTAGTTACGTGTGGAGAAGGTATTAGCACCCCCACAACGCCCCTTTCGACTTCCCTATGATGGAATATTCTTAAAATAAAGACAATAAAATTATGCTTCTACCTTATTTATTTATTGTAGAATTTAAATAAATATCTACATGGCCCTAATAACTAATGCATACAAGGAAAGTAATAAAAGAAAACAATAAAGGAGAAGAGATATGAAGAAGAACCTCTGAAGCGAGCTTTTATAAATATTTGAACTAAAGGACGCTTTTTGGCAGTCCTGCACTCGACAAATGCGCTCCTTACTCGAAAAAAAATTATTAACTTGTTAGAAAAGTAGTTTTAGATCAAGAGGGGGGTGAATTGATCTTTGAAAGATTTTCGCAATTAACAGATTATCTATTTGTAAAAATGAGATTTCAGATCTGTTCTTGAATCACAAAGCAATCAATCAATAATAAACGCAGCAACATATTTAAAAGAGGAGAAAGGTTTAGAAAGATATCATCGGTGTTTATACTGGTTCACCCAATACCAGGGCTACGTCCAGTCTCCAGCCAAATTCCAGCTGGGTTCCACTAGATCAAATGTTTTACAGATTACAATCTTACACTTAATTTATCACAAGAACCACAATTCCAGTTCCTGCACATAACCTTTCACCAAGAACCAAATTCCAGTTCTTGACAACCTCTACAACCAAATTCCAGCTGCAGAGAAACCAGTGCCCACAATTCCAGGCACCAAACAATACAAAAAGAATGTAAGGAAATGAAAAGAAGAAACTAGAATGCTCAAACTAGTTTTATGCAATTCTGCAGTGTGTTTCTTCTCCAAAAGAAAGTAATTTGCCTCAAGAAAGAATTTCAAAGAACTTCACAAAAACTGGCGCGAATCTTTCTTGAAAGTGTGCTAAAGTTTGCTTGCTTGATTGCTAAAGATTGATGTTCAATGTTGTGTTTAAAATGTTCAAGCCAAACTGTTTTTATAGAAGATTTTCAAAACTGCTGGTTTAATCAATCTGTTAAAAAATCTTTTAATCTGTTAAAAGTGTAGTTTTAATCTGTTAAAACTTCTTTTAATCCATTAAAGCGTTTTTGATTATTTAACATATTTGTTTTAATTGATACGACAACGTTTGTATCAATTAAAACTCTTTACAAAAAATCTTCTAATTGGATTTAATCGATTGTTTCGTGTTTCAATCGATTAATATACTGCAAAACTTTATTGTAAAATTTTCCAAGTGATTTTAACTGATAAAAATAAGTTTTAATCGATTAAAACGCTGTGTAGAAATTTTCTAAGTTGTTTTAATCGATTGAAACGTGTTTTAATCGATTGAAAAATCTCTGATCGGTCATAACTTAATTCTGATCGATCATATCTGATTCTGATCGATCATAACTCAATTCTGATCGATCATATCTGATTCTGATTGGTCATAATTGCATTCTGATCGATCATCCTGAATGTTAAGTGGATTTAATCGATTAAAACCAAGTTGTATCGATTAAAATACTGCAAAAACACTTCTCTTAACATTTTAAGTGATTTTAATCGGTTATGTCGAAGCTCTATCAGTTAAAACACTGACAGAAGGTTTTCAAAACTTTCTTTAATGAAAAAACCGGTTATTTCGAAATTATATCAGTTAAAAACTTGTTTAAGAAAGCTTTTGTTAAAATACTTTGTTTTTAACTGCTTAAACGTTTTTAGAGGCATTTTGCAAAATCTTTTAAGTGAAGAAACCTCATGTAGCAGAAAAGATAAAAATGATTATACCTAAGCATAGCTGCGGACACACTAATCCCTCTATTCTTTTATCTAAGTGACTGTTGACCGCTACAAAGTTGACTTTGACTTTATCTTTGACTTCATCAAATCAACAGGATCTTTGCCAGAGTATTTTAATAAGATCTTCTTCACTTTCAGTCTCCCCCTATTTGATGAAGACAAACACCACTTTGAAAAATAACTCTGCAAAAGAAGTCACTTGATAAAACAGATTAGTGAGTAATAAAGAAATGAATTGTTTTCCTATTTCTCCCCCTAAATTGTTGCTTCCTAAATAATTAATTATTTCTGATCAAAAGTAAAGCAACTAAAGCAACTAAAGCAACTATTCTCCCCCTTTTGACTTCATAAAAAAAAAAGGGAACAGAGGAGAAATAATGCAAATGTATGTAATAAGTTTGAGATTTTGAAAATTTGAGAAAAAAATGAATACGATATCTTACTCATGTAAAGATCAATCAAAGTTGATTCAAACTTATCTTCATTAACACGTTTGTAATGAATACAATTAACACGTGTAAAGATAAGGGAATCACACTTTAGTAGCATGTTACAAGAACAACCATTAACTAAAGCCTTTAATTTTTCTTTCCAGAATAAAAATTGATTAAAAACAGAACAAAATCGATTAAAAAGTTCTTGTTTAATGATTTTAATCGATTGAAATAAAGGTTTAATCGATTAAAACAGTGAAGGACTTCGAAAGTATGAAACATAAGTGCATTTAATCGATTAATTCGATATTTAATCGATTAAAACAGTAAAGAAAAATGTTGTATAAATTCTTTTAATCGATTTAAAAGATTTTTTATTGATTAAAACAACCAGTTTTGCAAACTAAGTAATGTTTGATGCAAATTTATCATGCCTAATCTAGTGTAAGTTTTGCAAAACCGATCATTTAGAAAGATGCTTTACAATAATATCAACTACATCGATTAAATTTTAACCAATAGATCCATCAAAATTAGAATAAAATCTTATTTAGCTAATTTAACTGATGTAAACTGGTTTATATAGATTTTAATCGATTGATACGCAGTTTAATCGATTATTTTGTTGTGAAAGTGTTTCCTTTAATCGATTTAATCGATTAAGACCATTTTGTATCAGCTAAAAATATCAGGAATCTATGTTAAATTCTATCTAGGTTTTCCTAATTTGACTTAAAACCTACATTATATTAATCAAAGCTAAAAATATTCTTTCTGGTTAATAACCAGTTAATATTACAGTCCATAAAAGAGATTTTAGAAGTAAAAGAAATATGACGTAAAGAGAGAAAAAAAATAAGAATGGACCCTTTCTGTCCGAAAAAAAAACTCAATCATCCCTAGTTGCCTTGGTTCCACAATAACATCTGAAACTCCTTTAGAATTATTGAAAGATCCTCTTGTTGGTTTGTTATTAGGGATGCTAGATCATCAATATAAAATTGATCCCTGTACTGCCAATAAAACACACATACCCTGTGCCAATTTTAGCTTTCCATTCAATTCTTGAATTTCTATCTCAGATTTGTCTCCTTACAGTATCACCTCGTGACCTTGATGATTGAAACGAATTATCAAAGTTGCACAATTCCAATGAATTTCACCAAGAGTCTTGAACCAATGCAAGCCCAAAATTATTCCAAATGTATTGCTAGGTAATACCAAGAAATTTAATGTAAACTTGTGTTCATTGAATCTCCAAGTTATCTGTTCGCACTTCCTAGTAATCAACAACTTATTATCAGAAGCAACCATTACTGAAAAATCCTTAATAAACTATGTTTTCAGTTCCAACAACTTGAACCATTTGTCACTAATGAAATTATGTGTACTCCCAGAGTCTATAAGAAAAGAGACAGTCTACTTCTTGATAATTCCTTTGTTTTGCAATGTATTACCACCCAGCATTCCATGTAAAGTATTAAGAGAAATGTAGACATCTGCAGCTTGAATCATGTCTATGTTGTTGTCAAAATATAGTTTGTTCTTCCTCAAAGTCCATGACTTACACTATAACGGCCTCAATTTCTTCCTGGGCAAAGAAAATACCATTGGGCTTACCCCAAACTTTACATTTCAACTTATGATTTTTATCTAATTTGTCACCACATAACCTACATAATCCCTTTGCAAACATGTCAGTAACTTCCTTTCTAAATATGGAAGTTGAGGTGCTACCTTTCGAATCGGTAGTTTCTGAAAACACCTAAAGCTTCAAACTGATTGTAGAATGACTCTGCTACAAATTAACCGGAGTTGACCTTGTTTGTGTTTCCGAATTGGACTCTTGTTTGCAACAATTTATTTTCGAAAACTTTTAAAATTCCCTTTTGAAGTCTTGCAAGATGCATACCTTCTTGCAGAGACTGTGGTTTATGAATTCTCACAGATTTTTCCAGTTTATTAATGTCATTGACTCAGATATAACTACATGAGCCAAAAAAAATAAACTTCCAAATATTCTCCCAAATCTTCCTCTTGTTGCAATCTTGATAATTCAACAATATCCTCAAAGCACGATCATCAAATCGATATGACATATCTTGTGATATTTGTTCCCAAGATTTATTCTTGAAACTGGGTTGATGCATGCAATGTCGCTGCCATGAAAAAGCCTTTCCATCCATGGATAACAGAAATAACTTTCCCACATTATGCCACTAGTCTAGTTTCCAATTCAAAGATTTGATCAGCCTTCGCTAATCATGAAAATTTGTGCCATGGAAAGGAAATTGGATGTTCCATAACAGACTACTCGAATTTAGACATGTCCGAAACTCATTCAACATTATTCATGATTGTCTTGCCGCTATTCATGACAGTAATGGAAGAAACAAAATTCTCTAATGTATACTACAGTGAGATAATCGATTAATTCATAAAGGAATCGATTAGTCTTGTACAGAATGAAATTAATAAAATGATAACAGAATTTAAATCGATTAAAACGAAAAAGAATCGATTAAATTTGACATCTTAGTGTTTTTAGTTGATATGAATTTCTTTTTAATCGATTAAAACAGTTAAACTCAAATCCTGAGTACATTTTAATCGATTAATTCGCATTACAATCGATTAAAATGATACAGACATATTTTCTGATATCCTCTGTAAGTTATTTTAATCGATTAATACTATTTTATATCAATTAAAACAATCAGTTTATGAAAGCAGAACCTGATTTGCAGTTTTGAATACCAAGGGATTTCCAGATTCTGTTCCTGCAAAACAAATTTAACATGTCTCTGGTACCCTTTATAATTACTAGGTCCAATTAGGTTATTTGAAATGACTTTAACTTTGGAATCTATTTCATTCTTCCTCTAGGAATAGCGTACTTTTTAATTCTACAGTATTTCACTGAATGACCTCTTTCCATGTAGTAAAAACATTTAATCACAAAGTATGATTTCTTATTTACATTTGTTTTTCTGACTTTCATGCTAGATTTAAATCCTATGCCAAATTTGTCAATAACTAATTTCTGAGAATCAAGTATCATATTAAGACTAGTCTTTCCTTTTGCTAGTTTAGATGCAGTCTTTATTAAATATGATACTTTTTCTTGCAACTCAGGACAATGTTTACAATCTTTAACATTACACATGCAATCAAAGTTATTATCTATATCTGAATTTTCATTTTTGATTTCTTCATCAACAATTTTCTTTTCAAGAATAGTGATCTTGTTTTCCAATATCCTATTCATGCTTTTTAATCTTTTGTTTTCAGTTTCTAATTTTTTTGCTACAACATGCATTTCATAAAAGGCATCTTGTAAAGAACTATAGTTCAAAGTAGTTGTTGAGTCAAAACTTACACTGGTTATTGGAGAATCCGAATTGACCATTAAGCATGTGTCTGTAGTTTCTTCATAGGCCATTTCAAGGGTTTTCCACATTTGTGCAGCAGTTTGACAGTGTGCTATCCTAAAAAAAATTATTTCTATTAAGTGCAGATATGATAATATTTTTGGCAATACAATCATCCTGGATTAATTTCTTTTCATAGTCATTTAAGCTAGACCAATCTTTGTTAATGATATCAGTTTCTTGTTCAATGATATTCCAAACATTTATAATAACAGATTCAATAAAGATCTTCATCCTAATCTTCCAAAAAGGATAATCTGTTCCACAAAATAGTGGAGGTCTATCAATACAAGCACCCTCAGAAAATTTGTTTCCAGCCATGGATCGAAGAACTTGAATAACTTTCAAGCACCTCGCTCTGATGCCAATTGTTAGAAAAGTAGTTTTAGATCAAGAGGGGGGGTGAATTGATCTTTGAAAGATTTTCGCAATTAACAGATTATCTATTTGTAAAAATAAGATTTCAGATCTGTTCTTGAATCACAAAGCAATCAATCAATAATAAATGCAGCAATAGAATTAAAAGAGGAGAAAGGTTTAGAAAGATATCACCGGTGTTTATACTAGTTCACCCAATACCAGGGCTACGTCCAGTCTCCAACCAAATTCCAGCTGGGTTCCACTAGATCAAATGTTTTGTAGATTACAATCTTACACTTAATCTATCACTAGAAGCACAATTCCAGTTCCTGCACCTAACCTTTCACCAAGAACCAAATTCCAGTTCTTGACAACCTCTACAACCAAATTCCAGCTGCAGAGAAACCAGTGCCCACAATTCCAGGCACCAAACAATACAAAAAGAATGTAAGGAAATGAAAATAAGAAACTAGAATGCTCAAACCAGTTTTATGCAATTCTGCAGTGTGTTTCTTCTCCAAAAGAAAGCAATTTGCCTCAAGAAAGAATTTCAAAGAACTTCACAAAAACTGGCGCGAATCTTTCTTGAAAGTGTGCTAAAGTTTGCTTGCTTGATTGCTAAAGATTGATGTTCAATGTTGTGTTTAAAATGTTCAAGCCAAACTGTTTTTATAGAAGATTTTCAAAACTGCTGGTTTAATCAATCTGTTAAAAAATCTTTTAATCTGTTAAAAGTGTAGTTTTAATCTGTTAAAAGTGTAGTTTTAATCTGTTAAAACTTCTTTTAATCCATTAAAGCGTTCTTGATTATTTAACAGATTTGTTTTAACTGATACGACAACGTTTGTATCAATTAAAACTCTTTACAAAAAATCTTCTAATTTGATTTAATCGATTGTTTCGTGTTTCAATCGATTAATATACTGCAAAACTTTATTGTAAAATTTTCCAAGTGATTTTAACTGATAAAAATAAGTTTTAATCGATTAAAATACTGTGTAGAAATTTTCTAAGTTGTTTTAATCGATTGAAACGTGTTTTAATCGATTGAAAAATCTCTGATCGGTCATAACTTAATTCTGATCGATCATATCTGATTCTGATCGGTCATAACTCAATTCTGATCGATCATATCTGATTCTGATTGGTCATAATTGCATTCTGATCAATCATCCTGAATGTTAAGTGGATTTAATCGATTAAAACCAAGTTGTATCGATTAAAATACTGCAAAAACACTTCTCTTAACATTTTAAGTGATTTTAATCGGTTATGTCGAAGCTTTATCAGTTAAAACACCTGACGAAGGTTTTCAAAACTTTCTTTAATGAAAACAACCGGTTATTTCGAAATTATATCGCTTAAAAACTTGTTTAAGAAAGCTTTTGTTAAAATACTTTGTTTTTAACTGCTTAAACGTTTTTAGAGGCATTTTGCGAAATCTTTTAAGTGAAGAAACCTCATGTAGTAGAAAAGATAAAAATGATTATACCTAAGCATAGCTGCGGACACACTAATCCCTCTATTCTTTTATCTAAGTGACTGTTGACCGCTACAAAGTTGACTTTGACTTTATCTTTGACTTCATCAAATCAACAGGATCTTTGCCAGAGTATTTTAATAAGATCTTCATCACTTTCAGTTACTCGAAAAAAAATTATTAACTAACTCCCCAAGTGTCAAAAATTTCACTCGTACTCTGTAAAAATATTCAGAGCTGCTTAGATATCCCAAAACTGGGTTCTCAGAGCAAAAGAGAGTGGAATGGTGTGTTGAAAGTGGAGAAATGAGCCCCTATTTATAGTAAATCGCGTTAGACAGGTCAGGACGGCCGTTTGGGATTCTGACAGGTGGGACGATCGTCTAGGAAAGTGGGACGGCCGTCCCAAGCTCAAGGAAAGGTGGGACAACCATCTTAGCTTAAATAACAAGTGGGACGGCCGTCTGGACATGTAAGACGGTCGTCCCAATTTTCTAATTTTTTTTTGAAAGTTTTGTTTTCTAAAAAATCTCTCCTCTTCTTAAATGGAGCCCAATGAATGCTACTAGGGGCCTAATGAAGTCTTAACCATCTTCGAAATGGAAGATTTCTGAGGTCTACTGATTGGCCGGGCAAGATTTGAGGTCTACAGCTGCCCCCCTTCACCTACCAGACTGGCTACTGACGAATGCTGTAAGACTGGATGGTGGGTGAAGGAGTTAACCCTCTTTACCGGTTGTCCTTCGGATGCTCCTCTGATGCCGTAACTGACACTCTGGACGAAGAATTGTGTCTTCTTGTGAGTTGACCACAGGGTATCCACTTTGACCCTGTGGTGATGAGTACGAACCCCCCACCTAGTTTGAGTCTTCTTCTGTAATACTTGTCTTCTGAATACTCCTTTGGTACGGTAGCTGACCCTTCAGACGATGAATGTGAACCTCCAAGATGCTCCTTTGATGTGGTAGCTGACACCTTCGGTTTGATTGAAGCCCCCTTTCGAAAGGCTTGATGAGTACGCACCCTCATCTGGTTTGCCGAGTATGAACCCTTATCTGGTTTGGTTTTCAGTCCACTTCGTAGGATTGGATGAGTACGCACCCCCATCTGGTTTGATGAGTACGAACCCCCGTCTAGTTTGCAGTCCACTTCGTAGGGCTGCATGAGTACGCATCCCCATCTGGTTTGACGAGTACGAACCCTCGTCTGGTTTGCAGTCCACTTCATAGGGCTGCATGAGTACGCACCCATGTCTGGTTTGCAATCCTTTCCTTGGACTAAACTGTGTGTTAGCGGCTTATTGATCTCGTTCATGCGTTGACTCTTTGGGGAGTAGTTCTGTCTGAAATTGTTTTTGACTTTTGTTGTGTAGTCATCCGGCATATGCGGGGGATTCTTTAATTTTTTGGCTTTTTCGTTAGCCATCTAGTTTGTTGATTACTGGGGATTCTTGATTTAATTGGGTTTTTCCAATAGTCATCCAGATTGTTGATTGTTGGGGATTTTTGATGAATACCTCTTAGGTAGGTAGGAATCTGCTGGAGGATTTGTTAATTCTGATGATGTTGAGTAGGCAGATGCTTCAACAGAAATGAAGGCTTTTGGTTGCATTTCTTTGTCTCTTAATAGGCTGATGTTCCCTTCGTGGATGTTGGCTCTTGTTTGCCAGGTCTTGCCTATGCGCAGGCGAACGACTCTCTGAGGATGTGAGTTTTGAAGGTTGCCTTTGTAGTAGGCTCACTAGGGATGTGTTTCTATTTTTTTTGTGATCCACTGGAGAATTATTTGTCTTCCTGGGGATCTGATTTTTTGATTGTCTTCTGTGAGGATGGAGTTTTGGCTCCTTGATTGATAATGGTGTGAGCTGGCTCTATGAAGCTCTTATTCTGCTGGAGAGGAATGAGATTTTCAATCCCTTTCTTTTGGGGTTTTCAATGGTTACCTAAAAGTTAGGATTTTATTCAATTTCGCCTTTTTCCGCGATTTATCTCTTTTTTCTGACGATTTTGAAATTTAGCTTTTTTATGGGGATAATACGTGTGCCTTTTTACTTTCTAGTTTCTTTTAGCTACGTAGGATTTTTCTTTCTTTTTGGGGATCCATGGGGATTTATTTGTCCTTCCGTTGGCTTTTCTTTGCTAATGGTTGTAGCACCCTTATTTTCCATTGGGGAAGGATGGTGGCCGGAGCTTTGGGTTCTGGAAGCTCTTTATTTTCTCTGAGTTATTTATTGTTCACAACTTGCTCCATTTTCTTGAGGGGAGCTTTATTTGGAGACTTAGTCTGGGTGTTCCTGTTTTCAATCACAAACATGGAGCCTAGTCTCCTTATATGCATGAATATTATTTTTTGTTTATTTGTTTATTTGTTTGAAGAGATTTTTATTTTTGATTTTGACAGAGTCATTTCATGTGACTACTAGTTTGTGGATGCCCTAAATGCAATCTATTCTTTTATTTGATGCATCTAGAAAAGTGATCGGTATTCTCCTGCTGGACTTTTTTTTATTATGCTGATGGACTCCTTTTTTATTCATATTTTTGGTTTTAGCCATATCTTTTTCCTAGACCGCCCTTTTGGGGTTTTCGACCTAGCGGGTTGCCTTAATTTTTTCCTAGAATATCTTAGGGGGCTTTTGTCGTATCTTTTGCCTAGATTGTTCTTTTGGGGCTTTCGATCTAGCAGACTACCCTAATTTTTACCTAAGAATATCCTAGTAGGCATTTATTCTTTTCTTATTTTTTATGCTTCCCTTTTTTAGATGCATGCTTGATCTTTGATTAAAGGTGTTTGAGCATATTTACGATTTATCAATAAAGAGGCATTTCCATAATATTTGGTCAAGAGAAAGGAAATGAATGAGAATTTTATTGATAAATGAGCAAAGTTTGTGTTTTTTATAGAAGGATTTCAAAAGGTATTTAGAAGAATGACTGGTTAGGGTTGGCAATACTGTATTGGCTTAAATAGTCATGTCTATGATATCTGCCCCCTGGTTTTCCTAATTGCTTCAATTGAGATGCCCGAGCTCAAAGTGAAGATTATGCATACTGCTTGCTTTTGGAAGAACGTTACCTTAACCGCCTTTCGATTTTCGACTAGGGTAATTTGTTTATTATTATTTATTTTTTACCTCTACTTTTTGCCTAGGATGTGTCCTAGCGAGGAATATGAAAGGATAAAAGGGATATGTCGCAGTTTCAACACTTTCAAATAAGTTCCCCTAAATAGTAATAATGTAGTACAATGGGAACCAGAATATTAATCCGTGGAAGTAATAAGAGTATATGATTGAGTTATGAATGATTCAATGGGGAACTAAACTTAAAATGAAATTTACAATCTTAGACTAAACTAAAATGAGGTTAAATCCTAATATGCAGTGAATGAAAATACTACAGAATGCAAAAATGGCTAATAATATGGAAAATCACAAATCTGACCCAAAATCACAAATCTGACCATGATGAACAGTAACCACGGTCAGTATCGTAAATATGACCAATGTGAACAGTAATAACAGTCAGGAATCACGGTCAAAAATGTAAACCATACTTGGTCAGAAATATGAACTCTCGGTCAGAATGAAATGTAAAAACAATTTCTCGGTCAAGAATCAAATGCAAGGTGTAAAATGTATGAATGACTGAGTGAAATGTAACTATTTTTGAGTTTTGAGTTTTTAAAATGGAAAATGACCGTAGTGAACTGTACTGTCAGTCAGAAAAGTGGTCAGAAAATCAACAAAATAAAAGGTCTCGGTCAAAATGAATATATGAAGAGATGTCTCGGTCAATATTTGAATAGAGTATATAAAATGTATAATTGACCGAGAGAAATGCAATTATTTTTGTATTTTGAGTTTTAAAAATGTGAGATGACCGAGTGAGAGTGTTTTGGTGCGTGTGGCTAAAAACCTGACCGAGTGATAGTGGTCACTTCGGTCAAAATGTTCAAAATAGTGGTAAATGTGTGATGTGAATGATGGAATGAGTGCAATAATGTATATTTATGAGTTTTTCAGTATTCAAGGGGGATTTGTAGTGCAGAAAATTAAAATGAACACTTAACCACACCTAACCTATTCTAATCTCATGCTAATCTATGACAGAACCTAAAACAGTGCAGTAAAATCTATCTAAACCTAAAACTAAGCTTCTACAGAGATTAAAGCAAGTAAACAAAGCAATAAAACCTAGATACCGTGACTTTAAAGCAATTAAAACATCAAAACAGTAAAGTAAAACCAGTAAAATGCAGAAAATTAAAGAAAGCAAGAACAAGAATTGTGGAGCAGATTTGGTGTAAGCAAAATTGCAAGACTACTGTATTCTTGACACTGTGAAAACCTAATTAATCAATCAAGCATTCACCATACAGTTCAACAAAGTGATTGCAAGCTTCAATCCTCAACCGAGAGACATCCACAAGCTAAAGCAAGTCAAGAACACAAGTCTTAAACAAGTTGTCACATGCGATTCAGTTCCAGCAGATTTTGTTCGGTAAAAACCTAATCTAATTCATGAATTCAGTAAAGAAAAACAATTAACGATGATAGAAGAAGGAAATTCAGATCCAATTCGTGAAGAACAATGAAGAAGAATGAACACATACATGGAAGATTGAGATGCAAGCAAGGAGAGAGAGCCATGGTGTACTGGAGAGGACAACTGAGAGAATTATGATCGATTTGATTGAATCTGAACTTGAAAACTTCGACTATCTGTTCTTACATTAAGTTAATCTACTATATACTTCAACTAATGTACAATTACAACTTACAAGGCCCATAACCGGACCTAATCCAATAAGATGTTGAAGAGTCGCGCTGCCTTCGTTTCAGTGCAGTACCGCGCGATTCGAATGCTTTCAGTTTCTTCAATACTCATTCAAATTAAACGCTTCTGGTCTCTTTAGAAATCTTGTTAAGTTATCTTTCAAACTCCACCGTTTTCATTATTTTTGGAGGTTTATAGAATTTATGATAATTATTTTACTGAGGCAAGCCCCGTGGACCGACTCTGTGCGCGTAACCTCTCTTTAATAATTTATATAAAATTTAATTTAGCTCCAAATTGAGTGGTTCTTGATCCTCTGGAAAGATGAATTTGTCTAGCTTTCAATGCTTCAAAAATCATGATTTTAGGATTTCTGTAGAAAAAATAATAAATAAAACATTAAACAAATATCAGTACCCATATATAATAAAATACAGACTAATTTATTGTTTTTATGCAGAATTTTATGTTAAGGCTTCTAAAGGCCTAGTAATACAAATTATAGTTAATTAAGCTTTATTAACATATTATAAACAATAATATAACATTATTAACTACTTAAGATGTGCTGAAAATCAGTCACATCAAATACCCCACACTTAGCCCTTTGCACTCCTGGGCAAAGCTTAAGTTTTGCAATTCCATGTTTTATAAATCAATTAAGTAAAGTGAGCATATAAAAATTCATATCCAAGCCTCATGCATCTAA
The DNA here is from genome assembly GCA_963425845.1 of Sphenostylis stenocarpa. Taxonomy (NCBI): domain Eukaryota; kingdom Viridiplantae; phylum Streptophyta; class Magnoliopsida; order Fabales; family Fabaceae; genus Sphenostylis; species Sphenostylis stenocarpa. Next base: position 55,392,090 of record OY731403.1, read on the forward strand.
GTTACAACATCAAACACTTGACTCCTTAATTAATAGGCACTCATGAATAATTTAAACAAAAATCTATCCAGCTTTACTTGAGAATTTCCTCACTAGGTCAAGTGTTTCACTCATCTCTCAACTGTTTTAATATAGGTGTTGTTTCACTCAAATATTCTCAATGCACAACCATTATCATAGGCTTGAATAAATTCCAATTTCAATCATCATAATTACTGTCGCCGCCTCCCCAAAGAGGGGGCGCGATCGGAGCGACGCGATGGTTTTTCGACTCTTTTTCGCGTTTTTTATTGGTGGTTACAACGTCCTTAGGTTGTCCGATAACCGGGCTAACCTAGAGACGAGGTTTTCGAAAAGTGTCCTTGAGTTGCCCGATAACCGGGCTAACCAAGGACTTATTTATTTTGGGTTCTATGGAGTCACCACCGATGTTTTTACCGGAAACATCGGAAAAGGGGTTTAAAAGGCGTTGGTTTTCGAAAACCAACTTTGGTCATTAGAACCAGAGTTGGGTAAGGGAGTTGCTTACGTGTAAAGGGAGTATTAGTCCCTTTACGACGCCCTTTCGGGTTCCCTATGACAGCCGACTTATTTTATTGATAAACTAGAAAAATACACTTTCGCCCTTTTTATTCTCGAGGAATTTAAAAGTATGACTACATGGCCCTATTATCTATTGCATAATTTAAGATAAAGACAAGTAAAGGTGAAGGGAGAGAATTTGAACCTCCGAAGCGCGCTTTATATTAATTCTCTAAAAAAATAGGGTGCTTTATGGCAGCCCTTCACTCTACAAGGCGTCGGAAAACCTCTCGAACGCCGAAAAATCACTCTTGAAAGCACTCGAAACTCCGAAATGCGTCTGAGGGATTCTAGAGAGAAGTTTTAGAGAGAAGGGAGAGCTATGCAGCCGTGGTGTGTGGAAATGAGGGGGGGAGAGCCCCTATTTATAGGTTTTCGCGCTGTCAGGTGGCGAGACCGCCGGTCTCGTCTGACAGGGTCGAGACCGCCGTCTCGTTCAACGAGACCGCCGTCTTGTCCTGTCAAAACAACGAGACCGTCGTCTGGTTACACGAGACCGCCGTCTCGTCTTTCGTAGGTGACGAGACCGCCGTCTCGTTAAACGAGACGGTGGTCTCGACTCCTACTCGAGGCGAAACGGCGGTCTAGGTTGCCCAGAATGCGGTCTCGTCCCCTCAAAGCTAGAAAACTTATTTTTTGGTACAGAAACTCCCTCCTACCCTAGTATGGGGCCTAATGGCTTGTTAGGCTTGTCCATCTTCAAATAGGAGGTCTTCTGGTCTTTATTTGGAGGCCGGACAAGATTTGGGGTCTACAGCTGCCCCCCCTTTACCCGTCCAGTCGATTGCTGGCCTTCTGTGTCAGGACGATCGACTGGGGGGTAAAGGAGTTAACCCTCTTGCCCGGTTGCCCTTCAGACGTCCCGTCTTGCGGCGGTTGATCTTCTGGGGAGAACTTTGGTGTACGTGCACTTCTGAGATACTACTTCGACGTAGCCGATCCCTTCGGTGAACATGTGGTAAGACCTCGAGAACTCCTTCCGACGGAGCCGATCCTTTGGCCGATGGGTACGAACCCCCCATCGGGGTGGTAGTTGCAATCCGTTGTGTGGGACCGGTGGTGGTGGCGGCTCATCGTTTGGGTAGCTCATGCGCCGACTCCCGGGGAATGATTTCGTGCTCGTGCACTTCCGTGATACTACTTCGACGTAGCCGATCCTTTCGATGGACACGTGGTAGAATCCTCCGGATACGACTCCGACGTAGCCGATCCTTCTGCTGATGAGTATAAACCCCCATCAGCCGGTAGTTGCAGTCTATTGTGCGGGACCGGATGGGTACGAGCCCCCATCGTGGTGGTAGTTGCAGTCCGTTGTGCGGGACTCGGATGGGTACGAGCCCCCATCGTGGTGGTACAGTCCGTTGTGCGGGATCGGATGGGAACGAGCCCCCATCGTGGTGGTAGTTGCAGCCCGTTGTGTGGGACTCGGATGGGTATGAACCCCCCATCGTGGTGGTACAGTCCGTCATGCGGGACTCGGATGGGTACGAGCCCCCATCGTGGTGGTACAGTCCGTTGTGCGGACTGGATGGGTACGAGCCCCCGATCGTGGTGGTACGTCCGTTGTAGCGGACCGGATGGGTACGAGCCCCCCATCAGGGTGGTAATGCGACTTACTGATCCGGCTCGAACGCAGATCAGGCGCATTCTTCTGGAGAATGCGTCTTTTGTTGAGTTTCTTGAATAGTCATCCGGGTTACGCCGGGGATTTTGTTGGTGTTCGTCCGGCCTTTGTTGATTGCCGGGGATCCTTTGTTTTTGTTCTTTTGGTAGTGATTATCCGATCCTGGCTGGTTGGTCGGACGAATCTTGGTTTTGTTCGACTCTTGTTTGGTAATCGAAACTTCGTTGGTTGATGTGATGGCTTAATCCTCGCCTTGTTCTCGCGGTTTATCTCTCTTTTCTCGCGATTTAGGGTTTTGGCTTTTTCATTGAGCGTATGTCTTTTTACTCTTAGTTTTCTTTTTTGTTACGCTGACTTTTGGAAAGGGAGGCAAAAGGTTGGCGAAGTCATACCGAGATACCTTTTTTGGTTGTTTTTTCATGAATGCAAGCATGAGGCTAAATGCTTTTTATTTGCCTACGGTATTTTTGTTTGTTTTACTTTTGACAAAGTCATTTTTGTGCAACTACCTGTGTGTGGATGCTTTTTATGCAATTTGTTTTAGTTGAGGACATCTAGAAAGTGACCGGTACTTTCTTTGTTCTCTCGTGATTATTCTTTTTTGCACTTTTTGTTTTGACCCTATCTTTTGCCTAGACCGCCCTTTGCGGGTTTTCGATCTAGCGGGTTTTGATTCTTTGTTTTGAGATATTTTGATGGTTTTTTTTTTTTTTTTCTTTTTACGAAAGCCTTATCTTTTGCCTAGACCGCCCTTTGCGGGTTTTCGATCTAGCAGGCTACCCTGTGCTTTTTACTTGGGATGACCCTGGTTGGTGATGTGCGTCTTTTTTATGCTTTCTCAAATTGCTTGTTTTATGCATGCTCATGTTTTGTTAATATAGAGGCATTTACACAGGTAGGTAAAGAGAAGAAAAGACGATTTTATTGATATAAACAGATGGTTTATTTTTACATGGGGGTTTACAAAAGAATTTGTAAGCATGGCTGGCCAAGGTTGGCTAAACCGTATGAGGATGTCGCAATCATGTCTCGTGATTTCGTTTCTCCATTTCTCCCGGTCCCTTCAGCTTGAGATGCTTGAATCCGGAGTGAAGACTATGCGAAGTCTCGTTTGTTTTCATAGGTATTACCTTAGTCGCCTTTGCGGTTTTCGGCTAAGGTAATCATTACTCTATTTTCATCATGATTTTATTTTTTATTTTTTTGAGACCTCTACTTTTTGCCTAGGACGTATCCTAGCGAGGTATGTAGACCCTATCTTTTGCCCGAGACGCTCTTTGCGAGTTTTCATCCCGACGGGTCATGAGCAATGTTTTTTTTTTTTTAGGCGTAGTATTTCTTCACCGCATCCGAGTTGATAGGATATCTGAGCTCTTCTCCATCCATGTTGGTGAGGATAAGGGCTCCGCCCGAGAAGGCTCGTTTGACCACAAATGGTCCTTCGTAATTGGCCGCCCATTTCCCCATTTTGTCTTTCTCGGGCCGGGAGTAGTTTCTTTACTACTAGATCTCCTTCTTGGAAAGTGCGGGATTGACCTTCTTGTCGTAGGCCTTCTTGATTTTCCGCCGATAAGCTTGCCCCCGACATATGGCGTCCAGCCGTTTTTCTTCTATTAGGTTCAACCGATCATACCGGCTTCTGGACCCATTCAGCTTCTGGCCAATTTGGCTTCCATGACAACTCGCAGAGAGGGTATTTCGACTTCTACCGGTAGCACGACTTCGTTCCGTATACGAGGGAAAACGGGGTAGCCCCCGTAGAAGTTCGTACCGACGTTCGGTAACCATGCAAGGCAAAAGGAAGCATTTCATGCCGCCTTTGTAGGTGACTACCATTTTCCGAATGATTTTCTTGATATTTTTATTGGTCGCCTCTACCGCACCGTTCATCTTAGGTCTGGTATGGAGAGGAATTGTGGTGCCGGATTTTGAAGTCTTGGCATAATTCCTCCATCATTTTATTATTAAGATTGGTCCCATTGTCGTAATGAGCCTATGAGGGATGCCATACCGACATATAATGCTTTTCTTGATGAAGGTAGTCACCACTTTCCTGGTTACATGTGCGTATGATGCCGCTTCAACCCATTTGGTGAAATAGTCGATTGCTACCAATATGAAGCGATGGCCGTTAGACGCTTTGGGTTCAATGGGTCCGATGACGTCCATGCCCCACATAGAAAATGGCCATGGCGTAGCCGAGTTACCGAGAGGTGCGGGTGGCACATGGATGTTATCGGCGTACACTTGGCATTTATGGCATTTCTTGGCATATTGATGGCAGCTCGGCTTCCATTGTGGACCAATAGTACCCCGTCCCGAGGATCTTCTTGGCCATGACATGCCCAGGTGCGTGGGTTCCAAAAGTCCCTTTGTGAATTTCTTTTATCAATGCTTGGGCTTCTTCTTGGTCCACGCACCTTAAGAGAGTAGAGTCGGGCTCTTTTTGTAGAGGGTTCCTTCAATCAATGTGAACCCTATAGCCCTCTTGCGAATGGTTCGTTTATCATTGTCACCGATTTCCTCGGGTACTTGCCCTTCATGAGGTACCGCTTAATGTCATGGTACCGTGGGTTTTGATCGTGCTCGCCACTTACCGCCATGCGTAAAGCTTGTTTATCATGCAGCTTGACTTGAATGATCGGCATCTCATGTTCCCGGTCCAGGGCAAACATGGATGATAGAGTGGCGAGGGCGTCGGCAATTTGGTTGTCCTCCCTAGGGATGTACTCGGAAGGTGACGCTTTCCATTCTTGCGACCAGCTCACGGATGTGCTCTAGATATGGGATCAATTTTGAGTTTCGGGTTTCCCATTCACCTTTAAGTTGATAGATGACAAGGGATGAATCACCAAATATTTTGAGCTTAGTGACCCCATGATCTAAAGCCGCTCGGATTCCTAGCGCACATGCTTCGTATTCGGCCATGTTGTTGGTGCAATCGAAATTAAGTCTCGGCCGTTACAGGAATGTGTTTCTTTTCTGGGGATATCAAAATAGCTCCTACCCCGTGTCCAAGCATATTGGAAGCCCCATCGAAGAACATGGTCCACATCTCTTCTTTGGTCTCTTCGTGTTCGATGTGCATGATATGCTCATCGGGAAAATCATCCCGTAAAGATTGGTATTCATCTCGTGGATCCATGAGCTAGATAATCCGCTAGGGAATTCCTTTAATAGCTTTCGGGTGACATGGATAATGTCAAATTCCGAGAGGAGAACTTGCCACCTAGCTATTCTTCCAAGTCGAATGGGCTTCTCGAAGAGGTATTTGATCGGGTCCATTTTAGAGACCAACCATGTTGTATGTCGAGCCATGTACCGTCCGAGACGCCGAGTGACCCACACCAATGCGCAACATGTTTTCTCGAATGGCGTATAACGGGTTTCGTAGTCCGAGAATTTCTTGCCGAGATAGTAAATGGCTCGTTCCTTTTTCTCGGCTTCATCATGCCGACCAAGCACACATCCCATCGACTCTTCGAGAACCGACAAATATAGGATTAGAGGTCTCCCTTCAACGGTGGCACCAATACCGGTGGATTAGTTAAACAAGCTTTGATTTTATCAAACGCCTGTTGGCATTCTTCGTTCCACACCGTGGGCCGATTCTTGTGCAACAGCTTTAAAGATGGGGATACATTTATCTCGTTAACCGTGCGATGAAACGGAAATGTAGTTTATCCGACCCAGAACCCTCTCGACTTCCTTTTCGTGCTTGGTGGGGGCATTTCCGAATTGCCTTGGTTTTGTCGGGGTCCACCTCGATACCTTTTTCACTGACGATGAACCCTAGGAGTTTTCCTGATTGTACTCCGAAAGTACATTTTGCCGGGTTTAGCTTAAGTTGGTACTTTCGAAGCCGATTGAAAAGTTTCCGGAGATATTGAATGTGGTCCACTTCGTTTCTGGACTTGGCTATCATGTCGTCCACATACATTTCTATTTCCTTGTGGATCATGTCATGGAATAGTGTGACCATAGCCCTTTGATAAGTTGCTCCCGCATTTTTCAGTCCAAATGGCATCACTCGGTAGCAAAAGGTACCCCATGGTGTAATGAAGGAGGTTTTTTCTCTATCGTCAATGGCCAATTTGATCTGGTTGTACCCCGCATATACGTCCATGAAGGAATACAACGTGTTAGTAGCGGTATGGTCTACCAGTGTATCTATGTGTGGTAGGGGAAAGTCGTCCTTCGGACTTGCTCGATTGAGGTCCCTATAATCCACGCAGACCCTGACCTTCCCGGTCTTTTTGATGACGGGTACTATGTTGGCCAGCCATTCTGGGTATTTGGAAACTACTAGGAAATTGACATCCAACTGCCTTTGGACCTCCTCCTTTATCATTAAGGACCAGTCGGGTCTAATTCTTCTGAGTTTCTGTTTTACAGGTCGGGATCCCTCTTTTAGTGGCAATTTGTGTTCCACTATGCTTGGGTCAAGCCCAGGCATGTCATGATACGACCAAGCAAATACGTCTATATATTCCTTCAGGAGCTGTATCAATCCCTTTTTCATGTCACTTTCCATTTGGGTGCCGATGATCACCTTTTTATCCTCATCCTCTTTTCCCAAATCGACAGCTTCTATTTCCTCCCGATGCGGTTGTATGATGCGTGTTTCTTTTTCCAAAGATCCGTTGCATGTCCGGAGAAATGGTCTCCCGCTCACCGTCGTACTCAACCCATTCATCTTCCGTTTCCGGGTCCACGGAGATTCATCAATCACGTACATGATGTGTTTTAGGTTCTATTTTAGTCATAGATTTTATTATTCAATTTATTTCGAAAGAATAATAAATGTAAGAGAGAAAAGAATGAATGGAATGAATGTTGTCGAAAAATGCCTCATATATTAAGGAAAATGATAATGTATTTACAAGCCCTTTTGATCAGAATTCCTGCGGCCACGGGCGGGGACCGCAGGAGATATAGAGAAAAGCTTTTTAAAAAAGAAAAGACCCTAGGGCTGATCCTCCCAGTCCTCCCTCTCTGCTACTCTGGCTTTGATAGAGGTTTGTCATCCGTGCTGGAAGCAGAGGCGTCAAAGGTAATCCACCCGACGTCGATTAGTTCTTGGACCCGATATTTCAGGGTCAAGCAATTTTCTGTAGAGTGTCCGGGTGATCCCGAATGGTAAGTGCATTTTTCGTTGGGCTTATACCATTCGGGGTAGGGACGCTCCAACTGCTTCTTAGGAGGGGCGCAAGCCAGGTGTTTAGCCTCCAATAACTGAGGTAGCAGTAGTCCGTAGGAAGTGGAGATGGGAGTGAACTTCCTTTCTTTTTTGCGGGGCTGCCTGGGCGCTTGTGAGGTAGAAGAAGGAGTGGCAAAGTTGATTGCATGCACAGATTCGTCCTTCTTCTTGCCAGCAGGTTTCTTGAATGAGACGCCAGCTTGGGAAGACTATGCTATCTTCCCGCTTCTTAGCCCCTGCTCTACTCTTTCCCCCACAGTGACTATGTCCGAAAAAAGATTAGAGGTACTAGCTATCGCCTTATCATAGTCCGGTCAGTGAGTCTATGAACATAGTCACTGTCTCTTTGTCCGTCAAAGGAGGCTCTATCTGAGCTGCCATTTCCCTCCACCTTTGGGCATACGCTTTAAAAGGCTCGTCGTTTCTCTTGCTTAGAGCTCTGAGATCTGACGTGTCAGGTGTCAGATCAATGTTGTATCGGTAACGACGGAGAAAAGCGTCTCGCCAGCTGCTTCCAGCTCTGGACCCGCCCTCTCTCCAACCGCATATACCAATTGAGAGTCGTGTCCGCCGGACTCTCCCGAAAGCAATGGATCGAGAGTTTCTCGTTGTCGAGCATGGGCGGCCATCTTTCGACAATACATCGTAAGATGGTTCTTGGGGCAGTCATCCCGGCGTACTTGGGGAAATCCGGAATTTTGAATTTGGGAGGGAAGCGGATGTCTTTCACAAGGCACATATCGGCCACCTCCTTGACGTCGAAGTTATGCCCTTCGATCGCTCTTCAGCCTCTCCTCTAAGGCGGAGAGTTGTTGTTTGGATATTTCGGAGTAAGGAGGTGTGCGCTTTAACATCCTTATCACCATAGAAGCATTCCTCCTCCTCTTCCTCATGAGGAGGGACATGTTCGCCTTGGCCTTCGCCACCCTTGCTCTGACCCTGGCGCACGACCTCCATTAGTTGGGCCATTTGTTCGCGGAGCATGTTAACCTCTGCAGTAAGCTTGCGGTTCTGCTCTTCCAAACTCTCCATTGCCTTAGCTTTTTGTGCACGAGTACGAGTAGGGAGAGGACCAGCCACTTTCTAGAATGTCCGAGAAAGTTTTATTAACGCATGTTGAGTGCTTAAACTAACATGAGTATGCTTATGCATGAGAGGTTTTATTTACATGATGCTGAATGTGCTCTCATTTTTTTATTTTCTCTCTTGGTTTTTCTTTTACCCATGGTATGATGTAGTATGAATGATTTGACTTTGTCAGAAGTTTATTGATTATTTGGTATTTTTGATTTTTATCACTTTTTATTTTTATAGCCTTTTATCTCTTCTGTCGGAACTACGTGGCTACTTAGCTTGCAAAGAACCTAAAATCAGGCTAGCTAAAAGGCAGACTGTCCGAGATAAAATATGGCTTTATGCGAAAGGATATTTATCATCCCTTATCTCTTCTGTCGGAACTGCGTGGCTACTTAGCTTGCAAAGAACCTGAAATCAGGCTAGCTAAAAGGCAGACTGTCCGAGATAAGGGTGTTTATTTGTAAAATATTTTTTTGGTTTTTTGTTTTGTTGTTTGTTTATGCCATGCAACATACAAATGCGACAAACATATGCACACACAATTCGACCATCCCCGAACCTGCGAGATTTCGCTTTTATCACGAGGTAGGGTTTTCCTGTAGAAAAGTGTATTGGCAAGGGTAGGTTCTAATTGTTCTCACCAGGCTAAGGCCCCCAAGGTGCCCCCATTATAGGGTCCCCACTCTCCAGCCGTCCAACCATGCTCAGCACTAAGGCCAGAGTCGGTCTTGTTGCCAAAAGAGGAAGGTTATCACCTTGAGTGGTGGTTTCCGATCACACTGGTGGGCACAAGGCCCTAACTACAGCGAACCGTACCTGCCACCCACTCCCTATGGTTATCTCTCTTGCCCCCGGGTATAGGGGGAACTGTTGTGTGCAAGGGATTGTGTGCAATTTATATATCAAGCAATTGCGTAAGTGTAAACAAACAACAGTTTATTGAAAGCCAAACAATAAAGCATGTTATAATACAAGTTAAGGGCGAAAGTGTTATTTTCTTGGTTTATTTATTGTTTAAGCCGGCCCATCACTAAATGGGATTAACTCTCTAGGCTTCCCCAGTGGAGTCGCCATCTGTCGCCGCCTCCCCAAAGAGGGGGCGCGGTCGGAGCGACGCGATGATTTTTCGACTCTTTTTTGCGTTTTTTATTGGTGGTTACAACGTCCTTAGGTTGTCCAATAACCGGGCTGACCTAGAGATGAGGTTTTCGAAAAGTGTCCTTGAGTTGCCCGATAACCGGGCTAACCAAGGACTTATTTATTTTGGGTTCTATGGAGTCACCACCGATGTTTTTACCGGAAACATCGGAAAAGGGGTTTAAAAGGCGTTGGTTTTCGAAAACCAACTTTGGTCATTAGAACCAGAGTTGGGTAAGGGAGTTTGTTACGTGTAAAGGGAGTATTAGTCCCTTTACGACGCCCCTTTCGGGTTCCCTATGACAGGCCGACTTATTTTATTGATAAACTAGAAAAATACACTTTCGCCCTTTTTATTCTGCGGAATTTAAAAGTATGACTACATGGCCCTATTATCTATTGCATAATTTAAGATAAAGACAGTAAAGGTGAAGGGAGAGAATTTGAACCTCCGAAGCGCGCTTTATATTAATTCTCTAAAAAAAATAGGGTGCTTTATGGCAGCCCTTCACTCTACAAGGCGTCGGAAAACCTCTCGAACGCCGAAAAATCACTCTTGAAAGCACTCAGAAACTCCGGAAATGCGTCGGAGGGATTCTAGAGAGAAGTTTTAGAGAGAAGGGAGAGCTATGCAGCTGTGGTGTGTGGAAATGAGGGGGGGAGAGCCCCTATTTATAGGTTTTCGCGCTGTCAGGTGGCGAGACCGCCGGTCTCGTCTGACAGGGTCAAGACCGTCGTCTCGTTCAACGAGACCGCCGTCTCGTCCTGTCAAAACAACGAGACCGCCGTCTGGTTACACGAGACCGCCGTCTCATCTTTCGTAGGTGACGAGACCGTCGTCTCGTTAAACGAGACGGCGGTCTCGACTCCTACGCGAGGCGAAACGGCGGTCTGGGTTGCCCAGAACGCGGTCTCGTCCCCTCAAAGCGAGAAAACTTATTTTTTGGTACAGAAACTCCCTCCTACCCTAGTATGGGGCCTAATGGCTTGTTAGGCTTGTCCATCTTCAAATAGGAGGTCTTCTGGTCTTTATTTGGAGGCCGGGCAAGATTTGGGGTCTACAATTACTATGCATCCAAAGAATCAAAAGGACTTTAATTAAGCTTATAACGTGGCCATGGGTTATAACTTTTAGGTATGAATAACAAAGGGATGCAAGGCTTTTAAATACTGCATAAGTGTGGCGAAAATCTTAATACATAATGCTTTTCAATGCCTTTGGCTTCATAATTTATCATTCTCTTTTTTTTTTAATACAATCCAGCTTTGCTGTTTTTAGCTTTTCAACTTTTTTTTTAAACCTTACATAATTTAAAATACCACCCCACACTTGAACTTTGCTCAATCTATGAATTAAAACCTCTTTCCTTCATCAAAGTCCAGGGTTAAAACTGGTTTTTCTGGCTTCAGGCTTGTAATGTATAGGTTATAAACAAAGAAAAGATAAATCAGGCTCAAGGGGGTGACTAGGGTCAATAATATTTAAAGGTTGGCTTTATTTGGTCAGTGGCTGCAACAAAGATGGCCTTGATCATTTTCAACAGATGCATAGAACCAGATAATTTACTCAGAGAATAAAGTCAAGTTCTACAATAGTTAAAACATCAAGAATAAATCACACATCAAAGAATGAAGGCTCAAATCTTAGCTTTTAAAACTCAATTCAGCTGGAATCAATCCTATTTTAACTTATCATGGCATCCACTAATTTAGTCATCAAAATGTCTAAATACCTCACTTAAATAATCACAAAGCAATGAATAAATCAAGGTTGTAGCTCACATAATTTAGAAAATCAAATTATATAAAACATAATATTGCATCAGCTTACTCAACTCAGAATTACAAAGCTCAAGTATGAACAAATCAAAGTCATTAATTAATTTAGAAACCTCCCTAAATACCCCACACTTGAAAGACACATTGTCCTCAATGTGAGTCAAATAAGTTTAGAAATATATTACCTGAAAAAGCTTTAATCCACATAATTAATCACCACGTAACTTATTGCTGCATAACTCGGTTAGCTAAAGAAATTATATGATTATCCACATGTGAAACTGGTTGACTTTCTTGGAATATCTTAAGTCTATGACCATTAATTGTAAATACATTACCTGTTTTTGAATCAGAAATTTCAACAGCTTTGTCCTTAATAATCAAATCAAATCAAACTCTTGCAATAATAAAATCCATCTAATGAGCCTCGATTTGGAATCTTGCTTCTTCAATAAATACTTAAGAGTTGCATGGTCAGTATAAACAACAATCCTTGTACCGATGTGGAAATTCTCTTCATCTCAATATTAATGTCCATACTTCAAAATTGTTTCACCAAAAATACCTAAAAATAATTAGAAATGAAAATTAGACCAATTAATGCTAAATTAAGCAAAATTTGGAATAATGGCCCAATGAAGCCCAATCAATGAAAATGCACTAATAATAGACAATTAAACACAATGTACCAATTAAGATAAGTACATAAAGATAAGAAAATGCGGGAAAATAATGCTGTTAGAAAAGAAGGCTGAGATCAAGAGGGGGGGTGAATTGATCTTTGAAAGATTTTCGCAATTAACAGATTATCTATTTGTAAAAATAAGATTTCAAATCTATTCTTGAATCACAAAGCAATCAATCAACAATAAACGCAGTAACAGAATTAAAAGAGGAGAAAGGTTTAGAAAGATATCACCAGTGTTTATACTGGTTCACCCAATACCAGGGCTACGTCCAGTCTCTAACCAAATTCCAGCTGGGTTCCACTAGATCAAATGTTTTACAGATTACAATCTTACACTTAATCTACCACAAGAACCACAATTCCAGTTCCTGCACCTAACCTTTCACCAAGAACCAAATTCCAGTTCTTGACAACCTCTACAACCAAATTTCAGCTGCAGAGAAACCAGTGCCCACAATTCCAGGCACCAAACAATACAGTAAAAGAATGAAAAGAAATGAAAAGAAGAAACTAGAATGCTCAAACCAGTTTTATGCAATTCTGCAGTAAGTGTTTCTTCTCCAAAAGAAAGCAATTTGCCTCAAGAAAGAATTTCAAAGAACTTCACAAAAACTAGCGCGAATCTTTCTTGAAAGAGTATTAAAGTTTGCTTGCTTGATTGCTAAAGGATGTGTAAAAGATTGATATTCGATGATGTTTAAAAAGTTCAAGCCAATCTGTTTTTATAGAAGATTTTCAAAACTGTTGGTTTAATCAATCTGTTAAAATAATCTTTTAATCTGTTAAAAGTGTAGTTTTAATCTGTTAAAACTTCTTTTAATCCATTAAAACGTTCTTGATTCTTTAACAGATTTGTTTTAACTGATACGACAACGTTTATATCAATTAAAACTCTTTACAAAAAATCTTCTAATTTGTTTTAATCAATTGTTTTGTGATTCAATCGATTAAAATACTGCAAAACTTTCTTGTAAAATTTTCCAAGTGATTTTAACTGATAAAAATAAGTTTTAATCGATTAAAACGCTGTGTAGAAATTTTCTAAGTTGTTTTAATCGATTGAAACATGTTTTAATCGATTGAAAAAGCTCTGATCGGTCATAACTCAATTGTGATCGATCATATCTGATTCTGATCGGTCATAATTACATTCTGATCGATCATAATTGCATTCTGATCGATCATCCTGAACACTAAGTGGGTTTAATCGATTAAAACCAAGTTGTATCGATTAAAATACTGCAAAAACGCTTCTCTTAACATTTTAATTGATTTTAATCGGTTATTTCGAAGCTTTATCGCTTAAAACACTGACGTAAGGTTTTCAAAACTTTCTTTAATGAAAACAACCTAGTTATTTCGAAATTATATCAGCTTAAAAACTTGTTTAAGAAAGCTTTTGTTAAAATACTTTGTTTTTAACTACTTAAACATTTTTAGAGGCATTTTGCAAAATCTTTTAAGTGAAGAAACCTCATGCAGTAGAAAAGATAAAAATGATTATACCTAAGCATAGTCACGGACACACTAATCCCTCTATTCTTTTATCTAAGTGATCGTTGACCGCTACAAAGTTGACTTTGACTTTATCTTTGACTTCATCAAATCAATAAGATCTTTGCCGGAGTATTTCAATAAGATCTTCATCACTTTCAGTCTCCCCTATTTGATGAAGACAAACACCACTTTGAATAATAACTCTGCAAGAGAAGTCACTTGATAAAATAGATTAGTTAGAAATAAAAAATGAATTATTTTCCTATTTCTCCCCCTAAATTGTTTCTTCCCCAAAATAATCCTAAATTGTTTCTGATCAACATTAAAGCAACTATTCTCCCCTTTTGACTTCATCAAAAATAGGGATCGAAGAGAAACAATGCAAAGGTATGTAATAAGTTTGAGATTTTGAAAATAGAGAAAAAAATGAATACGATATTTTACTCATGTAAAGATCAATCAAAGTTGATTCAAACTTATCTTCATTAACACGTTTGTAATGAATACAATTAACACGTGTAAAGATAAGGGAATCATTCTTTAGTAGCATGTTACAAGAACAACCATTAACTAAAGCCTTTAATTTTTCTTTCCAGAATAAAAATCGATTAAAAACAGAACAAAATCGATTAAAAAGTTCTTGTTTAATGATTTTAATCGATTGAAATAAAGGTTTAATCGATTAAAACAGTGAAGGACTTCGAAAGTATGAAACATAAGTGCATTTAATCGATTAATTCGACATTTAATCGATTGAAACAGTAAAGAAAAATGCTGTATAAATTCTTTTAATCGATTTAAAAGATTTTTTATTGATTAAAACAACTAGTTTTGCAAACTAAGTAATGTTTTATGCGAATTTATCATGTCTAATCCAGTGTAAGTTTTGTAACACCGATCATTTAGAAGGATGTTTTACAATAATATCAACTACATCGATTTAGATTTTAACCAATAGATCCATCAAAATCAGGATAAAATCTTATTTAGCCAATTTAACTGATGTAAACTTGTTTATATAGATTTTAATCGATTGATACGAAGTTTAATCGATTATTTTGTTGTGAAAGTGTTTCCTTTAATCGATTTGATCGATTAAAACCATTTTGTATCGCCTAAAAATATCCGGGATCTATGTTGAATTCTATCTAGACTAGTTTGATTCGATTTAAAACCTACATTATATTGATCAAAGCTAAAGAGATTGTACCTGGTATACAACCAGTAAATATTACGTACTGTAAATTGAAATTAGCATCAAAAGAAATAATAAATAAAAGATAAGATAAGAAGGGACCCTTTTAATCCATAAAATCAATCATCCCAGCTTCCTTGGTTCAACTGCATATCTTCCATCTTGGTGTAGATATCAACAATTTGGTTTCCAAGGGATGCGAATTGATTGTTTGTTTGCTGGAAGTGTTGGAATGTCATCTCGCATATGCTTTCTCCGATTTTCCCGCACAACAGCCCATTTGAGAAAGCATTGTTCTTTCAAACCGAGATAAAGGAGTCCCACTAGTCAGTCGCTCCATGTAAGGAATAATTTCCATATTCTCATATGAGGCTTGACCACCGGTTGACTCAGGAACCTCTGCAGCAGCTGGAGAGGGAGGAATTTGGCCTTGTTCATTTTCATCTTCATCTTCTTCCTCACCCTCGACATCCCAACATCAATTTTGGAGATCCATTCATCATCAACTTTTATATATCCCATTTTTCTTAGGGTGGAGTCGTCAATTTCATTTGATGCCTTGGGGGTTTCTATGCTCTCCCCGTAAAGATCAACTTCAAAATATCTAAAGAAATTATTAATTAACATAGCATATGGCAATTTGAAATCTGCCAACCTTTTAGCTTTCAACATGTGATCTTTGATCACATACACCCAGTTCACTCGAACATTGTTAAAAATGCAATACATGAGGGCAAGATCTCCTCATTAAGAATAGCATGATTACTCCCTCTTGGAGTAAGCATCCATGCCACAATAAAAGCAAGTAATCTATGTTCAAGTGCAAGTTTTTCGGCATTTAGAATTCTTACCGAATCATTTGGATCCTTAAGGCAAGACCGAAAAATCGAATCTTGTTGAACTCGTGAATCTCGTAAATATTCCCCTTGAAACTTTGACACCTCTATCCTTAAGGCCAGCAATTTGCTCCCAAACAAGCAGGAGTAATTTCCATATTTACTCCCTTTACCCGAGATCCGATTGTAGACCCATTTACTCGTTAAGTTGGAGTAAAAACCCGAACCAAATCAGAGTTGAATGTTCCCAGTAAACTCCATGAAAGTTTTCAGCTTTTGACTTTTTAACTTTCTTGACGGACTAGTAAATCCTTCTTCGTCCAACCACCTAAATTTGATAAATTTTGGAATAACAATCTGTTTCGACTAAACTCGTAGATGAAGGTGTTCATCTTTCCTATATCTCCATCAAACCAGGCTTCCGGATGGCCACCGGGATTTGCAAGCAGAGGAAGATTCCCTTTTTGCTTCTTTCTTGACTTAGATCTTCTCAGCATCTTGTTGTATTTTCGGAGAAGGGTTTCGTAGACGTGTGTAAAAGGAAAGAAGAGAGGAACACTTTGAACCAGGAAGATAAGACCGAGAGTAATGAGCTACACAAGAGCAAACCGAAGATTCACTGATGTCAATTTTTGTGAATTGCAGCTTACTTTAGACGTAACCCGCAAAATCGGCTTTAATTGCATATGTCCCCTTGATCGAGAACACATGCACAGCATTCTTGGACAATGGGTGTATCAGCTAAACTGTTCTTGGGAAGATGTTTGACTTGGTCAAACAATATTTAAAAGCATTATGCAGATTTTGATTACCATAAAAACTGGGAATTTTGACTTTGATTTGCTTACCAATTTTCAATTGGATGTTATAAAACTAATTTTCAGAAACAAATTAATTGATTAACCAACTAATTAACCTATTAATTTGATTTTTAATACTAGGTTTGAAAATGCTATAGTGAAATAATCGATTAATTCATAAAGGAATCGATTAGTCTTGCACAAGATGAAATTAATAAAATGATAACAAAATTTGAATCGATTAAAATGAAAAAGAATCGATTAATTTTGACATCTTAGTGTTTTTAGTTGATATAAATTCTTTTTAATCGATTAAAACAGCTAAACTCAAATCCTGAGAACATTTTAATCGATTAATTCGCATTTCAATCGATTAAAACGGTACGGACAGATTTTCTGATATCCTTTGTAAGTTATTTTAATCGATTAATACTGTTTTATATCAATTAAAACAATCAGTTTATGAAAGCAGAACCTGATTTGCTGTTTTGAATACCAAGGGACTCCCAGATTTTGTTCATACAAAACAGATTTAGCATGTTTCTGGTACCCCTTTTTAATTATTGGGTCCAATTATGTTATATGAAGTGAATTTTTGGAAATCCACTTCATTCTACCTTTAGGTATGGCATATTTCTTAATTCTACAATATTTAACAGAATGCCCTTTTTTCATGCAATAAAAACATTTAACAAACGGAGACGAAACAAATTTACTATATGAAAAATAATTTTTAAATGCTTTGGTTTTCTTTCCAATAAACAGTGTAAAACCTATGCCACCACGGTCAATAACTAATTTATGAGAATCAAGTATCATATTAAGACTAGTTTTTCCTTGTGCTAGTTTAGATGCAGTTTTTATTAAGTATGATAATCTTTTTTGTAACTCAAGACAATTTTTACAATCTTTAACATTACACATGCAATCAGAATTATTACCTAATTCCAAATTTTCATTTTTGGTTTCTTCATCAACTATTTTCTTTTCAAGAATAGTGATCTTGTTTTCTAATAAACTATTCATGCTTTTTAATCTTTTGTTTTCAGTTTCTAATTTTTTTACTACTGCATGCATTTCATAAAAAGCATTTTGTAATGAACTATAATTCATAGAGTCAGAACTTACACTGGTTATTGGCGAATCGGAGTTGACCATTAAGCATATCTCTGTTGTTTCTTCATAGGTCATTTTAAGGGTCTTCCACATTTGTGCAGCAGTTTGACAATATGCTATCCTGAAAAAATCGTTTATGTTAAGTGCAGATATGATGATATTTTTGGCAATACAATCATCTTGGATTAATTTCTTTTCACAGTCATTTAAGCTACACCAATCTTTGTTAAAAATATCAGTTTCTTGTTCAATGATATTCCAAACATTTATACTAACAGATTCAATAAAGATCTTCATCCTAATCTTCCAAAATGAATAATCTGTTCCACAAAACAGTGGAGGTCTATCAATACAAGCACCCTCAGAGAATTTATTTCCAGCCATGGATCGAAGAACTTGAATTAGTTTCAAGCACCTCGCTCTGATGCCAATTGTTAGAAAAGAAGGCCGAGATCAAGAGGGGGGTGAATTGATCTTTGAAAGATTTTCGCAATTAACAGATTATCTATTTGTAAAAATAAGATTTCAGATCTGTTCTTGAATCACAAATCAATCAATCAACAATAAACGCAGTAACAAAATTAAAAGAGGAGAAAGGTTTAGAAAGATATCACCGGTGTTTATACTGGTTCACCCAATACCAGTGGCTACGTCCAGTCTCCGACCAAATTCCAACTGGGTTCCACTAGATCAAATGTTTTACAGATTACAATCTTACACTTAATCAACCACAAGAACCACAATTTCAGTTCACGCACCTAACCTTTCACCAAGAACCAAATTCTAGTTCTTGACAACCTCTACAACCAAATTCCAACATGAGAGAAACCAAGTGCCCACAATTCCAGGCACCAAACAATACAAGTAAAAGAATGAAAAGAAATGAAAAGAAGAAACTAGAATGCTCAAACCAGTTTTATGCAATTCTGCAGTAAGTGTTTCTTCTCCAAAAGAAAGCAATTTGCCTCAAGAAAGAATTTCAAAGAACTTCACAAAAACTAGCGCGAATCTTTCTTGAAAGAGTAATAAAGTTTGCGTGCTTGATTGCTAAAGGATGTGTAAAAGATTGATATTCGATGATGTTTAAAAAGTTCAAGCCAATCTGTTTTTATAGAAGATTTTCAAAACTATTGGTTTAATCAATCTGTTAAAATAATCTTTTAATCTGTTAAAAGTGTAGTTTTAATCTGTTAAAACTTCTTTTAATCCATTAAAACGTTCTTGATTCTTTAACATATTTGTTTTAACTGATACGAAAACGTTTATATCAATTAAAACTCTTTATAAAAAATCTTCTAATTTGTTTTAATCGATTGTTTTGTGATTCAATCGATTAAAATACTGCAAAACTTTCTTGTAAAATTTTCCAAGTGATTTTAACTGATAAAAATAAGTTTTAATCGATTAAAACGCTGTGTAGAAATTTTCTAAGTTGTTTTAATCGATTGAAAAAGCTCTGATCGGTCATAACTCAATTCTGATCGATCATATCTGATTCTGATCGGTCATAATTGCATTCTGATCGATCATCCTGAACACTAAGTGGGTTTAATCGATTAAAACCAAGTTGTATCGATTAAAATACTGCAAAAACGCTTCTCTTAGCATTTTAAGTGATTTTAATCGGTTATTTCTAAACTTTATCAGTTAAAACACTGATAGAAGGTTTTCAAAACTTTCTTTAATGAAAACAACCGGTTATTTCGAAATTTTATCAGTTAAAAACTTGTTTAAGAAAGCTTTTGTTAAAATACTTTGTTTTTAACTGCTTAAACGTTTTTAGAGGCATTTTGCAAAATCTTTTAAGTGAAGAAACCTCATGCAGCAGAAAAGATAAAAATGATTATACCTAAGCATAGCTGCGGACACACTAATCCCTCTATTCTTTTATCTAAGTGACTGTTGACTGCTACAAAGTTGACTTTGACTTTATCTTTGACTTCATCAAATCAATAAGATCTTTGCCGGAGTATTTCAATAAGATCTTCATCACTTTCAAATGGCTCATCACCTATCTAGGGTCAGATCGATGTTATATTGGTAACGACGGAGGAAGGCATCCGCTTGTTGCTTCCAATTTTGGACTTGCCCCTTCTCCAGCTGCATGTACTGTCGCCGCCGTCAAAATGAGGCGGTCGGAGCGACGCGATGGTTCCGACTTTCCAATTTTCGTGTTTTTATTGGTGTGGTTACAACACCTTTAGGTTGTCCGATAACCGGGCTGAACCTAGGGGCGATGTTTTCGAAAGGGCGTTCTTGGATTGTCCGATAACCGGGCTAAACCAAGAACTAGTTTTTTGAAGGGTTCTTTTGGAGTCGCCACCGATGTTTTTACTGGAAACATCAGAAAAGGAGTAAAAAGGCGTTGGTTTTTGAAAAACCAACTTTGGTCATTAGAACCACAGTTGGGTAAGGGAGTTAATTACGTGTAAGGGAAGTGTTAGTTCCCTTACGACGCCCCTTTCGGGTTCCCTATGATAGGCCAGCTACTTTAAATAAATAAACCAGTGAAAAATACGCTTTTACCCTTTATTTGCGGAATTTAAAATTATGACTACATGGCCCTAATTTCTATTGCATAATTAAAATTAAAGCGGTAAAGTAGAGAGAGAGAGAGTATAGAAACCTCCGAAGCAAGCTTTCTATTAATTCTTTGCAATTAGGGTGCTTTTTGGCAGCCCTTCACTCTTTTACAGTGTCAGAATCTCTCGAAAACGCTATAAAACACTCTAGAAAGCTCTCAGAAACTCCGGAAATGCTTCGGAGGGGTTCTAGAAAGAGAATTTGAAGAAATATCTAGAGAGAGAATGGAAGAACTGTGCGAAATTAGGGGAATGACACGACTATTTATAGGGATTCGCGCCTATCAGGTTGAGACGGCTGTCTCGTCTGACAAGGTCGAGACGGTCGTCTTGCCAAACGAGATGGCGGTCTTGCCATTTGCGCAAGGAGAGATGGCGGTCTCGAATCCGAGACGGCGGTCTCGACCTAAAAAGGCGAGAATCCTTATTTTTGAGCCAAAAATCCCTCCTATCCTAGTATGGGGCCTAATAGTCTCTCCTAGTGGCTTCTTAGGCTTCATCCATCTTTGAATAGAAGGTCTTCTAGTCTTTATTATGAGGCCGGACAAGATTTGGGGTCTACAACTGCCCCCCCTTTACCTGACCAGTCGGCCGTTGGCCTACTGTGCCAAGAAGATCGACAGGAAGGTAAAGGAGTTGACCCTCTTGCCCGGTTGCCCTTCGGATGTTCCGACTTGCGGTGGTTGATCTTCTGGGGAGAGTTTGGTTTGTGCACCTCCAGGATACTCCTTCTAACGGTAGCTGATCCCTTTGGTTGACACGTGGTAGAACCTCAGGATATCCTTCTGACGGTAGCCGATCCTTCGGTTGATGGGTATAAACCCCCATCAGGCTAGTAGTTGTAGTCCGCTGTGTGTTGGATTGGATGAGTATGAACCCCCCATCAGGCTGGTAGTTTGCAGTCCACTGTGTGTTGGACTAGATGAGTATGAACCCTCCATCAGGCTGGTAGTTGCGACTTACTGATCCGGCTTGAGCGCAGATCAGGCGCACTTGTGTGCGCAGATTGATAGGTATAAACCCCCTATCAGGCTGGTACAGTCCACTGCGTAGGACTGGTGGTGGTGGCGGCTTACTGCTCGGGTGGCTCATGCGCCCATGTTGAGATGTGTTTTCTTTGTTTCTGATTTGGTCGTCCGGTCTGTGCCGGGGATTTTGTTGGTGTTCATCCAGCCTTGTCGATTGTTGGGGATTCTTTGTTTTTTATCTTTTGATGGTGATCACCCAACTCTTGCTGGTTGGTCGGGTGGGCTTTGTTTGTATTCGACTCTTGCTTGGTTTGTCGAAGTTTTGTTGGTCAAGGTGGTTGACTTTGTTTCAATCCTACCTTTTTTCGCGGTTTATCTCTTTTTTCTCGCGATTTTGGATTTTGGCTTTTTTTTCTTGAGCGTAAGTCTTTTTACTCTTTATCTTCTTTTGATTACGCTGACTTTTGGTAGGGATAATAAGAAGATGCATGGAATAAAATTTTATTTATAAAATATTTTATTACAACAATCTTTTTCTATAAGTGCTATCCCTAAGACTATGGGCTCTCGTCTGGAGACGATCCGTAGGAGGGAAATTGTCGGTACATATGTCTCCGGAACTCTGCTTGGTCCCGGACTTCATCGCAGTACTCTTGCTGGAACGTTGCCCAGTCTTGCCTCATCTCCTCCTGATACTGGTATATCGTCTCCAGTCTGGTGTCGAAGGCTTCCTGCCTTAGGGACATCTGTTCTTGCCTCACAGACATCTGCTCAAATTGCTGGCGCAGATCGTAGATGTTGCGGTTTACGCCAGCAAAGTCGTCTGTGTACTGCTGCTGATGCTGATGCTGCTGTTGTGGCTGTTGGAAGTCAGGAGGTGTCGGGAGATCGTGCATTGCCACGATGTCCTGGAGGTCCAAGGCGAAATCCAGCGATGGGTGGAGGACCAGCTGGGTTCCGCGGTGCATCAGCATCCCCATGCTGACCAGTATCGACCCGTTGATGGACTCGGGTCGTTGGCTGAAGGCCAGTTCTTCCCGGCCACTGCACCCCCATTTTTCTGCCAGGGGGGTGATGAGGGGGGCCATGAGGACAACTCCCACTGGCCTACTCCCGAAGTCCTTGAGGGCCTTCAGAAAGAAGTAGCCAGGGTTGCACCGACGCCTCTAGCACATGCAGTAAAGGACGAAGAGGTCGAGGAGTGTTACCTTTCCCTGACTCTCCTTGCCATGGATGGTCCCCGCCAGCAGCTTGTGGCAAATGCGGAGGGCCGGGGGGAGTGCTGAGCCCTTCATCAGTGTGGGCAAAGTGGGTGCCCTGGTGAGCTCCTCCCACATCTCGCCGGCGATGAGGTTGGTGGGGCGTGCGCAGATGGCCTCCTGGTACTCCCGGGTCAGCACATCCTCGGGCTGGACGAATCCAATGGACACGTTGAATTCGTCCAGGGTGGTGGTCCGATACATCCCACCCATAAAGTATGTCACCATCTTTGTTAGTGACAGGCTTGGGATCACGGCGAGAGTTTCAGCGTAGGAGATGGAGGCCAGGAACTCCATCACTGCCTGGGGGTACACATGGGTGGGGGGGAGACTGCAGGAGGAAGCCCCATCCAATGTTGTCTATGTTGGCCCGGACGTCATCCTCCCATCCAAATTCGGTGAGGATGCCGAAGTCTAGCTTGAGCATGGGGTGCCATGCGTACCCCCTGATGTACTCTAGGCGAGCCTGGTGTAGCGGTGAGAGCCGCGTGGGATCTTGAGGGCAGGTGCTGAGGAACTACTAGGGCCAGCAGGTCCTCTTCTCTTCCTTGACTGACTTCCACGGAACATTTTGACGAAAAGGTGCTTGGAAGTGAGAGATCAGATAGTTGGAGTGCAGAGAAGTTGTGGAGAGCCTCAAGACGCCTCCCCTATTTATAGGGGAAAAATTCAATCTGGGACCGCCGTCTGGGAAGTCGAGACGGCGGTCTCGGTTTTGTGCAAGTCGAGACGACCGTCTGGGAAGTCGAGACGGCGGTCTCGACTTTGGCCTTAATGAGACGGCCGTCTCGCCAAGCGGGACGGCAGTCTCATTTTTAGCTAGGTCGAGATGGTGGTCTTGATGGTCGAGACGACGGTCCCGTTTTGCTGGAGACCGAGATGGCGGTCTGGGAATTCCGGACGACCGTCTCGAATTACGGGGTTTTTTTTGTGTTAAAAGAAAATAGGACCTGGTTCAAAAACATTTTATGCATGCAATGTTTTTATGTTTGATGTCCTATAATGCCTATTTCAATTAGTTTTTCAGAAGGATTTAACTGACGTGTCTTATAGCGTCGAATGTCCTCTGATCTGGGTTTTTGTGTTTGGTTGTACCATGTCGGACTTCTTATGACCAAAGGGTAGCTTGTTTTTCCTTTTTCTCTCTTTTTGTAGAGCACTCTTTGTCATGTAGTGTTCCTTTTTCTCCACTCTAGGGGTTTCAATCCTCTTGTTGACTATACGCCTCCATATTCCCAAATTAATTATTAGAATATTGTTGTGAGGGTCAAGAGAAGAGAAGTAAAGAGGTAATTTCAATGGCTTGTGTTTTAGAAGGTTAATTTTATTTAGAAAAAGGTTTTGTAAGAACGGCTGGCTAGGGTTAGGCTTAGATGTTTAAGCTTTTTGTCTAAGCAAGCGTTTCCCCTTTTTGTACTTGCGCCTTAGTTTTGTTTCCATTGCTCTTTATGGCTAGTTGATTTCCCTAGATCGCCCTTCGGGTTTTCGAACTAGGATATTGTGCTAGTCCTCACTTTTGTCTAGGTTCCTTTTTTTTATATTTTTAAGGAATCCTAGTGGACCTTATTTTGTAACCCTAACTTTTTCCTAGGCTACCCTTTATTTTTGTTCGGGTATCCTACCGGGTTGACCCTATCTTTTGCGTAGCCCCCTTAGTGGGTTTCCTACCGGGTATTTTGCCCTTTTCTTTTTTGGCCTTTGGCTTCTATGTGTTTTTTTTTTATGTGTATGTATTATTTTTTCCACAATATTGGCGAAGCATGACTCTCTTTATGGTGAAGTAAAGTCTTATTTGGTGCTCCTAATCAACCAGTTTGATTGTGTTGGCAATGGCAAATTTTTGGTTATTTGGATGCGCTTTTTATTCTTCTTTTTTCTTTTTCCGTTTACTTAGACAGGGCTATTGTGAGGTCTAGTCAGAAATAGTAAGAAAAGAAGCAGATAGTAAGAAGCATTCTTTATTAATTAATAAGGGAATATGTGCCCTAAAATGCCCGGGGGTCGGGCTAGCCCCGGGGGATAATCTCTAATAATCATGGGGTTTACATCCCTTAAATGAAGAAAAAGATTTCCTAATGACTAGAGTAGCTCTTGACGCTTGCACCCCTCCACTTCGGAAAATTTGTTTGAGTGTGCGGAGGGGAGACTTCCCTTTTCCTCTTTCTGCTCGGCCCTTAGTAGGGTCGTATCCTAGGCCATGCTTGAAAGGATTATCTTGGAATTCTGGGGGTTCCCTTATGCCTTGGGAGTCTGCCCCCAGTCCTTGGCCAGGATGGTAACCATGCTTCATCATCATGCGGGCTACCTATGTGTTTTTGGAAAGTCTTTCTATATTGGCAATTTCGAGCGCTTGAAAAGATGTTTCAAGAGCCTCTTCAGCTGCATCCACATAAGGTTGGGTGGACGGTCCACTGATCAGGATATCATCTTCTGCTTGGACCGTGACCAATTTGTCGTCCACTATGAACTTGACTTTCTGCTGGAGCGTCGAAGGTACTGCCTTAGCGTCATGAATCCAAGGCCTGCCGAGGAGACAACTGTATGCTGGAGTAATATCCATTACATGGAAATCGACATTGAAGATGGTGGGTCCAACTTGGATTGGCAAATTAACTTCTCCCACTACTTCTCGCTTTGATCCGTCGAAGGCTCGAACAATAGTGCTGCTTGGGCGCAGACGGGTTCCTTGGATAGTCAACTTATCTAGTGTGCACTTGGGCATCACGTTCAAGGATGACCCGTTATCCACAAGAACTTTGGCGATGAGGTATTCCTTGCACTTGATTGAAATGTGCAAGGGCTTGTTGTGGTTCGATCCCTCGAGGGGAAATTCTTCCTCTGTGAAGGTGAGGTGATCGCTTGCCGTAATGTGACCAACGATCCTCTCAACCTTTTCTTAGGATATGGTGTGAGGTACATGCGCTTCGCTTAAGACCTTCAGCAGGGCGTTTCTGTGCGGTTCCGAGCTCATCATTAGAGATAACAATGTTATCTTTGCAGGTGTGTGATTGAGCTGGTCTATAATGGAATACTCGCTTTGCCTTATAAACTGGAGTAATTCTTCTGTCTCCTCCTTGGATTCCTTATTTTCTTTTTCCTCTTCGGTCTTTTTGTTTTTTCCTTTATTTTTGGGGACATCTTCTTGTGAGTCCTTGGGGAAGTAGACTCTTCCACTTCTAGTCATGCCCCCAGTGCCGGCTATATTCGTGATGTCCTCTTTTATTGGTGAAGATTCCTCGTATCTCCACGGTACAACTTTATTTGACTCGTAGGGGAAAGGACGTGGCATAAATAGTCGCACTGGTGTCCTTGCCCCCTCTTCCTTATTTTTGAGGACCAACGGTCGAGGCTTATTTTCCTCTCGTGATGAGTCGACCGTCGGAGAAAGCTTGATTAGGAGTGGTGTAGACCCCAAATCTTGCCCGGTCTCCAAATAAAGTCAGAAGACCCCCTATTTGAAGACGGCCGAAGCCTAACAAGCCACTAGGAGAGACTATTAGGCCCCCGTACTAAGATAGGAGGGTTTTTTGGCCCGAAAAATAAAGTTTCTCGCCCTGAAGGGACGAGACCGCCGTATGGAAGGACCAGACTGCCGTCTCGCCTCACGCCAGGGATGAGACCGCCGTCTCGCTTGTCCAGACGGCGGTCTCGTCACCTGAAAAAGGTCGAGACGGCGTTCTGGATTATCCAAACGGCGGTCCCGACTTCTGCCTAGTCGAGACGGCGGTCTGGATTATCCAGACGGCGGTCTCGACCCCCTGCCATGGTCGAGATGGCGGTCTGGATTGTCCAGATGGCGGTCTCGACCCTGTCAGACGAGACGGTGGTCTCGACCTGTCAGGCGCGAAAAACTATAAATAGGGGCTCAATTTCCCCTTTTTCCACACACCAAACACAACAAAAACACAGTAGCTCCTCCTTCTCTCTAGATTTTCTCTCTCTAGAACCCCTCCGAAGCATTTCCGGAGTTTCTGAGTGTCTCTAGGTATATATTGAGCGTCCTAAATCTTCTTTAGAATCCCTCCGAGACATTTCCGGAGTTTCTGAGAGTTGTAGAGTGAAGGGTTGCCAAAAAGCACCCACTCTTTAAAGAGAAATATAAAAAGCTTGCTTTGGAGGTGTACCTTCTCTCTTTCTAATTTTACCGCTTTCATTTAAAATTATGAAATAGACGCTAGGGCCATGTGGTCATAAGCTTTAAATACCGCATAATAAAAGGGTAAAAGCGCAATTTTCCAGTTTAATTATTTATCCAAAGTAGTCGGCCTATCATAGAGAACCCAAAAGGGGCGTCGTAAAGGAACTAACACTTCCTTTGCACGTAACTTACTCCCTTACCCAACTCTGGTTCTAATGACCAAAGTTGGTTTTCGAAAACCAACGCCTTTTTAAACTCCTTTTCCGATGTTTCCGGTAAAAACATCGGTGGCGACTCCACGAACCCTTCAAAACCCGTTCTTAGGTTAGCCCGGTTATCAGACAACCCAAGAACACTTTTCGAAAACCTCATCTCTAGGTTAGCCCGATTATCGGACAGCCTAAGGACATTGTAACCACCCATAAAAAAAAACGCGAAAGCAAGAGGGTCGAAAAAACCATCGCGTCGCTCCGACCGACCTTCTCTTTTGAGACGGCGGCGACAGATGGCGAATTCACTGGGGAAGCCTAGAGAGTTGATCCCATTTAGTGATGGGCTGGCTTAAAAATAATTAAACCAAGAAAATAGCGCTTTTACCCTGCCTTGTATTATAACATGCTTTATTGTTTGGCTTTCAAATAACTGTTGCTTGTTTATACTTACGCAATTGATTGAAATATAAACTGCACACAAACCCTTGCACACTACAGTTCCCTCTATACCCGGGGGCAAGTGAGATAACCATAGGGAGTGGGTGGCGGGTACGGTTCAGCAGTAGTTAGGGCCTTGTGCCCACCAAGTGTGATCGGAAACCACCACTCAAGGTGATAACCTTCCTCTTTTGGCAACAAGACCGACTATGGCCTTAGTGCCGAGCATGGTTGGACTACTGGAGAGTGGGGACCCTATAATGGGGGCACCTTGGGGGCCTTAGCCTGGTGAGAATAGTTAGAACCTACCCTGACCAATGCACTTTTCTGCAGGAAAACCCTACCTCGTGATAAAAACGAAATCTCGCCTGTTCGGGGATGATCAAATTGTGTGTGCATATGATTGTTGCATTTGTATGTTGCATAGCATAAACAAACAACAGAACAAAAAAACACAAAAAAATATTTTACAAACAAACACCCTTATCTCGGACAGTCTGCCTTTTAGCTAGCCTGGTTTCAAGTTCTTTGTAAGCTAAGTAGCCACGCAGTTCCGACAGAAGAGATAAGGGACGCTAAATATTCTTTCGCATAAAGCCATATTTTATCTCGGACAGTCTGCCTTTTAGCTAGCCTGGTTTTAGGTTCTTTGTAAGCTAAGTAGCCACGCTAGCTCCGACGTAAGAGATAAAAGGCTATAAAATAAATAAATAAAAATAAAAAATCCATTTTTCCAACGTTCATAAATAAGACCTGGTCCAAAAATTACACTCATAAAGCATTCATATAGATAGTTTATTCTTTCAAAAAAAAAAATATATACCATACATCATGTAGAAAAACATGATAAATAGAAGAATAAACACTCACATTCATACAATAAACATCATCTTCATCAAATCATACATTTTGATTTTAGAAAATGGAGGGGACAAGTAGACAAGTGGGGAAGGTGGATATTCTCCGAAACCATACTGGGAAGTTGGAACGGCTTAGTGCAACAAAGCCACCAGAGGTCCGCGCTGATTTTGAAAAGTCCTATGGACGAATTTTGGACCTCCTAAAGATCAGTGTCGATCAGGTCTTCCTCAGGGTACTGATTCATTTTTGGAACTCCAGTCTGCGGTGCTTTGAATTTCCGCAGTTGGACATGGTGCCCACCTTAGAGGAGTATGAAGCTATGTTGAAATGGCCTAAATCAGCCGGGGTCCATGTTCGCCACGAGGCGTATACTCCTGCAGCACCAGTTGCTGCCCTTATCCATCTACCGGTCCGACAGAGTACCCTGATAGGAAGAGGGAACACCCAGGGGTGGAAAGTATCGATGTTAGAAGACCACCTGTCCTACCTGGCTGAGAGGGCAGAGTGGGTTACCTTCAACAAAACCCTAGCACTAATAATCTTCGGAACAATCCTGTTCCCCTTCCACCTCGACACAATAGATCAAGCCGTCATGGACGCTTTCTTCGCTTGGGATGTGTACTCGAAGAGTCCCTTGCTTGCTATTCTTGCCGACACCTTGCTCTCGGTGGATTTCTGCCATCAGAAGCAAGGGAGAACACTCTGCTGTTGCTCTTCATTACTATACATGTGGAGCATCACGCATCTTTACGCCTCCAGTCACATGGGGATATTCCCCGATCCCTTGAGAAGCTTCTCCAAAATCCCCCTCCAACGACGCCTGACTATAGAATGGAGGGATGAGTTAGAACGAAAGGACGCCAACAATATATCTTGGGTCTGCCCTTGGTTCCGACCCGGCCCCGTTCTCATCAGATGTGGGGACTATCCGAACATACCCATGATAGGACTCAGAGGTTGCATAGCCTACTCACCTAGAGTAGCTATGAGGCAACTCATGAGGACCCAAACTACTATTTCCCGAGGGGAGCTCGGAGGACTGTGCTTCTATGGAGACCCGTGCACGATCATCAACTCATCAACCATGAGAAAAGCATGGGAGAGGCCAGTCTACATGGGAGACAGAGAGCTAGGAAAAGCTCGGGTAACTGTCACCAGTGACTACGAGGCGTGGAGAAGAAAAAGAGGGATGGCTCAACCATCCACCACACCCGTGCCAATCGCCAACAACGAAGAGCTGCAGGCACAAGTCAATGCCTTGACCCAGAGGGTAGAAATCATGGGATCCCAGATATGGGCCCTTGAGGAAAAAGAGCAAGCATCTATCCTCACGATTGACGGTCTACAAAGGCAAGGCAAGAAAAAGGATCATGAAATAGAGCGCCTCAAGGACCAATGTGCCGACGCTAACGAACAAGCTATCCGAACATCCAAAACCGCGTGAACCGGTTCGGATAGCCAACCGCAAGAGATAACCGCCAAAACGAGCACACCTTGAGGCCGAATCGGCTAAGCAGTGCACAAACGATCAAGGAGTTGTCGAAGGGCTCCTTAAGGCTCGGTTAGACATCCGCCAAGAGCGAGAGGCCAACAGGAGACTCACCAAAAGTCTCTCCGAGCTACGCCTTAAGGAGAAAGACGGGCTAGCTCGGTACGGCCAAGTACCGCAAGAGAAAGACCGAGCCGTTGCAAAGCTCGAGGAACTACAAGCTTTGGTCGTTCATCAAGAGGCGAAGATCAAAGAGGCTCGAAGTACAAGTGAAGATATGAGCCAGGCAGTCCACAAGCAAAGCGAAGAGCTCGCTCACCATGTCCGGGAAGCCGAGAGAGAACTACATAGGAATCAAGACCCGCCTGTGGGTTTCTTTAGGCTTTTCCGTTTTTGCCAAAAGACGCTTCGTAGTATGGAATAAGAGAATGTACACCTTCCAATGTATTAATGAAATCTTTTTCCTTATTCAACAGTTGTCTACTTGCATACATAAACATGCATCTGCACATTTAATTTCCCCTCCTTCACACTTAATAAATAAGATAATAAAAAGGAAGGATTAACTAACACGTCTTCCAACTCAGAAAAATGGAGAGAAAGCCACTCCTAATAAAGTTCACCCCAACGGTCGAATCATCGCAAGAGGGAAATAAACCTCGGTCGTTGGTCCTCAAGAGTAAAGAAGAGGGGGCAAGGATGCCAGTGCGACTATTTATGCCACGTCCTTTCCCCTACGAGTCAAATAAAGTTGTACCGTGGATATATGGGGAATCTTCACCGATAAAAGAAGAAATAACAAACATAGCCGGCATTGGGGGCACAACTAGAAGTGGAAGAATCTACTCCCCCAAGGACACACAGGAAAATGTCCTCCAAAATAAAGAAAAAAATAAAAAGATTGAAGAAGAAAAAGAAAATAAAGAATCCAAGGAGGAGACAGAGGAATTACTCTAGTTTATAAGGCAGAGTGAGTATTCCATTATTGACCAGCTCAACCGTACGCCTGCAAAGATCACGTTGCTATCTTTGATAATGAGCTCGGAACCGCACCAGAATGCCCTGCTGAAGGTCTTGAGCGAGGCGCATGTACCTCACACAATATCCCAAGAAAAAGTTGAGAGGATCGTCGGTCACATCACGGCAAACGATCACCTCGCCTTCACAGAGGAAGAACTCCCCCTCGAGGGGCCAAAACATAACAAGCCCTTGCATATCTCGGTTAAATGCAAGGAATACCTCATCGCCAAAGTTCTTGTGGATAACGGGTCATCCCTGAACGTGATGCCTAAGTGCACACTAGATAAGTTGACTATCCAAGGAACCCATCTGCGCCCAAGCAGCACCATCGTTCGAGCCTTCGATGGATCAAAACGAGAAGTAGTGGGAGAGGTCAATTTGCCAATCCAAGTTGGACCCACTACCTTCAACGTCGATTTTCATGTAATGGACATTACTCCAGCATACAGCTGTCTCCTCGGCAGGCCTTGGATTCATGACGCTAAGGCAGTACCTTCGACGCTCCACCAGAAAGTCAAGTTCATAGTGGACGATAAACCGGTCACGATCCAGCGAGAAGATGATATCCTGATCGGTGGACCGTCCACCCAACCTTATGTGGATGCGGCTGAAGAGGCCCTTGAAACATCTTTTCAAGCGCTCGAAATTGCCGAGCATAGAGCGACTTCCCAGAAACGCAAAGGTAGCCCGCATGATGTTGAAGCATGGCTATCATCCTGGCTAAGGACTGGGGGCAGATTCCCAAGGAATGAGGGAACCCCCAGAATTCAAAGACAATCCTTGCAAGTATGGCTTAGGATATGACCCTACTAAGGGCCAAACAGAAAGGAGAAAAGGGAAGTCTCCCCTCCGCACACTCAAGCAAATTTTCCGAAGTGGAGGGGTGCAAGCGTGAAGAGCCACTCTAGTCATTAGGAAATATTTTTCTTTGTTTAAGGGATGTAAACCCCATGATTGTTAGAGATTATCCTCCGGGGCGAGCCCGACCCCCGGGCATCTTAGGGCACATATTCCCTTATTAATTAATAAAGAATGATTCTTTCTATCTGCTTCTCTTCCTTCTACTTCTGACTGGACCACATAAATAACCTTTTCTAAGTGAACATAAAAAGAAAAGAAGAATAAGAAGCGCATCCAATAATCAACATTTACCATTGCTATTGCCATCAAGCTAGTTGATTAGAAGCACATAAAAATAAGACTTCACCTAAGCCATAAAGAAAGTCATGTTTCGCCAATACTGTGAACAAAAAATCCACAAAAAAAGAAAAAGCCCAGAGAAGCCAAAGGCCAAAGAAAAGGGCAAATTACCTGGTAGGAAACCCACTAAGGGGGCTACGCAAAAGATAGGGTCAACCCGGTAGGATACCCAAACAACAATAAAGGGTAGCCTAGGCAAAAGTTAGGGTTACAAATAAGGTCCACTAGGGAACCTAGACAAAAGTTAGGGCCAAAACACAGTATCCTAGTTCGAAAACCCAAAGGGCGATCTAGGGAAATCAGCTAGCCATTTAAAAGCAATAAGCGCAAATACAAAAAGAGGGGAAAGATGTTTGCTTAGACAAAAGCTTAAACACCCAGGCTTAACCTTAGCCAGCCATTCTTACAAATCCTTCTATCAATAAAAATCAACCCTCTAAAACACAAACCATTGATTTTTACCTCCTTTACTTCTTTTCTCTTGACCCTCACGACAATATTCTAATAATTAATTTGGGAATATGGAGCCGTATAGTCAACAAGAGGATTGAAATCCCTAAAGCAAGGAAAAAGGGACACTACATGACAAAAGTGCTCTAAAAAAAACGAAAAAGAGAGAAAGAGGAGAAAAGAAAGAAAGAAATTACCCTTCGGTCACAAGAAGTCCGGCATGGTACAGCCAAGAGTAAACGCAGCAGATCAGAAGGCATTCGGTACAACAAGACACGTTGGTTAAATCCTTCTGAAAAACTAATTAAAGTAGGCATTATAGGACATCAAACATGAAAACATTTGCATGCATAAAATGTTTTTGAACCAGGTCCTATTTCTTATTAAAAAAAAAAAAAAAAAAAACCAGAAATTCGAGACCGCCGTCTGGACATTCCAGACCGCCGTCTCGATTCCCCTGCAAATTGAGACCACTGTCTCGAGGAACCAGACTGTCGTCTCGACTTAGGCAAAGTCGAGACCGCCGTCTGGAATCTCCAGACCGCTGTCTCGACCAGCAACCCAAACGAGACCGCCGTCTCGACTTCCCAGACGGTGGTCTCGATCTGAAAAGTTTCCCTATATAAGGGGGCGCGCCTGGATGGGTTTCCTCACAACTCTCCTTGCCTCCTAAGCCTCCGAGCCTCCAAAACTCATATTTCTACTCCTCCAAGCCTTCCTCGCTCAAGATGTTCGGAAGAAGTGCCTCCGGGAAGAGAAGGGGCACCGCCGGGTGCTAGCGGCTTGACACCACCGCCACCCCGAGATCCTTCTCAGCTGTCACCACGGCACCGAGCCCGCCTGGACAACATCGAGAACTACCGGTGGCACTCCATGCCGACACTCGGACTTCGGCGTCCTAGCCGAATTTGGATGGGAAGAAGACGTCAGAGCCCACATCGACAGCATTGGGTGGGGCTTTTTACTACAACCCCCACCCACATATGTGTACCCCCAAGCGGTACAAGAATTCTTGGCCTCTGTCTCCCTCATCGAGATCCCCTCCATGGCCTCGGGCATGCAGCCCACTAAAATGGTCAACTATTTCATGGGTGGGCAATACCACACCACCACCCTGGAAGAATTCAATGTGTCCATTGGATTCATTCGGCCCGAGGAAGCGCTGACCCGGGAATACCGAGAGGCCATCTGCTCTCGGCCCGCCAACCTCACCTCCGCGGAAATGTGGCATGAGCTCACAGGAGCAACCACACTACCCACTTTGATGAGAGGCTCCGCACTGCAACCGGCACTCCGCATTTGCCACAAGCTGTTGGCAGGCACAATCCATGGGAGGAAGGAGAGCCAGGGTAAGATATCCCTCCTTGATCTCTTTGTCCTCTACTGCATGCACCAGAGGCGGCGCTGCAACCCCGGATACTTTCTCCTAAGGGCCCTTAAGGACTTCGGGAGCAGATCCACGGGGGCCGTCCTCATAGCTCCCCTCATCACCCCTCTGGTAGAGAGAAGGGGGTGCCCTGGCCGGGAAGAGCTGGCCCGCAACCTACGACCCGAGCCCATCAATGGGACAATGCTGGTCAGCATGGGAATGCTGATACGTCGGGGAAACCAGTTCGCCCTGCATCCCTCCCTGGACTTCGAGCTGGACATCCAGGGGATAGTGGCGATGCAGGATATGCCCACGTCTCCCGGCTCCCAGCAGCAACAGTGGCAGCAGCAACAACCACCACCGTACACGGAGGACTTTGCTGGCATGCACCAACACATGAATGATCTGAGCCAGCAGTTCAGCCAAATGGCGGTGTGGCGAGAGCAGCAGACCCAGTGGCAGCAGGCCCAGGATGCTCGCTAGCAGGCCTTTCAAGCTCGCCAGGACGAGATCTACCAGGAGCAGCAGAGGATGCGGCAGGAATGGACGACATTCCAAGAGGACTTCCGTGATGAAATCCAAGAGCAAATAGATTTCCGGTATCACATGTACAAAGGGTTTCCTTACTCCGATTCCCCTGATGATAGCCCTTAGGGACTGCATTTGCCTAAATAAAAGCTGTTGTCATAAAATTTCCCATGAATAAAATTTCATTCCATGCATTCTTTGCCTTCTTTTACAAAAGTCAGCATAACAAAAAAAAAGTTAAAAGAGAAAAGGCATACGCTCAAGAAAAAAGCCAAAATCCAACATCGCGAGAAAAAAGAGATAAAACCACAGGAAAAGGAAGGATTAAAACAAAACAACTACCTTAACCGACAAAATTCTGACTACCAAGCAAAAGTCAAACACAAAAAGAGAAGAGAAGAACCCGACCAGCCAGCAAGAGTCGAATGACTACCACCAAAAGTAAAAAAACAAAGAATCCCTGGCCACCAATGGAGCTGGATGAACAAACCAACAAAAGTTCCCGGTACAGCCCGGACGACCATTCAAGAAGTCCAAAAACACACCAAACACAACAAAAACACAGTAGCTCCTCCTTCTCTCTAGATTTTCTCTCTCTAGAACCCCTCCGAAGCATTTCCAGAGTTTCTGAGTGTCTCTAGGTATAAATTGAGCATCCTAAATCTTCTTTAGAATCCCTCCGAGGCATTTCCGGAGTTTCTGAGAGTTGTAGAGTGAAGGGTTGCCAAAAAGCACCCACTCTTTAAAGAGAAATATAAAAAGCTTGCTTTGGAGGTGCACCTTCTCTCTTTCTAATTTTACCGCTTTCATCTAAAATTATGAAATAGACGCTAGGGCCATGTAGTCATAATCTTTAAATGCCGCATAATAAAAGGGTAAAAGTGCAATTTTCCAGTTTAATTATTTATCCAAAGTAGCCGGCCTATCATAGGGAACCCGAAAGGGGCGTCGTAAAGGAACTAACACTTCCTTTGCACGTAACTAACTCCCTTACCCAACTCTGGTTCTAATGGCCAAAGTTGGTTTTCGAAAACCAACGCCTTTTTAAACTCCTTTTCTGATGTTTCCGGTAAAAACATCGGTGGCGACTCCACGAACCCTTCAAAACCCGTTCTTGGGTTAGCCCGGTTATCGGACAACCCAAGAACACTTTTCGAAAACCTCGTCTCTAGGTTAGCCCGGTTATCGGACAGCCTAAGGCGTTGTAACCACCCATAAAAAAAAACGCGAAAGCAAGAGGGTCGAAAAAACCATCACGTCGCTCCGACCGACCTTCTCTTTTGAGACGGCGGCGACAAGTGGTTTTCTCTCCATTCTTCTGATTTGGAAGACGTGTCAGTTAATCCTTCCTTTTTATTATCTTATTTATTAAGCGTGAAAGGAGGGGAAATTAAATATGCAGATGAATGATATGCATGCAAGTAGACAATTGTTGAATAAGGGAAAAATTTCATTTATCCGTTAGAAGGTGTACATTCCCCTATTCCATACTACGAAGCAATTTCTGGCAAAAACGGAAAAGCCTAAAGAAACCCACAGGCGGGTCTTGATCTCTATGTAATTCCCTTTCGGCTTCGCAGACGTGACGAGCGAGTGCTTCACTTTGCTTCTGGACTGCCTAGCTCATATCTTCGCAGTACTTTTGAGCCTCTTTGATCTTCGCCTCTTGATGGACGACCAAGGCTTGTAGTTCATCGAGTTTGGCAAGGGCTCGGTCCTTCTCTTGTAGTACTTGGCCGTACTGAGCTAACCTGTCTCTTTCTTTACAGCATAGCTCAGTGAGACTTCTGTTGAGCCTCCGATTGGCCTCCCGCTCTTGGCGTATTTTTGACCGAGTCATGGTGAGTTCTTGCAACAACTCCTTGATCATCTAAGCCTGTTTTGCTGATTTGGCCTCAAGGCGTGCTGACTTGGCCGTTATTTCCTGAAGTTGGCTATCTGAGCTGGTTTTGGCAGTTTTGGATGCTTGGATAGCTTGCTCATTAGAGTCAGCACACTGGTCCTTGAGGCGCTCTATTTCATGATCCTTTTTCTTGCATTGCCTCTGCAGACCATCGATGGTGAGGATAAATTCTTTCTCTCTCTCTTCAAGGGCCCTCATCTGGGCTCCCATGATTTCTATCCTCTGGGTCAAGGCGTTGACTTGAGCCTGCAGCTCTTCACTATTGGCGCTTGTAATGATTGAGGTGGATGATTGAGACATCCCTCTTCTTTTTCTCCACACCTCATAGTCACTGGAGACAGTTACTCGAGCTTTTCCTAGCTCTCTATCTCCCATAAAGACTAGTTTCTCCCATGCTTTTCTCACGGCTAGTGAGTTGGCGATTGTGCATGGGTCTCCGAAGAAACACAGTCCTCCGAGTTCCCCTCGAGAATTGGTAGTTTGGGTCCTCATGAGCTGCCTCATAGCTACTCTAGGTGAGTAGGCTATGCAACCCCTGAGTCCTATCAAGGGTACGTTTGGATAATCTCCACATCTGATGAGGACTGGACCGGGTCGGAACCAAGGGCAGACCCAGGATAAATTGTTGGCGTCCGAGTGTTCCAACTCGTCCTTCCACTCTGAAGTTAGGCGTCGTTGAGAGGGATTTTGGAGAAACTCCTTAAAGGATCGGGGAACATCCCCATGTGACTAGAGGTGTAAAAATGCGTAATGCCCCACACAAAGAGTAGTGAAGAGCAGCAACAAAGTGGTTTTCCTTGCTTCTGGTGGCAGAATTCCACTAAGAGCAAGGTGTCGACAAGAATTGCAGGCAAGGGACTTTTTGAGTTCACATCCCAGGCGAAGAAGGCGTCCATGGTGGCTTGATCCACTGTGTCGAGGTGGAAGGGAAACAATATTGTTCCGAATATGATTAAGGCCAGGGTTTTGTTAAAAGCGACCCATTCTGTCCTTCCAGCCAAATCAGACAGATGGTCTTCTAACATTGAGACTTTCCAACCCTGGACGTTCCCTTTTCCTATCAAGGTAGTCTGCCGGAATGGTAGTTGAATGATGGCAGCGACTTGTGCTGCAGGAGTATATGCCCCGTGGCGTATATGGACCCCGGCTGATTTGGGCCATTTTAGCATGATTTCGTACTCCTCTAAGGTGGGTACCATATCAAACTGCGGAAATTCGAAGCAGCGCAGACTGGAGTTCCAAAAGTGAACTAATACCCTGACGAAAACTTGGTCGACACTGATCTTTAACAGGTCGAGCATCCGTCCATAGGATTTTTCAAAGTCGGAGCGGACCTCTAGTGGCATTATCGCGCAGAGCCGTTCCAATTTTTAAGCATGGTATCGGGGAATGTCCACCTTCTTCAATTGTCTACTAGTCCCCTCCATTTTCTAAAACCAAAACGCATGTTTTATGAAAATGATGCTTATTGAATGAATGCGAGTGTTTATTTTTATTTATCATGTTTTGTATGATACATTTTTTTTGAAAAATAAACTACCTATGTGGGGGTAATATTTTTGAACCAGGTCCCATTTATTGTTTTGGGATCGAATTTTTTATTTTTATTTTTATTTTATAGCCTTTTATCTCTTTTGTCGGACTGCGTGACTACTTAGCTTACAAAGAATCTGAAACCAGGCTAGCTAAAAGGCAGATTGTCCGAGATAAAAAAATGGCTTTATGCGAAAGAATAGTTTACGTCCCTTATCTCTTCTATCGGACTGCGTGGCTACTTAGCTTACAAAGAACCTGAAACCAGGCTAGCTAAAAGGCAGACTGTCCGAGATAAGGGTGTTTATTGCAAAAGATTTTTTTTTTTTTTTTTTGGTTATGCTATGCAATAGACAAATGCAACAAACAAATGCACACACAATTCGATCATCCACGAACAGGCGAGAAGTCGTTTTAATCACAAGGTAGGGTTTTCCTGCAGAGAAGTGCATTGGCGAAGGTAGGTTCTAATTGTTCTCACCAAGGCTAAGGCCCCCAAGGTGCCCCCATTATAGGGTCCCCACTCTCCAGCCTTCCGACCATGCTTAGCACTAAGGCCATAGTCAGTCTTTGTGCCAAAAGAGGAAGGTTATCACCTTAGGTGGTGGTTTCCGATCACACTGGTGGGCACAAGACCATCACTACAACGAACCGTACCTGCCACCCACTCCCTATGTGTTTCTCACTTGCCCCCGAGTATAGAGGGAACTGTTGTGTGCAAAGGTTGGTGTACAGTTTGTATTTCAAACAATTGCGTAAGTATAAACAGACAACAGTTATTAAAGCCAAGCATTAAAACATGTTATAATACAAGG
The DNA here is from genome assembly GCA_963425845.1 of Sphenostylis stenocarpa. Classification (NCBI taxonomy): domain Eukaryota; kingdom Viridiplantae; phylum Streptophyta; class Magnoliopsida; order Fabales; family Fabaceae; genus Sphenostylis; species Sphenostylis stenocarpa. Next base: position 55,430,386 of record OY731403.1, read on the forward strand.
TAGGGTAAAAGCGTAATTTTTTTGGTTTATTTACTTTAGGTTAGCCCATCACTAAATGGGATCAACTCTCTAGGCTTCCCCAGTGGAGTCGCCATCTGTCGCCGCCGTCAAAATGAGGCAGTCGAAGCGACGCGATGGTTCTAACTTTCCAAATTTCGCGTTTTTATTGGTGTGGTTACAACGCCTTTAGGTTGTCCGATAACCGGGCTGAACCTAGGGGCGAGGTTTTCGAAAGGGCGTTCTTGGATTGTCCGATAATCGGGCTAAACCAAGAACTAGTTTTTTGAAGGGTTCTTTTGGAGTCGCCACCGACGTTTTTACCGAAAACATCGAAAAAGGAGTAAAAAGGCGTTGGTTTTCGAAAAACCAACTTTGGTCATTAGAACCAGAGTTGGGTAAGGGAGTTAGTTACGTGTAAGGGAAGTGTTAGTTCCCTTACGACGCCCCTTTCGGGTTCCCTATGATAGGCCAGCTACTTTGGATAAATAAAAAAATCGGTGAAAAATACGCTTTTACCCTTTATTTTGCGGAATTTAAAATTATGACTACATGGCCCTAGTTTCTATTGCAAAATTAAAATTAAAGCGGTAAAGTAGAGAGAGAGAGAGAGAGAGTAGAAACCTCTGAAGCAAGCTTTCTATTAATTCTTTGCAAAATAGGGTGCTTTTTGGCAGCCCTTCACTCTTTTACAGCGTCGGAATCTCTCAAAAATGCTATAAAACACTCTAGAAAGCTCTCAGAAACTCCAAAAATGCTTCGGAGGGATTCTAGAAAGAGAATTTGAAGAAAAGTCTAGAGAGAGAATGGAAGAACTGTGTGAAATGAGGGGAATGACGCTCCTATTTATAGGGATTCGCGCCTGTCAGGTCGAGACGGGTCGTCTTGTCTAACAAGGTCGAGACGGTCGTCTCGCCTTTCAGGAATGGCGAGACGGCCGTCTCGCCAAACGAGACGGCCGTCTCGCCATTTGTGCAAGGCGAGATGGTGGTCTCGAATCCGAGACGGCGGTCTCGACTTTAAAAGGCGAAAATCCTTATTTTTGAGCCAAAAATCCCTCCTATCTTAGTATGGGGCCTAATAGTCTCTCCTAGTGGCTTCTTAGGCTTCATCCATCTTCGAATAGAAGGTCTTCTGGTCTTTATTATGAGGCCGGGCAAGATTAGGGGTCTATAGTAACCATACTTCATCATCATGCGGGCTACCTTCGTATTACCGGGAAGTCTTTCTACATTGGCGATTTCAAGTGTTTGAAAAGATGTTTCAAGGGCCTCTTCAGCCGCATTCACATAGGGTTGAGTAGATGGTCCACTAATCAAGATATCATCTTCTGCTTGGACCGTGACCAGTTTGTCATCTACTATGAACTTGACTTTCTGGTGGAGCGCTGAAGGTACTGCCTTAGCGTCGTGAATCCAAGGTCTGCCAAGGAGACAACTATATGCTGGAGTAATGTCCATCACGTGGAAATCGACGTTGAAGATAGTGGGTCTGACTTGGATTGGCAGATTGATTTCCCCCACTACTTCTCGTTTGGATCCGTCGAAGGCTCGAACGATAGTGCTACTTGGGCGCATGCGGGTTCCTTGAATAGTCAACTTGTCAAGTGTGCACTTGGGCATCACGTTCAAGGATGACCTGTTATCCACAAGAACTTTAGTGATGAGATATTCCTTGCATTTAATGGAAATATGCAAGGTCTTGTTATGGCTCGACCCCTCTGGAGGGAGTTCTTCATCTGTGAAGGTGAGGTAATCGCTAGTTGTGATGTGGCTGACGATCCTCTCAATTTTTTCTTAGGATATAGTATGAGGTATGTGCGCTTCGCTCAAAACCTTCATCAGGGTGTTTCTGTGCGGTTCTGAACTCATCATTAGAGATAACAAAGTTATCTTTGCCGGTGTATGATTGAGTTGGTCGATGATGGAATACTCGCTCTGCCTTATGAACTGGAGTAATTCATCGGTCTCCTCCTTGGATTCTTTATTTTCCTTTTCTTCAGTCTGTTTATTTTTTCCTTTATTCTTGGGGGCATCTTCTTGTGACTCCTTGGGGGAGTATATTCTTCCACTTCTAGTCATGCCCCCAATGCCGGCTATGTTGGAGGTGTCCTCCTTTATTGTTGAAGATTCCTCGTATCTCCACGGTACAACTTTATTTGATTCATAGGGGAAAGGACAAGGCACAAATAATCACAAAGGCGTCCTTGTCCCCTCTTCCTTATTGACTTTGATAACCAACGACCGAGGCTTATTGTCCTCTTGGGGTGAATCAACCGTTGGGGAGAGCCTGATTACGAACGACTTTCTCTCCATCCTTCTGATTTTGGAAGACGTATAAGTTAATCCTTCCTTTTTATTATCTTATTTATTAAAAGTGAAGGAGGGATAATCAAGTATGCAAATGAATGAAATGCATGCAAGTAGACAATTGTTGAATAAAAGAAATTTTTATTTATTTATAGAAAGTGTACATTCCCCTACACCATGCTACGAAGCACTTTTTGATAAAAACGGAAAAGCCTAAAGAAACCCATAAGTAGGTTCTGATTTCTATGTAATTCCTCTTCGACTTTCCGTACATGACGAGCGAGTGCTTCGGTCTGCTAGTGGACCGCCTGGCTCATATCTTCGCTATACTTCTGAGCCTCTTTGATCTTCGCCTCTTGATGGACTACCACAGCTTGTAAATTGTCGAATCTCTCAAGGGCTCGGTCTCTTTCTCATAGCACTTGGCCATACTGAGCTAACCCATCTCTTTCTTTGTAGCTAAGGTTCTATTAAATCTCTGGGTAGTCTCCCGTCCTTGACGTATCTCAGACCGAGTCCTTGCGAGATCTTGCAGCATTCCCTTGATTTTCTGAGCCTATTTTGCACATTCGGCCTCAACGTGTGCTGACTTGGCGGTTATTTCTGTTGAAACATACAAGGACATGAATGTTGAACATACATGGTTATGAAGCTTGAAGATTTTGATGATGATTCAAGAACAAAGGACTTAAAGATTTGAAGACTTGTAATGTTATGTAATAACTCTGTTTTTATGATTTTGAGTCTGTAATATTAGAGTCTAAGATAGCCAGCACATAGTCTGCTCTTCAAAGGTTCTAAAAACTCATTTTTATCAAAAACATACTGTATTAATCGATTAAATGGCAGGATAATCGATTATTACAGAGAGAAAAACCATTTTCAGCATCTGCTCTCTGGAATAATCGATTAAAGCCTCTGTTAATCGATTAACAGGGTTGTTAATCAATTAATTGCTCAGTTAATCGATTAAACTGAGTGGTTTTGGGTTCCAGGCGAATTTGGCTCTAGAATAATCAATTAACACTCAAGTTAATCGATTATTTCAGTCAGATATGTGTTTTGAAGTTCAAAATTGGACCAAGTTTCGAAAATCCTATTCCTAATTCATCTGTTTTCGAAAATCCCCAATTCCCAAACCCTAATCTCTCTACTTAAGGTTCTCTAAGGATCTCTACAAATTGAACAACCTTTTTCAAACAAAAGTTGAGAGTTGTGACTGCTAGAGAACTGTTTGCTGGAGGAAAAATGGGCTTTTGGAACCTAGTGTGGGCTAGAAGCGATAAGAATCACTAAGTGGGTTTTCTTGGTGGATTGTGTGTTGTGTCATCTCTAGGGAAAGCTGTTCTTGATCCTTTGTGGGACTCAAAGGAGGTGTTCATCTCTTGTGTGACTCAAGAGAGGTGTACTCTTTACCTTATCTTCTTATTTGTAATTTGATTGCATAATTTTTATTATAGTGACAATGTTAATCCTCTGTTTGAATGATTAGCAATTGAACGTAGGGTCTTTTGATCTGAACCTGTATAAATCATCTGTGTAATACTCTATCCTTGCTCTATTTACTTTACATAGCAATTTAATCGGTGAAATTTGAGAAAATTTTTAAAACCCTAATTTTTGTTAAGAAACCAATTCACCCCCCTCGTCTTGGTTTTTGTCCGGTAACGCAAACATTCTGCTGCGCGATTCTAACGAAAGGTATCAGAGCTTGCTTTGATAGTCATTCAATTTTCAAAAATGGCCGGACAAAATCAAATGTTTGCCGAGGGTGCTTCTATCAATAGACCCCCACTTTTTGCGGGACAAAATTATCCCTTTTGGAAAGTTAGAATGTAAATATTTTTAGAGTCTGTTGATAGAGGTTTTTGGGACGCAATTTTAAACGGTACTTTTATTCCTAAAATTTCTGAAAACAGAGTAGAAGTATCAAAACCATTTTCTAGATGGACGACTGAGGAAAACAGAAAAGCCCAATATGATGTTAGGGCTAGAAATATAATTTCATCTGCTTTAACCCTTGATGAGTTTTACAGGATCTCCGTTTGTAAAAGTGCTCAAGAGATGTGGGAAATGTTAAGAGTGACCCACGAAGGTACCGATGACGTTAAGAGAGCACGAAAAAATTCATTGATCCAAGAATATGAGACGTTCCGGATGCAACAAGGAGAAACAATCTTTGACGTTCAATAGAGTTTCACGCACATAGTGAATCATCTCACCGGATTAGGTAAAATTTTTTATGTTGATGAATTAAATGTAAAAATCTTGAAATCTTTGGACAGGGAATGACAACCTAAGGTGACGACCATCACAGAGTCACAAAATCTAGCAACAATGTCTATGGCGGCGCTCTTTGGAAAATTGAGAGAGCACGAACTTGAACTTAGAAGTCTAAATGATGAAGAAGGTCAGCATCAAAAGAGGAACCTAGCCTTCAAAACCGAAATTTCCAAGAGTAAGAACAAGAAGGTAGAAGAAGACCCAGAAAATGAATAAGAAGAACAATTGAGTCTTATGATAAAGAAATTTACCAAGTTCATGAAAGCCAAAGGGAAGCAACCCTTCAAAGGTAAGGGAAAGGTAAGAGAAAATACTTCCTTAAATATTAAATGTTATGGTTGTGGTGAAACAAGGCATGTAAAAACCGAATGTCCAAATAAGAAGAATGAAGAAAACAAAGGCAAAAAATTCTTCATAAGGAAAGCCTACATTGCTTGGGACGATAGTGATTCGAGTTCGGAGTCAAGTGATTCGGAAATAGAAGCTAACATATGCTTGATGGCAAAAGACAATATATCTTCCGACTTTGAGGAAACTTCCAAATCCAAGAAGTCTATGTGGTATCTTGATAGTGGATGCTCAAAACATATGAACGGAGACAAAACGAAATTTGTAAGTTTCAAAGCTAAAGAACAAGGATATGTAACCTATGGGGACAACAACAAAGGAAAGATACTTGGAATTGGAAATATTGGTGGTGCAAACACTTTGGAGATAAAGGATGTGCTTCTTGTTGATGGGCTAAAGCATAATCTCCTAAGTATAAGTCAACTTTGTGACAAAGGATTCAAGGTAATCTTTGAAAATCTTGCACGTGATGATGAGTACATAAGAGAGGCTCTAGAAGAATTGTATTTGAATGAGAATGAGCCTTCTCAACCAACTGAATTAGCAAAAGAATGGAAATCACCAAGAGGACTCTCAATCGACAATATAATTGGTGATATCTCAAAAGGGGTAAGAACTAGAAATATGACCAATTTCTGTATGAATGTAGCTTTTGTTTCACAGATAGAACCCAAAAGTGTTGAAGAATCTCTTAAAGATGACCAATGGTGCATAGCAATGCAAGAAGAACTTAATCAATTTGAAAGGAATCAAGTATGGGAATTAATTCCAAGAGAAGAATCACATCAAGTAATTAGAACAAAATGGGTATTTAGAAAAAAACTTGATGAAGATGGAAATATAACAAAGAATAAAGCCAGACTTGTTGCCAAAGGTTACTGTCAGGAGGAAGGTATTGATTATGATGAAACTTATGCTCCTGTTGCCAGGTTAGAGGCTATACGCCTACTTCTTGCTTATGCATCATTGATGAAATTTAAATTATATCAAATGGATGTTAAAAGTGCATTCTTAAATGGGTTTATCAAAGAAGACGTTTATGTGGAACAACCCCCTGGATTTGAAGATTTTAAATATCCCAATCATATTTTTAAATTGAAGAAAGCTTTATATGGTTTGAAACAAGCACCTAGGTCTTGGTATGAAAGATTAAGTAGTTTTCTAACTTCAAATGATTTTTCTAGAGGAAAAATTGATTCTACTTTGTTTATTAAGAAAGTAAAAGAACATATCTTATTAGTTCAAGTATATGTTGATGATATCATTTTTGGGTCAACTGATAATTCCTTGTGTGTAGAATTTGTAAGATAATGCAGGGAGAATTTGAAATGTCTATAATGGGAGAATTAACATTCTTCCTTGGACTTCAAATCAAATAACTTAAAGACGGTATTTTTGTCTCTCAAACCAAATACTGCAAAGAGATTCTCAAAAAATTTGGAATGGACACTTCAAAGGAAGCTAACACACCCATGGGAACTTCATGCTATTTAGACAAGGATGAATCAGGTTTGGAAATTAATCAATCTATGTATAGAGGTATGATAGGTTCACTGTTATACTTAACTGCAAGTAGACCTGATATTATGCATTATGTTTGTGTGTGTGATAGATTTCAAGCATGTCCAAAAGAATCTCACTTAGCTGCAGTAAAAAGAATTTAAAATATTTAAAAGGAACTACAGGTTTTGGTTTATGGTATCCATCTGAAGCTTCTCCTAGTTTAATAGGTTATTCTAATGCTGATTATGGTGGATGTAAAATAGATAGAAAGAGTACTAGTGGAACATGTCATTTGTTAGGATCATCATTAGTGTCTTGGCATTCTAAGAAACAAGCATGTGTTGCTTTATCCACTACTGAAGTTGAATATATTGTAGCTGGTAATTGTTGTGCTCAAATTTTATGGATGAAACAACAATTAGAAGACTATAGTATCTTTCTAAGTGATATTCCATTGATGTTGATAATACAAGTGCAATAAATCTTATTAAGAATCCAATAATGCACTCTAGAACTAAGCATATAGAGATTATACATCATTTTTTAAGAGATCATATTAGTAAAGGAAATTGTAAAATTGAATATGTTGATACAAAGCATCAATTAGCAGATATTTTTACTAAACCTCTTCCCAAGGATAGATTCTATGATCTTAGAAGAGACTTAAGAATATTAGAAATAGCTTAAAATTTGCTTAACTAATCAATTTTTGCATGATTGTACTGTAATAATCGATTATGTAGGGTGTTAATCGATTATCATGTGTGTAAATCTTAAAAATTTGATGATCTCTCTGGAATAATAGATTAATTGAAGCAATAATCGATTATCTGCTCCTAAATGTTCAAAACCTGAGGTTTCTCTCTGGAATAATCGATTATTTCAAGAAATAATCAATTAACTACTGATTTAATCGATTAACAACATCAGTTAATCGATTATATGGTTCTGTTGCTGGTTTAATCGATTAACTGAGGCTTTAATCGATTAAACTAGGGCGTTTTCGTTTTCCAGTTGTTTCAAACGACTTTTTTAGCACTCCTTCACCCTAATGTGACCGTTTATGACCGTTATACATGTTTTCTATATATAGGCAACCTTCATTTTACTTCTCCACACCTAAAATTCTTGAATCCAAGTATTCTAGCATCATTCAAGCCTTCTTGCTTTCTCCTAACCTCACTTGTCTTCAAAACTCTCTTGTTTTTCTTCTAATCTTAATGGCTTCCTCTTCTCGTGCTAAGATTCCCACAAGAAGAAAATCTGCTCTTGCCTCTCATCCCCGTCCAAATTCTGTTAAAGGATGGATCTCAGATGATGAGGGTAGACAAGAGTTTCTCACCTTCTGGAAGGAAAGGGGTATCATTACTCCAAAATTCATTATTGGTGATCAATTCATCAATAGGGGATTTAATTTTCCCAATCTTCTTGAAATTCAAGGTGTTCTCCTGATTATCCAAATGCAAGGTACTTACTACCCTGATCTAGTTAGGGTATTTTATTCTCGTTTTAAATTTAGAGATCATGTAGCTACTTCTCGTGTCAAGGGTGTGACTATCATCCTTGATGACGATATATGGGAAAATGTTGCCCATTTTAATGTAAGAGACGATGCTATAAATATTTTTGGGGAGTTAGAAGACTTTGACAGGATTATGGCCTACCGATCTTTTCTCCGCAACCCCTCCATGGAGATTGGGCGTCTTCTTCTAGCCGACCCATTAAAGAAGGATGAACGCTTGCTACTGCATCTACTTGTATGGATTTTATGTCCCCGGGCAACCAACCATGCCCAATGCTCATCCATAGATCTTTGCATTATTCATGCAATCATGAATAATGAGCCAATCAATTAGGGCAGCCTTGTCACAATGACCATGCTGAAAGCTAAGAGTCATCCTACTTTTAAAATTTCCTATGCTCTTCTTATCTCTCGCATTTTAGAGTACAAAGGAGTGAATTTTGAAGGAGAGCAAACGGTAAGAACAACAAATTCAAACTGAATGCTTGATAGCACGCTAACTCAACTTCAAATGGTGCGTGTCAATAACATTTATGTTCACAAAGATGACGCTCCAAACATGGCTGAAAATGCTGAAGATTCTGATGAAGAGATGCCTATAGCTACTGAATTTCCTATTGAAAATATACATACTGTTGGGACATCATCTGCCCCTCCTACATCCCGCCAATCAATGGAAGACATGCTCTTTGATATGAATCAAAGAATGCAAGAATTCTTCACAATCTCTCAAGAACGGCATGAGGAGATCATTTGCCGTATCTCATATGTAGATGATACGGTCTGTAACTTAGAGGATAGGTTTAATGCACAATTCAATAGCGATGCAAGCGAAGAGTTTTAATCTCTTCCTCATATTTTCTTTATTGTAATTACTTTCATTTATTGAATCAAATTTGTAATTTTTGCTTTGTTTGAGGGGGAGTTATCTTATAAATTATGCATCTATTGATAGGGAGCTTTCAATTTTTGATCATAATCAAAATAGGGGGAGAAATTTATTTAAAGCCTCTTATGTTTATTAAATTTAAATATTATCTGGTATGTTTAATGTTTTTGTTAGTGTGACAGATAAAATAGGTTACTACATAGGGCTTTAAAGGAAATTTTGATCATCATCAAAAAGGGGGAGATTGTTGAACATACATGGTTATGAAGTTTGTAGATTTTGCTGATGATTCAAGAACAAAGGACTTAAAGATTTGAAGACTTGTAATGTTATGTAATAACTCTATTTTATGATTTTGAGTCTGTAATATTAGAGTCTAAGATAGCCAGCACATAGTCTACTCTTTAAAGGTTCTAAAAACTCATTTTCATCAATAACATACTGGATTAATCGATTAAATGGCAGGATAATCGATTAAATGGCAGGATAATCGATTATTACAGAGAGAAAAACCATTTTCAGCATCTGCTCTCTGGAATAATCGATTAAAGCCTCTGTTAATCGATTAACAGGGTTGTTAATCGATTAATTGCTCAGTTAATCGATTAAACTGAGTGGTTTTGGGTTCCAGGCGAATTTGGCCCTGGAATAATCGATTAACACTCAAGTTAATCGATTATTTCAGTCAGATATGTGTTTTGAAGTTCAAAATTGGACCAAGTTTCGAAAACCCTATTCCCAATTCATCTGTTTTCGAAAATCCCCAATTCCCAAACCCTAATCTCTCTACTTAAGGTTCTCTAAGGCTCTCTACAAATTGAACAACCTTTTTCAAACAAAAGTTGAGAGTTGTGACTGCCAGAGAACTGTTTATTGGAGGAAAAAGGGGCTTTTGGAACCTAGTGTGGGCTAGAAGCTATAAGAATCACTAAGTGGGTTTTCTTGGTGGATTGTGTGTTGTGTCGTCTCTAGGGAAAGTTGTTCTTCATCCTTTGTAGGACTCAAAGGAGGTGTTCATCTCTTGTGTGACTCAAGAGAGGTGTACTCTTTACCTTATCTTCTTATTTGTAATCTGATTGTATAATTGTGATTATAGTGACAGCGTTAATCCTCTATTTGAGTGATTAGCAATTGAACATAGGGTCTTTTGATCCGAACCAGTATAAATCATCTGTGTAATACTCTATCCTTGCTCTATTTACTTTACATAGCAATTTAATCGGTGAAATTTGAGAAAATTTTTAAAACCCTAATTTTTGTTAAGAAACCAATTCACCGCCCCTCTTGGTTTTTTTCCGGTAATGCAAACATTCCGCTGCACGATTCTAACAATTTCTTGGAGTTGATTATCCGAGTTTATTCTGGAAAATTTGGATCTCGGATAACCTGCTCACTAGAATCAGCACATTGGTCCCTTAGGCGCTGTATCTCTTGATCTTTCTTCTTGCACTACCTTTGTAGACCATCTATAGTGAGGATAGATTCTTGCTCTTTTTCTTCAAGGGCCCTCATCTGGGCTCCCATGATTTCTATCCTCTGGGTCAAGGCATTGACTTGGCTTTGGAGCTCTCCACTAATTGAAGGCACAATAGGTGGGCCGGATGGTTGTGACATCCCTCTGTTTCTCCTCCATCCCTCGTAATCACTGGAGATAGCTACTCGAGCTTTTCCTAGCTCTCTATCTCCCATAAAAACTGGTTTCTCCCATGCTCTCTGTACAATAAGTGAGTTCGCAATAGTGCATGGGTCTCCGAAGAAACACAGTCCTCCAAGCTCTTCCCGTGATAATACGGTTTGGGTTCTCATGAGTTGTCTCATAGCCACTTTTGGAGAATAGGCTACGCAACCCTTGAGACCTACTAACGGTACGCTCGGATAATTTCCACATCTGATGAGGATTGGGCCAGGTCAAAACCAAGGACAAGCCCAGGATAAGCGGCTGGCGTCCCATTGTTCCAACTCGACCTTCCACTCCATGGTTAGACGTCGGTGGAGAGGGATTCTTGAGAAACTCTTCAAAGGGTTGGGGAACATCCCCATGTGATTAGAGGCGTAGAAATGCGTGATACCCCACACGAATAACAGTGAAGAGCAACATCTGAGTGTTCTCCCATGCTTTTGGTGATAGAATTCGACCGAAAGCAAGGTATCGGCAAGTAGTGCAGGCAAGGGACTCTTCGACTGCACGTCCCAGGCGAAGAAGGTGTCTATGACGGCTTGATCCACTGTGTCGAGGTGAAAAGGAAACAACATAGTCCCAAACACGATCAGAGCCAGGGTTTTGTTAAAAGTGAACCAGTCTGCCCTTTCAGCCAAAGAGGACAGATGATCTTCCAACATTGCGACTTTCCAACCCTGGATATTCCCTTTTGCTATCAGGGCAGTCTTGAGGTGGCAATCTAATGATGGCAGCGACTTTGGCTGCAGGAATATATGCTTCGTGGCGAATATGGACCTCGACTGACTTGGGTCATCTTAACATAATCTCATATTCCTCCAAAGTGGGAACCATATCAAACTGCGAGAACTCAAAGCAATGCAGACTGGAGTTCCAAAAATGGACCAAAATCCTGACAAAAATGGGGTTGACACAGATCTTCAGTAAGTTGAGAATCCGTCCATAGGATTTTTCAAAGTCGAAGCGGACCTCTGGTGGCATCAACACGCAGAGCCGTTCTATCTTCTCCGCATGGTATCGGGGAATATCCACTTTCTTCAACTGTCTACTAGTCCCCTCCATTTTCTAAAAACAAAAACGCATGCTATGAATATGATGTCAATACAGGCATGCATGCAAATGTTTATTTTTCCTAAACATTATCATGTTTTATTTTCTACATGATGCATGATAGTGTTTGGTTTTTTGTATTTTTTCAAAGAAAGATAAACTATCTATATGGATGTTTATGAGTTTAATGTTTATGAACAGGGACCCATTTTTTATTTATTTATTGGATTTATTTGTTTTATTTGATTTATTTTATCTGTCGAACTACGTGACTACTTAGCTTACAAAGAACCTGAAACCAGGCTAGCTAAAAGACAGACTTTCTGAGATAAGAATGGTTTATTGCGAAAGAAAAGTTTTAGCATCCCTTATCTCTTCTGTCGGACTGCGTGGCTACTTAGCTTACAAAGAACCTGAAACCAGGCTAGCTAAAAGGCAGATTGTCCGAGATAAGGGTATTTATTGTGAAAATATTTTTTGAGGTTTTTCTTTTATTTTTCTGTTGTATGTTTACGCTACGCAACAATCAAATGCAACAAATGAATACACACACAATTCACTCATCTGTGAACAAGTAGGACGACGTTTTTAATCACGAGGTAGGGGTATCCTGCAAAAGAGTGCATATTCAGGGTAGTTCTAAATTTCCTCACCAAGGCCAAGTTCCCCAAGGTGCCCCCCATTATAGGGTCCCCACTCTCCCAGCCTTCAGACCATGCATGGCACTAAGTCCTTAGTCAGTCTTTGGGCCAAGAAAGGAAGGTTATCACCTTGAGTGGTGGTTTCCGACCATACCGGTGGGCTCATGGCCTTCACTACGACAAATCGTACAATGCCACCCCCTCCCTATGGATACCCCACTTGCCCCTGGGTATAGGGGAAACTGTTGTGTGCAAGGGTTTGTGTACAGTTTGTATTTCAAACAATTGCATAAAATAAGTACACAACAGTTATTAAAGCCAAGCAATAAAACATGTTATAAAACAAGGAAGGATAAAGGCTCAATTTTAAGTTTTATTTCCTAAAAATAATCCATCACTAAATGGGATTGTCGCTGCCGTTAGAAGAGGCGGTCGGAGCGACGCGATGGTACTGATATGACTCGCATTTTTTGAAATAAGTGGTTCCATGCCTTTAGGCTGTCCGATAACCGGGATGGACCTAAAGGCGAGGTTTTCGAATAGGTTCGAGGAGTCGCCATCAGTGTTTTAACCTTAAACACTGAAAAATGTAAGAAAAAGAAGAAGGCAGTGGTTTTAATAAAAACAAACTTTGGCCATTACAACCAGAGTCAGGTAAGGGAGTTAGTTACGTGTGGGGAAGGTGTTAGCACCCCCACAACGCCTCTTTCGGGTTCCCTATGATGGACTAACTTAGAAAATAAACACTTAAAGAAATTATGCTTTTACCTTATTATTCTATTTACTTGCAGGATTTAAATATCTACATGGCTCTATTATTTAATGCTCACAAAGAAAGCGATAAAGAAAGCAATAAAAGAGACAGAGAATAGAGAAGGAACCTCCGAAGCAAGCTTTATATTAACTCTTCGAAAATGTGAGGACGCTTTTTGGCAGTCCTCGCACTCTACAAGCATGCTCCTCCCGCAAAATAAAAAAAAATTACTCTACCAAGGGCCGGACGTCTCAAAAAGAGACTTCCTTAACCGATTTCAACTTTAATGGAAATCAGAAAGCTCACTCGAACCCTTGAATAATGCTCGGAGTCACTCTAAAGTGCCAAAAGGCTTCCTAGAGAGTGGTAGGAGTGAAAAGGTGTGAAGAAACGGAGAAATGAGGCTCCTATTTATAGGGATTCGGGCCTGGAAAAGGTGGACGGTCGTCTGGACAAAGCGGACGGTCGTCCATGGCAAAAAGTGGCCATGGACGGCCAACCATGTAGTGTGGATGGTCGTCCATGGCAACTTTTGGCCATGGACGGCCATCTGCCTATTCTGGACGACCATCCGCTTGTCCTGGACGACCATCCGCTGTCTCCGGCAGATTTCCCGATTTTTAATGCCTCTAAAAACCCTTCCTATCTTGAATGGAACCTAGAACAAGCTACTAGGGACTTAATAAAGTCTTGACCATCTTCGAAACGGGCGATCTTCGACTTTATTAGGGAGCCGGTGTTGAAGATTCAAGGACTTGATGTTAATCTTGATGGACATAAAGCTTGTTGATTTTGATGATGATTGAAGAACACAAGAATGTAGAGAGTTGAAGACTTGTGTTATAGTGTAATAACTCTGTTTTGATTAGATTGAGTCTGTAATATTAGAGTTTGAGATAGCCGGTACATAGTCTGCATCTTAGAAGCTTCAAAAAGCTCAAATTTATCAAAGTGGCTCGGCTTTAATCGATTAATTGGTGAAATAATCGATAAAAACAGTGAGAAAAACCATTTTCTATTTCTGCTCACTGGTTTAATCGATTAACAGGCCTGTTAATCGATTAACAAGTCTTTTAATCGATTAAAACAGAGAGTTTTGGGGTTCTGTTGGTTTTGGCTCTGTAATAATCGATTAACTCTTGATTTAATCGATTATTTCAGTTAGATTTTGAATTTCAACTTCAAATCAACCCTATTTTCGAAAACCCTAATTCCAAGACTCCTATTTTCGAAAATCCCAATTCCCAAACCCTAATTTCTCTACTTAAACTTCTCTATGGCACTCAGAAAAGTAGAACAACCTTTTTCATACAAAAGTTAAGTGTTGTGAGTGCCAGATAACTATTTGTTGCAAGAAAAAAGGGGCTTTTGGAACCTGGTGTGGGCTAGAAGCGATAAGAATCACTAAGTGGAGTTCTTAGTGGATTGTGTGTTGTGCCGTCTCTGGGGAAAGCTGTTCTTCATCTCTTGTGGATTTCAAGAGAGGTGTTTTCTTTTTTTATCTTTTCCATTGTAATTTGTTTGTAACAACTTTGATTATAGTGACAGCATTAATCCTCTGTTTGAGTGATTAGCAACTGGACATAGGGTCTTTTGATCCGAACCAGTATAAATCTCCTGTATAAGATTCTATCTCTTCTCTATTTACGTTTACACAGAGTTTTAATCAGTAAAATTTGGAGAAAATTTTGAAAACCTAATTTTTGTTAAGAAACCAATTCACCCCCCCTCTTGGTTTTTGTCCGACCACGCGAACATTCCACTGCGTGATTCTAACAACTGGTATCAGAGCTTGCTTTGATAGTCATTCAAACTTTTCGAAAATGGCCAGACAAAATCAAACTTTTGCCGAAGGTGCGTCTATCAACAGACCCCCACTTTTTGCAGGTCAAAATTATCCTTTCTGGAAGGTAAGAATGCAAATCTTTTTAGAGTCTGTTGATAGAGGCGTTTGGGATGTTATTTTAAACGGTCCTTATATTCCTAAAGTTATTGAGAACGCTGTTGATGTTCCCAAACCTTTTTCTAGATGGACAACAGAGGAAAACAGAAAAGCACAATTTGACATTAGGGATAGAAATATAATTTCATCTGCTTTAACCCTTGACGAGTTTTACAGGATCTCTGTTTGTAAAAGTGCTCAGGAGATGTGGGAAATGTTATAGAGTAACCCACGAAGGTACCGATGACGTTAAGAGAGCACGGAAAAATTCCTTAATCCAAGAATAGGAGATGTTCCGGATGCAACAAGGCGAAACGATATTCGACGTTCAAAAGCGTTTCACTCATATTGTGAACCATCTCATCGGATTAGGTAAAATCTTTGACGTTGATGAATTGAATGTTAAAATTTTAAAATCTTTGGATAGGAAATGGCAACCTAAGGTGACGGCCATCTCGGAGTCACAAAACCTTGCCACAATGTCAATGGCGGCACTTTTTGGAAAGCTAAGAGAGCATGAGCTTGAGCTTGGAAGGCTAAACGATGAAGAAGGACAATATCAAAAGAAGAACTTAGCCTTCAAAACCGAAATTTCTAAAGGTAAAAATAAAAAGGAAGAAGAAGATTCGGAGAACGAAGAAGAAGAATTGAGTCTTATGATAAACAAGTTCACCAAATTCATGAAAGCTAAAGGAAGGCATCCTTTCAAAGGTAAGGGAAAGGTAAAAGAAAGTACTTCCGTAAATATAAAATGTTATGGTTGTGGTGAAGTAGGACATGTAAAGACCGAATGTCCAAATAAGAAGAACGAAGAAAGCTTATATTGCTTGGGACAACAGTGATTCAAGTTCGGAATCAAGTGACTCGGAAGTTGAAGCCAATATTTGCTTAATGGCAAATGACAACATATCTTCAGATTTTGAGGTAAGTGATTCCGATTCATCTTCTAGTGATGATGATAATAACTATGATGAACTGCAAAATGCTTACAATGAATTATTTAGTGCCTTTAAGAATTTGAAAGATGAATATAAAATTGTGAAGAAGAGTTTAAGTAGATCCGAAAAGGAAATTGACTCATTAAAAACTAAAATCACATGTTTAGAAGAAAAGGAATCTTTAGAAACGAAAATTGTATGTTTAGATGAGAATGATGATAGGAACTTGGCATGTGCAAATTGTAAAGAGCATGAATATGATATAGATATTCTTAACCATTTGCTAGACAAAGCCGAAAAGGAAATAGATGATCTTAAGAAGCATGAAAGTGTGTTAGCTCAAAATAGTGTAAATCATCAAGTTCCCTTTAAAAAGCTTAAAAGGAAAAATAAAAGAGTATGGGTACAAAAAGGAACTAGAACATCTATGGTTAAAGATTCATCATATTCAAAAGGTACATCAAATGCATGCTTTTATTGTATGAAACATGGTCATACCTCAAATAGATGTAAAATTAAACATTTTGGTGTTCCTAAAGGTAAATACATTTGGGTTCCTATTGTTAAATAATTTATTTGTCTCTAACCCCAAGGACCCAAAAGTTATGGGGACCTAAGTTTACTATGTTCTTGTTTTGTAGGAAACTTCCAAATCTAAGAAGTCTATGTGGTATCTTGATAGTGGATGCTCAAAGCATATGACCGGTGATAAATCAAAATTTGTGAGTTTCAAAGCTAAAGAACAAGGATATGTAACTTATGGGGACAACAACAAAGGGAAAATTCTTGGAATTGGAAATATTGGTGGTGCAAACACATTGGAGATTAAGGATGTGCTTCTTGTTGATGGACTAAAGCATAATCTCCTTAGCATAAGTCAACTATGTGACAAAGGATTTAAGGTAATCTTTGAAAGTAAATTTTCCACCATACATTTGATAAATTCCGAAAATGTAGAATTAAAAGGCATTAGGCATAACAACATATATTTGATTGATTTGGATTGTTTACATGATTCTAGCATAACATGCTTAGTTGCTAAGGAAGAGAACCCTTGGTTATGGCATAAGAGAGCAGCTCATATTAATATGCATCATTTGAACAAATTGATTTCAAAAGACTTAGTTATTGGCTTGCCTAAGTTAAAATTTGAAAAAGATAGATTGTGTGATGCATGTCAAAAAGGTAAACAAGTAAAATCATCATTTAAATTAAAGAATCTTATTTCCACTTCAAAACCCCTAGAAATTATTACATTTAGATTTATTTGGACCTTCTAGGATAAAGAGCTTTGGTGGAAATTATTATGGCCTTGTGATTGTTGATGATTAATCTAGGTATACTTGGACATTTTTCCTAACTATGAAAAGTGAAGCCTTTAAAGTCTTTAGAAAATTTGCAAAACAAATTCAAAATGAGAAAGACTTAAGAATTAAAGTTTTAAGAAGTGACCATGGTGGTGAGTTTCAAAATGAAAAGTTTGAAAGTTATTGTGAAGAAAATGGAATATTACATAACTTTTCTGCTCCTAGGACTCCCCAACAAAATGGTGTAGTTGAAAGGAAAAATAGGTCATTAGAGGAACTTGCTAGAACTATGTTAAATGAATCTAATATTCCTAAATATTTTTGGGCTGATGCGGTTAGTACTGCATGTTATGTTTTGAATAGAATGCTCATTAGGTCAATTATAAAATCAACTCCCTATGAATTGTTTAATGGTAGAAAGCCTAATGTTGCTCATTTGAAAATTTTTGGATGTAAGTGCTTTGTGTTGAATAATGGAAAGGACAACTTAGGAAAATTTGACTCTAAAGCCGATGAGGGAATTTTCTTAGGTTATTAATTAACTAGTAAGGCTTACAGGGTGTTTAATAGAAGAACTTTAAATATTGAAGAATCTATTCATGTTACATTTGATGAAATTGTAGACCTTGGGGGAAATCCTCTTGAGTCAAATAAAGAACTTGCAGGTGATGATGAGTATATAAGAGAGGCACTTGATGAATTATATTTGGAAGAAAATGAGCCTTCTCAAACGCCTGAATTAGCAAAAGAATGGCAATCACCTAGAGGACTCTCAATGGACAATATCATTGGTGATATATCAAAAGGGGTAAGAACTAGAAATATGACTAATTTCTGCATGTCTGTAGCTTTTGTGTCACAGATAGAACCCAAAAATGTTGAGGAAGCACTTAAAGATGACCAATGGTGCATAACAATGCAAGAAGAACTTAACCAATTTGAAAGGAATCAAGTCTGGGAATTAATCCCAAGGGAAGAATCTAATCAAGTTATTGGAACAAAATGGGTGTTTAGAAATAAACTTGATGAAGATGGAAACATAACAAAGAATAAAGCCAGACTTGTTGCCAAAGGCTATTGTCAGGAGGAAGGTATAGATTATGATGAAACTTATGCTCCTATTGCCAGGTTAGAGGCTATACGCCTACTTCTTGCTTATGCATCTTTGATGAAATTTAAATTATATCAAATGGATGTTAAGAGTGCATTTTTGAATGGTTTTATTAAAGAAGAAGTTTATGTGGAGCAACCCCCTGGATTTGAGGATTTTAGTTATCCTAATCATATTTTTAAATTAAAGAAAGCATTATATGGGTTGAAACAAGCTCCTAGGTCTTGGTATGAAAGGTTAAGTAGTTTCCTAACATCAAATGATTTTTCTAGAGGAAAAATTGAGTCTACTCTGTTTATAAAGAAAGTTAAAGAACATATCTTATTGGTCTAGGTATATGTTGATGATATTATTTTTGGATCATCTGATAATTCGTTATGTGTACAATTTGCTAAGATAATGCAGGGAGAATTTGAAATGTCTATGATGGGAGAATTGACATTCTTCCTTGGACTACAAATCAAGCAACTTAAAGATGGCATTTTCATCTCTCAAACCAAATACTGCAAAGAGATACTTAAAAAGTTTGGAATGGACACCTCAAAGGAAGCTAACACACCCATGGGAACTTCATGCTATCTAGACAAGGATGAATCAGGTTTGGAAGTTAATCAATCTATGTATAGAGGTATGATAGGTTCACTGTTATACTTAACTGTTAGTAGACCTGATATTATGCATTATGTCTGTGTGTGTGCTAGATTTCAGGCTTGTCCAAAAGAATCTCACCTAATTGCAGTAAAACATATTTTAAAATTTTTAAAAGGAACTACTGGTTTTGGTTTATGGTATCCATCTGATGCTTGTACTAGTTTAATAGGATATTCTGATGCTGATTATGGTGGATGCAAAATTGATAGGAAGAGTACTAGTGGGACATGTCATTTGTTAGGTTCATCCTTAGTATCTTGGCATTCTAAGAAATAGGCATGTGTTGCTTTATCTACCACTGAAGCTGAATATATTGCAGCTGGTAATTGTTGTGCTCAAATTTTGTGGATGAAACAACAGTTAGAAGATTATAGTATATTTCTGAATGACATACCTTTAATGTGTGATAATACGAGTGCAATCAATCTTACTAAGAATCCAGTAATGCACTTTAGGACTAAGCATATAGAAATTAGACATCATTTCTTAAGAGATCATATCAGCAAAGGAAACTGTAAAATAGAGTACGTTGATACAAAGCATCAATTAACAGATATATTTACTAAGCCTCTACCCAAGGATAGATTTTATGATCTTAGAAGAGACTTAGGGATACTAGAAATAGCTTAAACTCTGCTTAATCAGACAGTTTTTGGATGATTGTAAGTATATAATTCATTATACAGGATGTTAATAGTTTATCATGTGTAAAAACCTCAAAAAATTGATGTACTCTTTGGAATAATCGATTAATTGGAGTTATAATTGATTATTTGCATCCAAAACACCCAAAACATGATATTCCTCTCTGGATTAATCGATTAATTCGTCCATTAATCGATTAAAACCAGTGTTAATCGATTAACAGCTCAAATTAATCGATTAACAGGGACTGGTACTGGTTTAATCGATTAATTTGAGTTTTAATCGATTAAACCTGGCAAGTTTTGATTCCTAGCTGTTGCCAACGGCTCTCTTGACCCTTATTCACTTCGATATGATTGTTAGACATGCTTGATTATAATTAGGGACCTCCATTTCACTTTTACTCACTTATATCTCTTGAAATCAAGCTTTCTTGCCTCATTCTATCAATCTTGCCTTATTCTCACTTAACTTGTCCTCTTAAAATCTTCTTGTTACTCCCCTAATCCTTCAATGGCCTCATCTTCTCGTGCAAAGATCCCCACTAGAAGAAGATCTGCACCCTCTTCTCATCCCAGTCCTAATTCTGTAGAAGGATGGATCTCTGATGCAGATGGCCGACAAGAATTTCTCTCCTATTGGAAGGAACATGCTATTATTTCTCCTAAGTTCCTTATTGGTGAGCAGTTCATCAATAGGGGATTCAACTTTCCAAATCTCCTTGAAATTCAAGGAGTTCTCCCTTTCATCCAAATGCAAGGTACATATTATCCTGACTTAGTTAGGGTATTTTACTCTAGGTTCAAATTTAGAGATCAAATTGCTACCTCTAGAGTAAAGGGTGTCACAATTATTCTTGATGATGATATTTGGGAAAACGTTGCCCACTTTCCTATTAGAGAAGATGTTATTAACGTGTATGGTGAGTTAGATGATTTTGACAGGATCTTGGCTTACCGTTCTTTTCTGCGAAATCCCTCCATGGAGATTGGGCGTCTCCTTCTTGCTGGACCTTTGAAGAAGGAGGAACGCATGATTTTGCACTTACTTGTCTAGATCCTATGTCCCTGGGCTACGAACCATGCTCAATGTTCTTCAATTGATCTTCGTATTATTCATGCTATAATGAATAATGAGCCTTTAGATTGGGGCGTTCTTGTCACCATGACTATGTTAAAAGCCAAACACCATCCCGCCTTCAAAATTCCATATGCTCTCCTTGTCTCTCGCATCCTTGAATACAAAGGAGTAAATGTCAAAGGTGAACAAGTTGTACGGACAAATAACTTGAATCGTATGCTAGACAATACATTGATCCAGCTACAAATGGTGCGTGTCAACGATATTTATGTTCACAAGGATGATGTTCCAAATGAAGGTGACAATAATGAAGATTCTGATGAAGATATGCCTCCTGCTGCTGAAGTTCCCTCTGATCAAATCCAAAGTGTTGGATTTTCCTCTGCTCATCATGAAACTCGTCAATCCATGGAAGACATGTTATCTGATATGAATTAGAGGATGCAGCCATTCTTCACTCTTTCTGGAGTACGACATGAGGAAATAATTCGCCGTATATCTGATGTAGATGATAAAGTGTGTCATTTAGAAAATAGATTTGATGCACACTTTCATAGTGATGATAGTGAAGATTTTTAAATTTGATTGTTATATTGTAATGAATGCTTATTTCTGAAATAAAATGTGGTGTTCTTTTATTGCTTTGATTGAGGGGGAGTTATCTCCAAGTTATGCATATTTTGAGGGGGAGCTATTATGATTGTTATAGAAGAATTATTTTTTATTCTAATCAAAATAGGGGGAGAAAATATTTAAAGCCTAATATGATTGTTTTTTAAATATTATCTGGTATGTTTAATGCGTTTGTTAGTATGACAGATAAAACAGGTTATTACAAGGCTTTAAAAGATAATTTTGATCATCATCAAAAAGGGGAAGATTGTTGAACATTCAAGGACTTGATGTTATTCTTGATGGACATGAAGCTTGTTGATTTTGATGATGATTGAAGAACACAAGAATGTAGAGAGTTGAAGACTTGTGTTATAGTGTAATAACTCTGTTTTGATTAGATTGAGTCTGTAATATTAGAGTTTGAGATAGCCGGTACATAGTCTGCACCTTAAAAGCTTCAAAAAGCTCAAATTTATCAAAGTGGCTCGGCTTTAATCGATTAATTGGTGAAATAATCGATTAAAACAGTGAGAAAAACCATTTTCTGTATCTGCTCACTAGTTTAATCGATTAACACCCTTGTTAATCGATTAACAGGTCTTTTAATCGATTAAAACAAAGAGTTTTGGGGTTCTGTTGATTTTGGCTCTGTAATAATATATTAACTCTTGATTTAATTGATTATTTCAGTCAGATTTTAAATTTCAACTTCAAATCAACCCTATTTTCGAAAACCCTAATTCTAAGACTCCTATTTTCGAAAATCCCAATTCCCAAACCCTAATTTCTCTACTTAAGCTTCTCTATGGCACTCAGAAAAGTAGAACAACCTTTTTCATACAAAAGTTAAGTGTTGTGAGTGCCAGAGAACTGTTTGTTGCAAGAAAAAGGGGCTTTTGGAACCTGATGTGGGCTAGAAGCGATAAGAATCACTAAGTGGAGTTCTTAGTGGATTGTGTGTTGTGCCGTCTCTGGGGAAAGCTGTTCTTCATCTCTTGTGGATTTCAAGAGAGGTGTTTTCTTTACTTTATCTTTTCCATTGTAATTTGTTTGTAACAACTTTGATTATAGTGACAACGTTAATCCTCTATTTGAGTGATTAGGAACTGGACGTAGGGTCTTTTGATCCGAACCAGTATAAATCTCCTGTGTAAGATTCTATCTCTTCTCTATTTACGTTTACACAAATTTTTAATCGGTAAAATTTGGAGAAAATTTTGAAAACCTAATTTTTGTTAAGAAACCAATTCACCCCCCTCTTGGTTTTTGTCCGACCACGCGAACATTCCGCTGCGCGATTCTAACAGCCGGGCAAGATTTGGGGTCTACAGCTGCCCCCCCTTTACCCGACCAATTGACCATGGGTTAATGGACCATGAGGTCAATTGGCGGGTGAAGGAGTTAATCCTCTTGCCCGGTTGTCTTCTGGATACTCCTCTTGTTGTGGAGGTTGACCCTTCAGACGATATGCTGTGAGGCTTCAAGATGCTCCTTTGGTGCGGTAGCTGACCCTTCGGCTGACACATAGAGAATTTCGGGATGCTCCTTCGATGCGGTAGCTGACCCCTTGGTTAATGAGTACGAACCCCCATCCGGTTAGATGCCTCAGGATGCTCCTTCGATGCGGTAGCTGACCCTTTGGTTGTGGTGGCGGCTTACTGCTTCTGGTCATGCGCCGGTTTTGCCTGTGTGCAAGTCTTCGTCTTCAGGTCTTTCCCTTTCCCGAAGTGGTGGTGGCGGGTTACTGTTTCTGATCATGCGCCGGTTGTCGTGGAGGCTGCCCTTGGGACGTTGATTGTGAACCTCTAGGATGTTCCCTTTGGTTGAAAGATTTATTTTAAGCCTCTTGTCGTAAGGCTTGATGAGTACGTACCCCCATCTGGTTCAATTTTCAGTCCACTTCGTAAGACTGGATGAGTACGCACCCCCATCTGGTTTAAATTTCAATCCACTTCGTAGGACTGGATGAGTATGCACCCCCATTTGGTTTAAATGTCACTCCACCTCGTAGGATTGGATGAGTACGCACCCCCATCTGGTTTAAATTTCAGTCCACTTCGTAGGACTGGATGAGTACGCACCCCCATCTGGTTTAAATTTCAGTCCACCTCGTAGGACTGGATGAGTATGAACCCCCATTTGGTTTGATTTTCAATCCACTTCGTAGGACTGGATGAGTACGCACCCCCATTTGGTTTAAATTTCAGTCTACTTTAGTGGCTTACTGATCTCGTTCATGCGCCGACTCCATGGGGAGTAATTGTTCTTGATTCTTCTTGTGTAGTCATCCGGTGTGCTGGGGGTTCTTTCTTTTTCTTTAACCATCCAGCTTTGTTGGTTGCTGGGGATTCTTGATTCTGAATGGTGCCTCTGGGTAGGCAGATACTTCATCGGAAGTGAAGACCTTTGGTTTGCGTTGTTTTGCCTCTGAGTAGGCTGATCCGATTGGGGGTAGAATCTCACTTGGAGACTTGTTTTGGGTTGCTTCTTGTTTTCAAACACAAACATGGAGTTAGTCTCCTTTTATGCATGAATGATTTTCGTTTTCTGGTCATTCATCTGAGGTGGTTATTTTGTTTTTTATTTTTTACTTTGACAGAGTCGTATTGTGCAACTATTTGTGTGTGAATGCCCTAAATGCAGTCTATTCTTTATTTGGTGCATCTAGAGAGTGATTGGCATTTTCTGTTGGACCTTCGTGATTATGTTGATGGACTCTTCTTTCATTCGTCTTCTTTTTATTAAGCCTTGTCTTTTGCCTAGGATATCTCAACAGGTTTTGACTCTTTTTCTTATGCTTTCTTGTATTGCATGATTATGGTTTATTCAACACAGAGGCATTTTCATAATTTGGTCAAGAGAAAATAAATGAAAGACAATTTTATTGATATGAACAAATAGTTTATTTCTTACAGATGGATTTACAAAGGGATTTAGAAGCATGGCTGGCCAAGGTTTGCTACACTATATAAGCTATAACGATCATGCCTCTGACATCTGCCCCCCTGGTTCTCCTAGTTACCTTTCTCGAGATGCTCGAGCCCGAAGTGAAGACAATGCAGAGGTTGCCCACTTCTGGAAGGACATTACCTTAGTCGCCTTGCGGTTTTCGGCTAAGGTAACCATTTCTCTTTTTATTTTGTTTTTGTTTTTTTGAAGCCTCTAAGTTTTGCCTAGGACGTGTCCTAGCGAGGTGTGTGGATCCTAACTTTTGCCCAGGACGCCCTTTTACGGATTTTCATCCTGGCGGATCATGAGCAATGCCTTCAAGCGTGATACTTCTTCACCACATTTGAATTGACTGGGTGCCGCAGTTCTTCTCCATCCATGTTGGTGAGGATAAGAACTCCTCCTGAGAATGCTCGCTTGACCACAAAGGGTCCCTCATAATTTGCCGCCCATTTTCCAATTTTGTCCTTCTGGGCCGAAAGCAATTTCTTTATTACTAGATCCCCCTTGTGATAAGTGTGGGGGTTAACCTTTTTTTCGTAAGCCCTTTTGATTTTGTTTTGGTAGGCTTGTCCGTGACATATGGCATCCAATCGTTTCTCTTCGATTAGGTTCAATTGATCCTACCGATTTTGGACCCATTCTGCTTCTGTCATCTTTGCTTCCATGATAACTCGTAGGGAGGGTATTTCGACTTCCACTGGTAGTACGACCTCCATGCCATACACGAGGGAAAATGGAGTGGCTCCCGTGGAGGTCCGTACAGAAGTTCGGTATCCATGCAGGGCAAAGGGTAACATTTCGTGCCAATCTTTATATGTTATTACCATCTTTTGGATGATTTTCTTGATGTTCTTGTTGGCCGCTTCTACTGCACCGTTCATTTTGGGTCGGTATGGAGAGGAATTGTGATGTTGAATTTTAAAGTCTTGGTATAATTCCTCCATCATCTTATTGTTCAGATTGGTCCCATTATCAGTAATGAGACGATGGGGGATGCCATACCGACACAGGATATTTTTCTTGATGAAGGTGGTCACTACTTTCTTGGTCACATGTGCGTAGGACGCCACTTCTACCCATTTGGTAAAGTAGTCGATGGCCACCAGGATGAAGTGATGGCCATTGGACGCTTTGGGCTCGATGGGTCCAATAACATCCATGCCCCACATGGAGAAAGGCCATGGTGTAGCCAGGACGTTGAGGGGTGCCGGTGGGACATGAACATTGTCAGCATAGACCTGGCATTTGTGACATTGCTTGGCGTATTGATGACAATCACCTTCCATCGTGGACCAGAAGTATCCTGACCTTATGATCTTTTTTGCCATGACATGCCCTGGTGTGTGGGTTCCAAAGGCTCCTTCATGAATTTCCTTAATCAGGGTTTGAGCTGCTTCATGGTCTACACACCTCAGCAGACTGGAGTCAAAATTTTTCTTATAAAGGGTTCCTCCAATCAGCGTGAACCCTATAGCTCTCTTTCGAATGGTCCTTTTGTCGTTATCATTAATTCCCTCGGGATATTCACCCTTTGTGAGGTATCGCTTGATGTCCTGATACCAAGGGGATTTGTCTTCCTCGCTAGTTACTGCCATACAAAAAGCTTGTTTATCATGCAGCCTTATTTGGATGATCAGCATCTCTCGTTCTTGATCTAAGGCGAACATGGATGACAAAGTAGTGAGGGCATCTGCGAACTGATTATCTTCCCGAGGGATGTACTCGAAAGTGACGTTTTCCATCCTCGAAACCATATTTCGGATGTACTCTAGATATGGGATTAATTTAGAATTTATGGTTTCCCATTCACCCTTGAGTTGGTAGATGACAAGGGATGAGTCACCGAATACTTTGAGTTTGGTCACCCCATAATCTAGAGTTGCTTGGAATCCTAGGGCGCAGGCTTCATACTCAGCCATGTTATTGGTGCACTTGAAATTTAGTCTGGCTGTCACCGGGATGTACTTCTTTTTAGGGGATATTAAAACAGCTCCTATCCCGTGCCCAAGCATGTTCGAGACTCTGTCGAAGAACATAGTCCATGCATCATCTTCGGGTACATCATGCTGGATATGCATGATGTGTTCGTCCGGAAAATCGTCTTGTAGGGATTGATATTCGTTTGTTGATCCGTGTGCTAGGTAGTCTGCTAGGGGACTTCCTTTGATAGCTTTTTAGGTGACATAGACAATGTCAAATTCCGAAAGGAGTACTTGCCACCTAGCTATTCTTCCAGTCAGGACGGGTTTTTCAAACAGGTATTTGATTGGGTCCATTTTGGAAACCAACTAGGTTGTATGTCTTATCATATAATGCCTGAGACGTTGAGTTGCCCACACCAATGCACAACAAGTTTTCTCAAGTGGTGTATAGCGCGTCTCATAGTCTAGGAACTTTTTGCTGAGGTAGTATATGGCTTGTTCTTTCTTCCCCGTATCATCCTGTTGACCGAGCACACATCCCATAGATTCATCGAGTACCGATAGATAAAGAATCAGAGGTTTTCCTTCAACGGGAGGCACCAATACTGGTGGATTGGTTAGGCACAACTTAATTTTCTCAAAAGCTTGTTGGCAATCCTCATTCCAAAATGTTGGTTGATTCTTACGCAACAGTTTGAAGATGGGTGAACATTTGTCTGTGAGTTGTGCGATGAACCTTGCTATGTAGTTAATCCGGCCAAGAAATCCTCTGATCTCCTTTTTAGTTTCCGATGGGGGCATCTCTAAATTGCCTTTGTTTTGTCAGAGTCTACCTCTATTCCCTTTTTGCTGACGATAAACCTAAGTAGTTTACCCGACCGTACACCAAATGTACACTTACCTGGGTTTAGCTTCAGTTGATACTTCCAAAGTCGATCGAATAATTTCCTCAAATAGAGAATGTGGTCCATTTCGTTCTTGGATTTGGTAATCATGTCATCCACATAAACTTCAATTTCTTTGTGGATCATGTCGTGGAATAATGTTACCATGGCTCTTTGATAGGTAGCCCCTGCGTTCTTGAGTCCAAAAGGCATGACTCTGTAACAGAACGTTCCCCACGGTGTGATGGAGGAAGTTTTTTCTCTATCTTCGATGGCTAGCTTAATCTGATTATACCCTGCATATCCATCCATGAAGGAATAGAGTGTGTTCATGGCGGTGTGATCCACCAACGTGTCAATGTGTGGTAGGGGAAAATCGTCCTTTGGACTTGCTCGGTTTAGATCCCTGTAATCTACGCACACTCTGATTTTCCCATTCTTTTTCATGACTGGCACGATGTTTGCCAGCCATTCAGGGTATTTGGACACGATCAGGAAATTAGCGCCCAACTGTTTCTCTACTTCCTCCTTAATTTTTAAGGACCAATCAGGTTTCATCCTTCTTAGCTTTTGCTTTATTGGCCGAAAACCCTCTTTCAAAGGTAGTTTATGCTCTACTATGCTTGCGTCGAGTCCAGACATGTCATGGTAAGACAAAGCGAATACGTTCATGTATTCTTCCAATAACTGAATTAACCCTTCCCTGATGTCACTATCGATTTGGGTGTCGATGCTCACTTCCTTCTTATCGTCCTTCTGTCCCAAATTGATGGTCTTTGTCTCTTCCTAATAAGGCTGTATGGAGTGAGCTTCTCTTTTAAGTAATCTCTGCATGTCCGGAGAAATGGTCTCCTACTCACTGTCGGATTCGACCCATTCGCCTTTGGCTTCTGGGTCCCATAGAGATTCATCAATCACAGACATGATCGTTTTAAGGGTTCTATTTTAGGTATAGATTTTATTATTCAGTTATTTTGAATGAATAATAAATAGAAGAGGGAAAAGAATAAAATGTGAATATGGATGAAAAATGCCTCATGTATTGAAATAAAGGAAAATGTACAAAATGCCCTTTTAGTCGATGATCTCACGGCCACAGGCTGGGACCGCAAGAAATACAAAGAAAGCTTTAAAAAAAAGGAAATAACCCTAACAACTGGTCCTTCTTATCCAACCCTATCACTCTGGTTGCGATAGAGGCTTGACTTCTATGCTGGGGGCTGGTGCTTCAAAGGTGACCCATCCGGCGTCCAGTAGCTCTTGGACCTTGTACTTCAAGGTCAAGCAGTTCTCTGTCGAATGCCCGAGAGCACCTGAGTGGTAATCACATTTCTCATTGGGTTTGTACCACTCAGGGTAGGGTGGCTCCATCTTCTTAGGAGGAATGCGCACAAGGAGCTTAGCCTCGATCAGCTTTGGCAGCAAGTTTCCATAGGAAGTTGCGAGAGGAGTAAACTTCTTTTCCTTTTTGAGCAACTTCTTAGCGACTTGTGGAGCAGAAGAAAGAGTACTTAGGTTGATAGCATTTACATTTCCCTCCTTCTTTTTGGCGAAGGGCTTCTTGAATGACGTATTGGATGAGGAAGGTTGTGCGATCCTTCCACTTCTCAGCCCTTGCTCTACTCTCTCACCGATGGTGACTACGTCTGCAAAAAGGGTTGATGTGTTCCCTATCATTTTGTCGTAATAGGGTCCAGTCAACGAATTAATGAACAAGGACACAATCTCCTTCTCTGATAGCGGAGGCTCCACTTGGGCGGCCAGTTCCCTCCATCGCTGGGCATACGCCTTAAAGGATTCTTCACCTCTCTTGCTCAGTGTTTGGAGATCTGACCTATCGGGGGTCAGATTGATGTTGTACTTATAACGACGAAGAAAGGCGTCTGCCAACTGCTTCCAGTTCTGAACTTGCTCCTTCTCTAACTGCATGTACCAATTCAGAGCTGAATCAGTCAGGCTCTCTTGAAAGCAGTGTATCAGGAGTTCTTCGTTGTCAGCATGGGGAGCCATCTTGCAGAAGTACATAGTAAGGTGGCTCCTGGGGCAAGTCATTCCCATGTACTTCAGGAAATCTGGGACCTTGAACTTTGGAGGGAAACGAATGTTCTTAACAAGGCACATATCAGCTGCCTCCTTCACGTCAAAGCTATGCCCCTCCATGGCCCTAAGTCTCTCTTCCAGGGCAGAGATTTGTTGCTTGGAGACTTCAGGGGGCTGGATAAGCACCGCCCTTGCTTCGGACTGCAAAGGGACCTCTTCTTCTTCTTCTTCCTCATAGTGAGATGCGCGATCACCATGAGTATCGCCCTTATTGAGATTTTGTTGGCGCATTAACTCTATCATTTGCGCCATTTGTTCCTTCATAACGTTAAGCTCAGTGGTGAGCTTACGGTTCTGCTCTTCTAGCTGCTCCATCGCTTTAGCCTTTTGTGCACGAGTTCAGACCACAGAAAGACCAGCCACTTTCTAGAATGCACATGAATTAGGGTTTTTATTAAAAATGAATGATTGGTGTGGGATAGATATGTCTTAAGACAATGACTTTGGTATCATCCTTAAAGCTTACGCTTTGTGGAGTGTCATACCCACTTCGGTAGAATGGTTCTTTCCTCATAAAGGTCACCATATACCTTAGCACACTTATTTCTTCCTTATGGAAGATTACAAGTGCACTTGGGCCTCTTTAGCCTTTGTCTTAGGGATATCTAATGCCCCCTAGAATGAATGTATTTATGCATGCACCAGTACAAAAGGGCGGCAGATGTTCAAAGTGGCATAACTTTTGACTGGGATGTCCGATTTGGACGAACAATATATCAAAACGAATAGAAAAGGGTGAAGAACAAGGTTTAGAATTTCCAAAGGGGATTTGGCCCAAAAGTTTTCCCAAAAAACGCTTCTAAGACCCATTTTTTAGGGGTTTATTAAAATGATGCGTATGCAGACTCTCCTTATGCATTTATTTTCTCTCTTGGTTTTTCCACTTATGACATGATGCGATATGAATGCTACGACTTTGTCAAAATTCTTTTTATAAGTGTTTTGCTTTTGTTATTATTATTTATTATTATTATTTTATTTTATTATTACCCTTTTATCTCTTCTATCGGAATGTGTGGCTACTTAGCTTACAAAGAACCTGAAACCAAGCTAGCTAAAAGGCAAACTATCCGAGATAAAAATGGTTATTGCGAAAGAATGATTTTAGCATCCCTTATCTCTTCTGTCGGACTGCGTGGCTACTTAGCTTACAAAGAACCTGAAACCAGGATAGCTAAAAGGCAGACTGTCCGAGATAAGGGTGAAAATATTTCTGAGATTTTGTTTTGTATATATTTTTTTGTATG
Source organism: Sphenostylis stenocarpa (assembly GCA_963425845.1). Lineage (NCBI taxonomy): Eukaryota > Viridiplantae > Streptophyta > Magnoliopsida > Fabales > Fabaceae > Sphenostylis > Sphenostylis stenocarpa. The sequence continues at coordinate 55,460,754 of OY731403.1, forward strand.
ATTATGCTATGCAACAAACAAATGCAACAAACGAATGCACAAACAATTCACTCATCCGCGAACAGAGTGACGTTTAATTACGAGGTAGGATTTTCATGCAGAAGAGTGCATCGGTAAAGGTAGGTTCTATCTAATCTCACCAAGGTTAGGCCCCCAAGGTGCCCCCATTATAGGGACCCTTCAATCTCCCAATCTTCGAACCGTGCACGGATGTCCGTGTCGACGTTCTTAGACCGAGAAAGGAAGGTTATCACCTTGAGTGGTGGTTTCCGACAACGACCTGCTGGCACTATGGCAATTACCATGGTCGGCCGTACCTGCCACCCACTCCCTACGTGTATTCTCTCTTTCCCCCGGGTATAGAGGGACTGTAGTGTGCAAGGGTTGTGTACAGTTTATTTCAGACAATTGCAGAAAATAAGCATACAACAATTATTAAAGCCAAACAGTAAAGCATGTTATAAAAGCAAGAAAGGGTAAAAGCGTAATTTCTAGTTTTTATTTCCTGAACTAGTCCATCACTAAATGGGATCAACTCTCTAGCTTCCCCAGTGGAGTCGCCATTTATCACCACTGTCAAAAGAGGCGGTCGGAGCGACGCGATGGTTTTGATATGACTCGCATTTTTTGAAATAAGTGGTTCCACGCCTTTAGGCTGTCCGATAACCGGGCTGGACCTAAAGGCGAGGTTTTCGAATAGGTTCGAGGAGTCGCCATCAGTGTTGTAACCTTAAACACTGAAAAGGGTAAGAAAAAGAAGAAGGCAGTAGTTTTAGAAAAAACCAACTTTGGCCATTACAACCAGAGTCGGGTATGGGAGTTAGTTACGTGTGGGGAAGGTGTTAGCACCCCCACAACGCCCATTTCGGGTTCCCTATGATGGACTAACTTAGAAAATACACACTTAAAGAAATTATGTTTTTACCTTATTATTCTATTTACTTGCAGGATTTAAATATCTACATGGCTCTATTATTTAATGCACACAAAGAAAGCGATAAAGAAAGCAATAAAAGAGACAGAGAATAGAGAAGGAACCTCCGAAGCAAGCTTTATATTAACTCTTCGAAAATGTGAGGACGCTTTTTGGCAGTCCCTGCAGTCTACAAGCACGCTCCTCCCGCAAAATAAAGAAAATTTACTCGACCGAGGGTCGAACGTCTCAAAAAGAGACTTCCTTAACCGATTTCAACTTTAACGGAAATCGGAAAGCACACTCGAACCCCGAAATAATGCTCGGAGTCACTCTAAAGTGCCAAAAGGCTTCCTAGAGAGTGGTAGGAGTGAAAAGGTGTGAAAAAATGGAGAAATGAGGCTCTTATTTATAGGGATCTGGGCCTGGAAAAGGTGGACGACCATCTGGACAAAGTGAACGGTCGTCCATGGAAAAAAGTGGCCATGGACAGCCATCCATGTAGTGTGGACGGCCGTCCATGGCAACTTTTGGCCTTGGACGACCGTCCAAGCTAAGTGGACGGCCGTCCATGGCCTTAAAGTTGCCATGGACGGCCATCTGCCTGTTTTGGACGGCCATCCGCTTGTCCTGGACGATCATCTGTTGTCTCCGGCGGATTTCCCGATTTTTAATGCCTCTAAAAACCCTTCCTATCTTGAATGGAACCTAGAACAAGCTACTAGGGACTTAATAAAGTCTTGACCATCTTCGAAACGGGCGATCTTCGGCTTTATTAGGGAGCCGAGCAAGATTTGGGGTCTATAGGGATCAACTCTTTAGCTTCCCTAGTGGAGTCGCCATCTGTCGCTGTCATCAAAAGAGGCGGTCGGAGTGACGCGATGGTTTCGTTCGACTCGCGTTTTTAAAAGAAATGGTTCAACGCCTTTAGGTTGTCCGATAACTGAGCTGGACCTAAAAGCGAGGTTTTCAAAGGGTTCGAGGAGTCGCCACCAATGTTTTTACTAGAAACATTGGAAAAGGAAGAAAAAAGAAGGCATTGGTTTAGAAAAACCAACTTTGGCCATTACAACCAGAGTCGGGTAAGGGAGTTAGTTACGTGTAGGGAAGGTATTAGCTTCCCTACGACGCCCCTTTCGGGTTCCCTATGATGGACTGTTTATATAAAGAAATAACTACAAATTGCGCTTTTACCCTTATTTATTTATTGCGAAAATTAAAATATTGACTAGATGACCCTAAATGATTAATGCACAACAATACTACCTAAAAAGCAATAAAGTAGGGAAGAGAGTGTATTGGAACCTTTGAAGCAAGCTTTTATAGTGAATTCTTTGAAATAGGGTGCATTTTGGAAATTCCCCACTCTACAATGTTGATCGCTCTTCCTCACAACACTACAGAACGCTCTCTAAGAATACTAAGAAACTCTGGAAATGCTTCAGAGGGGTCCTAGGAGAGTAATTCGAAAAAAGTGCAGAAGAGAAAGTGGAAGAATGTTGTGAAAAGAGTGAGGAAGTCCCCCCCTTTTATAGAAATTCATGTATGTCATGTCGGCACCACCGTCTCGCCAAACGGGACAGCGGTCTTGCCTTCGGCAAGTGATGAGACGACCATCTCGCCAAACAAGACGATCGTATCGCCAAACAAGACGGCGGTCTTGGTCCTTTAGGTAGAATTTCTTATTTTTCGCATACAAAAGTCCTTCCTATTCTAATATGGGGCCTATTGATCAATCCTAGGGACCTTTTAGGTCTTGCCCATCTTTGAACGGAAGTCTTCTGCTCTTTATTTTGAGGTCAGGCAAGATTTGAGGTTTACAATCTCTGTGTGATCTTCTCTTCCGTATATTTTCCTTCTCTTCTCTATATCTTCATGCTTGAATCTTTCCTTTTATCTATCTGATTATATCGCTTTCGCTTTATTTGTGCTTTATCTGATAATTAAAACTCAATTTAACAAATTATTGACATCACAAATAAATTTTAATTTGGCATCTATTTTAATTTGTGCATCTATTCACCCCCCTCTAGTTGCCCTTTGGCAAGAAGAAGGCGGAAAGCATAAATGCCATTAATCTTTCTACTCCTTATTCCTCTTCGCAACCAACTAGGCAGTCGCGTAATCAAAAGAAGAAAATTAATCCCATTCCAACCTCCTATGGGAATCTGCTGCCAAAGTTGCTAGAGACCAAGCTCCTAAAGCGCGTCCCTCCAAGGAAGATGTATCCACCCTACTTGGAGTGGTATAAGCCAAACGAGAATTGCGATTACCATTCGGGCGCCGCTAGGCATTCCGTGGACAATTACTTGACCTTGAAGTATAAGGTCCAAGATTTGTTGGATGCCACGTGGATAACTTTCGATGCTCCTGACCCTAAGGTGGACATCATGCCTCTGTCTCAACCGAAATGATGAGGAAGGCCAGCTAATTAGGGCTCCTCATTAAAAAAAATATAGATAATATATATATAAAAAATAATAATAAAAAAAAACTTCGATGTATCTCTCGCGGTCCCTGTCCATGGCCGCGAGATCTTTTGATTAGAAAGGATTTATACATATTTCTCTTTTCATCAATAAAATGAGGCATTTTACATAATGTTCATATTCTTTTCATTCTTTTCTCTCTCATTCCAAAATAATTAAATAAAATCTAAACCCAAATAAGGACCATATAACACAGTCATGTCTGTGATTGAGGACTCTCTATGGGATCCGAAAGCCAAAAAGTGAATGGATCGGGTCAGACAATGAGAAGGGGACCATTTCCCCGAGCATGTTAAGACTGTTGGAAAAAAAAAGAAGCTCGACTGATACGGCCTTACCAGAAAAAAGTGAGGCCATGGATTTGGGGGCAAGGAGATGATTAGAAAGAAATAAATATTGGTATCCAAATCGATAACAACATCAGGGAAGGATTAAAACAGTTGCTAAGGAAATATGTGGATATCATTTATCATGCTGTAGGAAACATTTTATTATAGAGTAATGCCTTTTGGGCTCAAGAACACAGGGACTACCTATCAAAGGGTTATGGTAACATTATTTCACGATATGATCCATGAAAAGATTGAAGTTTATGTGGATGATTACCAAGGCCAAGAATGAGATCGACCAGCTCCAATATTTGAGGAAGTTGTTTGATCGACTTCAAAAATATCAAATTAAGCTAAACTCGGCTAAATGCACTTTTGGAGTACGGTCGGGTAAACTCCTCGGGTTCATCGTCAGCAAAAAGGGAATCGAGGTAGATCTCGATAAAACAAAGGCGATTTTGGAAATACCCCCACTGGAAACAGAAAAGGAAATCAGAGGATTTTTAGGCCGGATAAATTACATAGCAAGATTCATTACACATTTAACAGATAAGTGTGCACCCATTTTCAAGTTGTTGTGCAAAAATAAGCCAACAGTTTGAAATGAAGAGCGCCAACAAGCTTTTGAAAAAGATTAAGATGTGCTTGACCAATCCACCAGTATTAATGTCGCCCATTGAAGGAAAACTCTGATCCTTTATATATCAGTACTTGACGAGTCTATGAGATGTGTGCTCGGTCAACAAGATGATACGAGAAAGAAAGAACAAGCCATATATTACCTTAGTAAAAAATTTCTAGACTTTGAGACCCGTTATACACCACTCAAAAAAATATGTTGTGCATTGGTGTGGGCAACTCAGCATCTTTGGCAGTATATGGTTAGACACACGACCTGGTTGGTTTCCAAAATGGATCCAATCAAATACCTATTCGAAAAACCCGTCTTGATCGAAAGGATAGCCAAGTGACAAGTACTCCTATTGGAATTTGACATCATGTCACAAAAACAAAAAATAAAACAAAAAATAAAAAATAAAAAAAGGAGCTATCCAAGGTAGTCCTCTCGCAGATTACCTAGCACACGGATCAACAAATGAAAATCCCTACAAGACGACTTTGCAGATGAGCATATCATGCACATTCAACAACGAAGAACTCGGAGATAATGCATGGACCATGTTCTTCGATGGAGCCTCGAACATCTAAAGTACATCTGCAATACGACTTCGAGGATGGAAAGCGTCAATTTCGAGTACACCCCTCAGGAAGATAACCAGATTACAGATGCACTCGCTACTCTGTCATCCATGTTCGCATTAGATCAAGAACATGAAATGCCTATCATCCATTTCAGACGACATGATACGCAAGCCTTTTGCATGGTAGCAGATAGCGAGGAAGATAAATCCCCTTGGTATCATGACATAAGGTGATACCTCATGAAGGGCAAAATACCCTGAAGGAATTAATGATAATGATAAAAGGACCTTTCGGAAGAAGATTGACCTTCCCTACGAGTTATAATGGAAGCAAAACTAACAAAGAGCTGAATGGATTCAAAGCCGGTACGACCAACTGAACTTAATCGAAACGATTGAACGCCATGTCATGGATAAGCCTATCAAAAGAAGATCAAAAGGACTTATAACAAAAAGGTCAAGCCCCATACTTACTGAGAGGGGGATTTAGTGATAAAGAATTTGCTTTTAGCCAAGAAGAATAAATTTGGAAAATGGGCAACAAATTATGAAGGATCCTTTGTGGTCAAGCGAGCTTTCTCGGGAGGAGCACTTATCCTTTCCGATATGGATGGAAAAGAACTTCGACACCCAATCAACTCCGATGCGGTGAAGAAGTATTATGCTTGAAGACATTGCTCAAGACCCGTCAGAATGAAAATCCGCAAAGGGCATCCCTGGTGATGTGACTGATTTTCAGCACATCTTAAGTAGTTAATAATGTTATATTATTTTTTATAATATGTTAATAAATCTTAATTAACTATAATTTGTATTACTAGGCCTTTAGAAGCCTTAACATAAAATTCTGCATAAAAACAATAAATTAGCTGTATTTTATTGTATACGGGTACTGATATTTGTTTACTGTTTTATTTATCATTTTTTCTACAGAGATCCTAAAATAATGATTTTTAAAGAATTGAAAGATAGACAAATTCATCTTTCCAGAGGATCAAGAACCACTCAATTTGGAGCTAAATTGAATTTTATATAAATTATTAAAGAGAGGTTACGCGCACAGAGTCGGTCCACCAGGCTTGCCTCAGTAAAGTAATTATCATAAATTCTATAGACCTCCAAAAATAATGAAAACGGTGGAGTTTGAAAGATAACTTAATAAGATTTCTAAAGAGACTGGAAGCGTTTAATTTGAAGAAGTATTGAAGAAACTGCAGGCATTCGAATCGTGCGGTACTGCACTGAAACGAAGGCAGCGCGACTCTTCAACATCTTATTGGATTAGGTCCGGTTATGGGCCTTGTAAGTTGTAATTGTACATTAGTTGAAGTATATAGTAGATTAACTTAATTTAATAACAGATAGTCGAAGTTTTCAAGTTCAGATTCAATCAAATCAATCAGAATTCTCTCAATTGTTCTCTCCACTGCACCATGACTCTCTCTCCTTGCTTGCATCTCAATCTTCCATGTATGTGTTCATTCTTCTTCATTGTTCTTCACGAATTGGATATAGATTTCCTTCTTCTATCATCTTTAATTGTTTTTCTTTACTGAATTCATGAATTAGATTAGGTTTTTACCGAACAAAATCTGCTGGAACTGAATCGCATGTGACAACTTGTTTAAGACTTGTGTTCTTGACTTGCTTTAGCTTGTGGATGTCTCTCGGTTGAGGATTGAAGCTTGCAATAACTTTGTTGAACTGTATGGTGAATGCTTGATTGATTAATTAGGTTTTCACAGTGTCAAGAATGCAGTAGCCTTGCAATTTTTCTTACATCGAATCTGCTCCACAGTTCTTGTTCTTTCTTTCTTTAATTTTCTGCATTTTACTGGTTTTACTTTACTGTTTTGATATTTTAATTGCTTTAAAGTCACGGTAGCTAGGTTTTATTGCTTTGTTTACTTGATTTAATCTCTGTAGAAGCTTATTTTTAGGTTTAGATAGATTTTACTGCACTGTTTTAGGTTCTGTCATAGATTAGCATGAGATTAGAATAGGTTAGGTGTGGTTAAGTGTTCATTTTAATTTTCTGCACTACAAATCCCCCTTGAATACTGAAAAACTCATAAATATACATTACTGCACTCATTCCATCATTCACATCACACATTTACCACTGTTTTGAACATTTTGACCGAAGTGACCACTGTCACTCGGTCAGGTTTTCAGCCACACGCACCAAAACACTCTCACTCGGTCATCTCACGTTTTTAAAACTCAAAATACAAAAATAATTGCATTTCTCTCGGTCAATCATACGTTTTATATACTGTATTCAAATACTGACCGAGACATCTCTTCATATATTCATTTTGACCAAGACCTTTTATTTTGTTGATTTTTTGACCACTTTTCTGACCGACAGTACTGTTCACTACAGTCATTTTCCATTTTAAAAACTCAAAACTCAAAAATAGTTACATTTCACTCGGTCATTCATATATTTTACACCTTGCATTTGATTCTTAACCGAGAAATTGTTTTTACATTTCATTTTGACCAAGAGTTCATATTTCTGACCAAGTCTGGTTTACATTTATGATCGTGATTCCTGACTGTTATTACTGTTCACGTTGGTTAGATTTACGATACTGACCGTGGTTATTGTTCATCACGGTTAGATTTGTGATTTTGGGTCAGATTTGTGATTTTCCATATTTTTAGCCATTTTTGCATTCTGTAGTATTTTCATTCACTGCATATTAGGATTTAACCTCATTTTAGTTTAGTCTAAGATTGTAAATTTCATTTTAAGTTTAGTTCCCCATTGAATCATTTATAACTCAATCATATACTCTTATTACTTCTACAGATTGATATTCTGGTTCCCATTGTACTACATTATTACTGTTTATGGGAACTTATTTGAAAGTGTTGAAACTGCGACATATCCCTTTTATACCTTTCAAATTGGCGTCGCTGCCGTTGTGAAGTAAATGTTACTTTCAAATTGGCGCCGCTGCCGTTGTGAAGTAGGATCATTAAGAAATTGGAGTTGTGATTGATTCATTTCATTGAATATAGTTTAGTTTGCATTGTATTTGCATTTTTGCACTTGTGTTGTTTTGTTGCAGCTTTTATATAGGTACCTTGGTGTATGACCAGAGCTTCCAGAGTTGATCTAGCTCCATTTGATCCAGAAATTGCCAGAACTTGCATCAAGAACTTGCCTAAAAGACTGAGGCAGAGGACACAAGAACAACAAAACACAAAAACTTAAAAACAGGTCAAGACCTGACGAGTATTGATTCTGATATGGGTTCACAACAAGAAAAGACTTTGAAGGAGTTGGCAACACCTGTTGAGCACTACCAACCATTATGTATACAGATGCCTCCGCCAAGAGAAGGAATGGTGGGTTATGAGCTGAAATCTGGTTTAATTCATTTGTTGCCCAAGTTCCATGGTTTGGGTGGAGAAGATCCTCATAAACATTTGATGGAGTTCCATGTGGTGTGTTCTACAATGAGACCAGCTGATGTACCTGAAGACCACATGAAGATGAAAGCCTTCCCATTTTCCTTATGTGATGTTGCTAAAGACTGGTTATATAGTCAGGTTGTTCCTATTCTTTCATGGCCTAAAATGAAAAGAAAAATTCTTGAAAAATTCTTTCCTGCATCCAGAACAGCTGCAATTAGAAAAGAGATTAGTGGTATTAGACAGCAGCAGGGAGAATCGTTGTTTAAATATTGGGAGAGATTTAACAGATTATGTGTTACTTGTCCTAACCGTCAGATTAATGAACAACTGTTGATCCAGTATTTTTATGAGGGATTGATGGCTATGGATAGGAGTATGATAGATGCAGCCAGTGGAGGAGCTTTGATGGATAAAACACCTACAGCAGCTAGGTACTTGATTTCCAACATGGCTGAAAATTCCCAACAGTTTCATTCCAGACAGAGCACGAGAGGATTACATGAGATTAGCCGGAGTTCTGAGGCTACTCAAGATATTATGTGTCTGGAGAATAAATTGATAGAGTTGACATCATTAGTGAGGAAGTTATCTCTTACACAGTAGCCTATCCATTCATCACAGCAGTAGAATTACACGCCTCCTATGCATTCCAGTTGTGGCATTTGTGCAGCTCTTGATCATCATACAGATTCATGCCCCCAGTTGCAAGAAGCTAATAATATTGAGTTAGTCGATGCTATGTTTGCAGGACAACAGTCTTATTTGAGACAGGTGCAGCCACCTATGCAGTCTAACCAGCCAAGGTATGATCCTTATTCTTCCACTTATAATCCAGGTTGGAGAGATCATCCAAATTTCAGATATGGTGCACCTAGTCAAGGCCAGACGAGCCAATATTTTCCATCCCAGCAGTAGAAGCAACAACAACATTACACATGGTCAGACCATCCTTATCCTACACAGTATTCTAGACCGGACTAGTACCACCAGTATCAGCAACCACAACAGTAATACAATCAAACAAAACCAGCCCAGATATAACACATATAGAAATCAGCAACAGCATGTGCAGCCTCTGCAGCAGCCAGTGGTGCACCAGGAAAACAACCCAGATGTTGGTAAATTGCTGGAAAATATAGTAGCTGGTATGAATGACATGAAGACTCAAATTGGTCAGTTATCCACTGAGCTTAATCAATTAAAACAACAGGGTTCCAGTGCACTCCCATCACAGCCTAAAGTAAATCCTAGGGGAGATTTGAATGCCATTACCCTGAGAAGTGGCATGCAGGTAAAATTTGATGATGCACCAGTTCAGATTCCTGCCACTGTCCAAGACAAATCACCGGAGGAAGATGTCCCACCACAACAAGTTCGTGCTAAACCTGTGATTCCCCCTCCTTTTCCATCTAGAGTTCGTGCTGTAAAGTCTAAGGAGGTAGATCCAGAGCTGATGGAGATGTTTAAAAAGGTGGAAATTAATTTGCCCCTGTTAGAAGTTGTCAGACAGGTCCCTAAATATGCTAAGATTTTGAAAGAGCTTTGCACTTATAAGAGGAAGCTTAAAGGAGCTAACATTGAGGCCGTTTCTACACTATCACAGTTGCCACTACCTCAGAAGTGTGGTGATCCTGGTTCATTCTCTATCCCTTGCACTATTGGAAATTTGACTTTTGGAAATGCTTTAATTGATTTAGGTGCAAGTATAAATGTAATGCCTACAACTTTGTATAAGATGCTTCAGTTAGGAGAACTCAAAGAAACCAGTGTGGTGATTCAGCTTGCTAATAAAACCATTGTGCAACCACTTGGTCTTCTTGAGGATGTGCTTGTTAAGGTAAACAGTTTAATTTTTTCCTGCTGACTTCTACATAATTGACATGGATGATGAGAGGAAGACTAGCCAGTCCACCATGATTCTGGGTAGGCCATTTTTTATGACAGCAAAGAAAAAGATTGATGTGTATGCTGGTGTACTTACTATGGAATTTGGAGAAGAGAAAGTGACCTTCAACATATTTGTTGCATTGAAGTTTCCTATAGAGAGTTGTTGAACATTCAAGGACTTGATGTTGAACTTACATGGACATGAAGCTTGTTGATTTTGATGATGATTCAAGAACAAAGAACTTAGAGAGTTGAAGACTTGTTTGATTGTGTAATAACTCTGTTTTGATTAGTTTGAGTCTGTAATATTAGAGTCTAAGATAGTCGGTACATAGTCTGCACTTTAGAAGCTTCAAAAACTCACATTTATCAGTTTGCCTCGGCTTTAATCGATTAAATGGCCAAATAATCGATTATTACAGTGAGAAACACCATTTTCTGTATCTGTTCACTGTAATAATCGATTAACACACCTGTTAATCGATTAACAGGCCTGTTAATCGATTAACAGGCCTGTTAATCGATTAATAGGGCTTTTAATCGATTAAAACAAAGAGTTTTGGGGTTCTATTGATTTTGGCTTTGTAATAATCGATTAACACTTTATTTAATCGATTATTTCAGTCAGATTTTGATTTTCAACTTCAAATTAAACCTATTTTCGAAAACCCTAATCCCAATACTCTCTAGTTCCGAAAATCCCAATTCCCAAACCCTAATTTCTCTACTTAAGGTTCTCTAAGGCTCTCAGAAAATTGAACAACCTTTTTCAAACAAAAGTTAAGTGTTGTGAGTGCTAGAGAATTGTTTGTTGGAAGAAAAAGGGGCTTTTGGAACCTGGTGTGGGCTAGAAGCGATAAGAATCACTAAGTGGAGTTCTTAGTGGATTGTGTGTTGTGCCATCTCTGGGGAAAGCCGTTCTTCATCTCTTGTGGGTTTCAAGAGAGGTGTTTTCTTTACTTTGTATTTTCAATTGTTATCAGTTTGTAACAACTTTGATTATAGTGACAGCGTTAATCCTCTGTTTGAGTGATTAGCAACTGGACGTAGGGTCTTTTGATCCGAACCAGTATAAATCTCCTGTGTAAGACTCTATCTTTATCTTATTTACGTTTACACAGCTTTTTAATCGGTAAAATTTGGGGAAAATTTTGAAAACCTAATTTTTGTTAAGAAACCAATTCACCCCCCTCTTGGTTTTTGTCCGACTACGCGAACATTCTGTTGCGCGATTCTAACAAGTGGTATCAGAGCTTGCTTTGATAGTCATTCAAACTTTTCAAAAATGGGCGGACAAAATCAAACTTTTGTCGAAGGTGCGTCTATGAACAGACCCCCACTTTTTGCGGGTCAAAATTATCCTTTCTGGAAAGTAAGAATGCAAATCTTTTTAAAGTCTGTTGATAGAGGCGTTTGGGACGCTATTTTAAATGGTCCTTATGTTCCTAAAGTTACTGAGAACGGTGTTGATGTTCCTAAACCTTTTTCTAGATGGACAACAGAGGAAAATAGAAAAGTACAATTTGACGTTAGGGCTAGAAATATTATTTCATCTGCTTTAACCCTTGACGAGTTTTACAGGATCTCTGTTTGTAAAAGTGCTCAAGAGATGTGGGAAAAGCTAAGAGTAACCTATGAAGGAACTGATGATAGTGACTCAATTTCGGAATCAAGTGACCCAGAAATAGAAGCTAACATTTGCTTGTTGGCAAAAGACAATATATCTTCCGACTTTGAGGTTAGTGATTCCAACTCATCCTCAAGTGATGATGAAAATGATTTTGATGAATTACAAAATGCATATGAAGAATTGTTTAATGCTTTTAAGGACTTAAAAAATGAATACAAATATGTGAAAAAGAGTTTGAATAGATCCGAAAAGGAGGTGGAGTCCTTAAAAACGAAAATTGTATGTTTAGAGGAAAAGGAGTCATTAAAAACGAAAATTGCATGTTTAGAGGAAAAGGAAACTTTAGAAACGAAAATTGTATGTTTGGATGAGAATGATGATAAGAAGTTAGCATGTGCATCTGGTAAAGAGTATGAATATGACATAGATATACTTAATCATTTGCTAGATAAATCTGAAAAGGAAATAAGTGATTTTAAGAAGGATAAAATTGTTATAGCTCAAAATAATGTAAACCATCAAGTTCCTTTGAAAAAGCCTAAAATTAAAAAGAGAAGAGTATGGGTAGAAAAAGGAACTAAATCATCCATTGTTAGAAATGCATCATTTTCAAAAGCTACATCTAAAGCATGTTTTTATTGTATGAAACATGGTCATACTTCAAATAGATGTAAAATTAAACATTTTGCTGTTCCTAAAGGAAAATATATTTGGGTTCCTATAGTTAAATGAATTGTTTGTCTCTAACCCCAAGGACCCAAAATTTATGGGGATCAAAGTGTACTATGTTCTTGTTTTGTAGGAAACTTCCAAATCAAAGAAGTCTATGTGGTATCTTGATAGTGGATGCTCAAAGCATATGACCGGTGATAAAACGAAATTTGTGAGTTTCAAAGCTAAAGAACAAGGATATGTAACTTATGGGGACAACAACAAAAGAAAAATTCTTGGAATTGGAAATATAGGTGGTGCAAACACTTTGGAGATTAAGGATGTGCTTCTTGTTGATGGACTAAAGCATAATCTCCTTAGCATAAGTCAACTATGTGACAAAGGATTTAAGGTAATATTTGAAAGTAAATTTTGCACCATACATTTGATAGATTCTGAAAATGTAGCATTAAAAGGCATTATGCATAATAACATATACTTGATTGATTTGGATTTTTTACATGATTCTAGTATAACATGCTTAGTTGCTAAGGAAGAGAACCCTTGGTTATGGCATAAGAGAGAAGCTCATATAAATATGCATCATTTGAACAAATTGATTTCAAAAGACTTAGTTATTGGTTTGCCTAAGTTAAAATTTGAAAAAGATAGATTATGTGATGCATGTCAAAAAGGTAAACAAGTAAAATCATCATTTAAATCAAAGAATGTTATTTCCACTTCAAAACCCCTAGAATTATTACATTTAGACTTATTTGGTCCTTCTAGGATAAAAAGCTTTGGTGGAAATTATTATGGTTTTGTGATTGTTGATGATTACTCTAGATATACTTGGACATTTTTCCTAACAATGAAAAGTGAAGCTTTTAAGGTCTTTAGAAATTTAAGCAAATACAAAATGAGAAAGATTTAAGAATTAAAGTTTTAAGAAGTGACCATGGTGGTGAGTTTCAAAATGAAAAGTTTGAAAATTATTGTGAAGAAAATGGAATATTGCATAACTTTTCTGCTCCTAGGACTCCCTAACAAAATGGTGTAGTTGAAAGGAAAAATAGGTCACTTGAGGAACTTGCTAGAACAATGTTAAATGAATCAAATGTTCCTAAATATTTTTGGGCTGATGCGGTTAGTACTGCTTGTTATGTTTTAAATAGAATGCTCATTAGGAGAATTATAAAATCAACTCCCTATGAATTATTAAATGGTAGAAAGCCAAATGTTGCTCATTTGAAAATATTTGGATGTAAGTGCTTTGTGTTAAATAATGGAAAGGACAACTTAGGAAAATTTGACTCAAAAGTTGATGAGGGCATTTTCTTAGGGTATTCATTAACTAGCAAGGCTTACAGGGTGTTTAATAGAAGAACCTTAAATATTGAAGAATTTATTCATGTTACTTTTGATGAAATTGTAGACCTTGGGGGAAATCCTCTTGAGTCAAATAAAGAACTTGCAGGTGATGATGAGTATATAAGAGAGGCTCTTGATGAATTGTATTTGGAAGAAAATGAGCCTTCTCAAACACCTGAATTAGCAAAAGAATGGAAATCACCAAGAGGACTCTCAATGGACAATATCATTGGTGATATCTCAAAAGGGGTAAAAACTAGAAATATAACTAATTTCTGCATGTCTGTAGCTTTTGTGTCACAGATAGAACCCAAAAATGTTGAGGAAGTGCTTAAAGATGATCAATGGTGCATAGCTATGCAAGAGGAACTTAACCAATTTGAAAGGAATCAAGTCTGGGAATTAATCCCAAGAGAAGAATCACATCAAGTAATTGGAACTAAATGGGTAATTAGAAATAAACTTGATGAAGATGGAAACATAACAAAGAATAAAGCCAGACTTGTTGCCTAAGGCTATTTTTAGGAGGAAGGTATTGATTATAATGAAACTTATGCTCTTGTTGCCAGGTTAGAGGCTATACACCTACTTCTTGCTTATTCATCTTTGATGAAATTTAAATTATATCAAATGGATGTTAAAAGTGCATTTTTGAATGGTTTTATTAAAGAAGAAGTTTATGCGGCAACCCCCTGGATTTGAGGATTTTAGTTATCCTAATCATATTTTTAAATTAAAGAAAGCATTATATAGGTTGAAACAAGCTCCTAGGTCTTGGTATGAACGACTAAGTAGTTTCCTAACTTCAAATGATTTTTCTAGAGGAAAAATTGATTCTACGCTGTTTATAAAGAAAGTAAAAGAACATATCTTATTGGTCCAGGTATATGTTGATGATATTATTTTTGGATCAACTGATAATTCGTTGTGTGTAGAATTTGCTAAGATAATACAGGGAGAGTTTGAAATGTCTATGATGGGAGAATTGACATTCTTCCTTGGACTTCAAATCAAGCAACTTAAAGATGGCATTTTCATCTCTTAAACCAAATACTGCAAAGAGATACTTAAAAAGTTTGGAATGGACACCTCAAAGGAAGCTAACACTCCCATGGGAACTTCATGCTATTTAGACAAGGATGAATCAGGTTTGGAAATTAATCAATCTATGTATAGAGGTATAATAGGTTCTTTGTTATACTTAACTGCAAGTAGACCTGATATTATACATAATGTCTGTGTGTGTGCTAGATTTCAGGCTTGTCCAAAAGAATCTCACCTAACTGCAGTAAAACGTATTTTAAAATATTTAAAAGGAACTACTGGTTTTGGTTTATGGTATCCATCTGATGCTTGTACTAGTTTAATAGGATATTCTGATGCTGATTATGGTGGATGCAAAATTGATAGAAAGAGTACTAGTGGGACATGTCATTTGTTAGGTTCATCCTTAGTATCTTGGCATTCTAAGAAACAGGCATGTGTTGCTTTATCCACCACTAAAGCTGAATATATTGCAGCTAGTAATTGTTGTGCTCAAATTTTGTGGATGAAACAACAGCTAGAAGATTATAGTATATTTCTAAATGACATACCTTTGATGTGTGATAATATGAGTGCAATCAATCTTACTAAGAATCCAGTAATGCACTCTAGGACTAAGCATATAGAGATTAGACATCACTTTTTGAGAGATCATATAAGCAAAGGAAACTGTAAAATTGAGTATGTTGACACAAAGCATCAATTAGCATATATTTTTACTAAGCCTCTACCCAAGGATAGATTCTATGATCTTAGAAGAGACTTAGGGATATTAGAAATAGCTTAAATTCTGCTTAATCAGACAGTTTTTGGATGATTGTAAGGATATAATTCATTATATAGGATGTTAATAGATTATCATGTGTATAAACCACAAAAATTTGATGTACTCTTTGGAATAATCGATTATTTGGAGTTATAATCGATTATTTGCACCCAAATCACCTAAAACATGACATTTCTCTCTGGATTAATCGATTAACTCGCTTGATAATCGATTAAACTCAGTGTTAATCGATTAACAGCTTGAATTAATCGATTAAATGGGTCTGGTACTGGTTTAATCGATTAATTCAAGATTTAATCGGTTAAACCTGGCAAGTTTTGATTCCTAGCCGTTGCCAACGGCTCTCTTGACCCTTATTCACTTCCATATGACCGTTGGAGATGCTTGGTTATAAACAGGGACCTCCATTTCACTTCTACTCACTTCTATCTCTTGAAATCAAGCTTTCTTGCCTTATTCTATCAATCTTGCCTTCTTCTAACTTCATTTGTCCTCCTAAATCTTCTTGTTACTCTTCTAATCCTACAATGGCCTCATCTTCTCGTGCTATAATTCCCACCAGAAGAAGATTTGCACCCTCATCTCATCCCCGTCCTAATTCTGTAGAAGGATGGATCTCTGATGCAGAAGGCCGACAAGAATTTTTGTCTTATTGGAAGGAACGTGGTATTATTTCTCCTAAGTTCCTTATTGGTGATCAGTTCATCAATAGGGGATTCAACTTTCCTAATCTCCTTGAAATTCAAGGAGTTCTCCCTTTCATCCAAATGCAAGATACATATTATCCTGACTTAGTTAGGGTATTTTACTCTAGGTTCAAATTTAGAGATCAAATTGCTACCTCTTGTGTAAAGGGGGTAACAATTATTCTTGATGATGATATTTGGGAGAACGTTGCCCATTTTCCTATAAGAGAAGATGCTATTAACGTATTTGGTGAGTTAGATGATTTTGACAGGATCATGGCTTACCGTTCTTTTCTACGAAACCCTTCCATGGAGATTGGGCGTCTCCTTCTGGCTGGACCTTTGAAGAAGGAGGAACGCATGATTTTGCACTTACTTGTCTGGATCCTATGTCCTCGGGCTACGAATCAGGCTCAATGTTCTTCAATTGATCTTCGTATTATTCATGCCATAATGAATAATGAGCCTTTAGATTGGGGCGTTCTTGTCACCATGACTATGTTAAAAGCTAAACGCCATCCCACCTTCAAAATTTCATATGCCCTCCTTGTCTCTCGCATTCTTGAATACAAAGGAGTAAATGTCGAAGGTGAACAAACAGTACGAACGAATAACTTAAATCGCATGCTGGACAGCACATTAACCCAACTCCAAATGGTGCGTGTCAACAATATTTATGTTCACAAGGATGACGTTCCGAACGAAGGTGATGATAATGAAGATTCCGATGAAGATATGCCCCCTGTCGTCGAGTTTCCCTCCGATCAAATCCAAAGTGTTGGAACTTCCTCTCGCTCATCCCGAAACCCGACAATCTATGGAAGATATGTTATCTGATATAAATCAGAGGATGCAGGCATTCTTCACTCTCTCTGGAGTACGACATGAGGAAATAATTCGCCGTATATCTGATGTAGATGATAAAGTGTGTCATTTAGAAAATAAATTTGATGCACACTTTCATAGTGATAGTGAAGAATTTTAAAGTTTATTTTATTTTGTGATTGTAATATATTTTCATTTCTGAAATAAAATATGGTGTTCTTTTAATGCTTTGATTGAGGGGGAGTTATCTCTAAGTTATGCATATTTTGAGGGGGAGCTCTTATGATTGTTATAGAAGAAATCTTTTAATTTTTGATTATAATCAAAATAGGGGGAGAAATATTTAAAGCCTACTATGATTGATTTTAAATATTATCTGGTATGTTTAATGTGTTTGTTAGTATGACAGATAAAACAGGTTATTACAAGGCTTTCAAAGAAAATTTTGATCATCATAAAAAAGGGGGAGATTGTTGAACATTCAAGGACTTGATGTTGAACTTACATGGACATGAAACTTGTTGATTTTGATGATGATTCAAGAATAAAGAACTTAGAGAGTTGAAGACTTGTTTGATTGTGTAATAACTCTATTTTGATTAGTTTGAGTCTGTAATATTAGAGTCTAAGATAGCCGGTACATAGTCTGCACTTTAGAAGCTTCAAAAACTCACATTTATCAGTTTGCCTCGGCTTTAATCGATTAAATGGCCAAATAATCGATTATTACAGTGAGAAACACCATTTTCTGTATTTGTTCACTGTAATAATCGATTAACACACCTGTTAATCAATTAACAGGCCTGTTAATCGATTAATAGGGCTTTTAATCAATTAATAGGGCTTTTAATCGATTAAAACAAAGAGTTTTGGGGTTCTGTTGATTTTGGCTCTGTAATAATCGATTAACACTTCATTTAATCGATTATTTCAGTCAGATTTTGATTTTCAACTTCAAATTAAACCTATTTTCGAAAACCCTAATCCCAATAATCTCTAGTTCCGAAAATCCCAATTCCCAAACCCTAATTTCTCTACTTAAGGTTCTCTAAGACTCTCAGAAAATTGAACAACCTTTTTCAAACAAAAGTTAAGTGTTGTGAGTGCCAGAGAATTGTTTGTTGGAAGAAAAAGGGGCTTTTGGAACCTGGTGTGGGCTAGAAGCGATAAGAATCACTAAGTGGAGTTCTTAGTGGATTGTGTGTTGTGTCGTCTCTGGGGAAAGTCGTTCTTCATCTCTTGTGGGTTTCAAGAGAGGTGTTTTCTTTACTTTGTATTTTCAATTGTTATCTGTTTGTAACAACTTTGATTATAGTGACAACGTTAATCCTCTGTTTGAGTGATTAGCAACTGGACGTAGGGTCTTTTGATCCGAACCAGTATAAATCTCCTGTGTAAGACTCTATCTCTATCTTATTTACGTTTACACAACTTTTTAATCGGTAAAATTTGGGGAAATTTTGAAAACCTAATTTTTGTTAAGAAACCAATTCACCCCCCCTCTTGGTTTTTGTCCGACCACGCGAACATTCCGCTGCATGATTCTAACAAGAGTCACTCTGTAATATATGATCATTCTTTGTTTGTTTTAGATGCTTTGAATAGTATAGATTGTACAGATGTAGATAAAACTTTAGATTGTATAAATGTAGATGACTCTTTGGACTGTGTAAAATTGAGCAACATAGACTCACATGCAGTGTTCGGCTACATTGGCCAGTTTGCAAAGTTTTACACTAACCATGATGTAGATACTCCATTAGATTTGTTTTCTGCAGGTATAACACTTGAAAATTCACAAAAAAGGAAGAAAATGAAGAAAATACAAAAAGAGAAAGTGGAAAAGAAAGTGAGCAACAACCACAAAGTACGGATGAACTTAAAAAGTCGCTCGCTCACCTCAAATACACATTTTTGGGTAAGTTAAATACTAAACCTGTGATTATTGCTAATAATTTATCTGTTGTAGAAGAAACAACTTTGATTAATGTATTGAAGGCAAATGAAAAAGCTATTGGATGGAGCCTTGAGGATATTCCAGGGATAAGTCCTGTTCTATGTATGCATAGGATTTTGCTTGATGATAATATTAAGACGTGCAGGCAATATCAAAGGTGAGTCAATCCAACCATAGCTGAAGAAGTGAAAAAAGAAGTAGCTAAGTTATTGAAGGCCGGAATAATTTATCTAATTTCAGACAATGAGTGGGCATCTCCTGTCCATGTTGTACCAAAGAAATCAGGAACTACAATTATTGAAGGGAAAAATAAAGAAATGTTGCAGGCACGAATTGTAAATAAATGGAGGGTGTGTATTGATTATAGAAAGCTTAACCAGGCTACCAGGAAAGATCATTTCCCTCTTCCTTTTATTGATTAGATGTTAGAGCGCCTTGCAGGTAAGTCCCATTATTGCTTTTTGGATGGTTTTTCTGGTTATTTTCAGATACATATTGCACCAGAAGACCAGCATAAGACTACATTCACATGTCCTTTTGGTACCTTTGCATGTTCTAGGATGCCATTTGGTTTGTGTAATGCTCCTGCTACTTTTCAGAGATGTATGTTGAGTATATTTAGTGATTTACTTGAGAATTGTATGGAAGTATATATGGATGATTTTACTGTATTTGGTTCTAATTTTGATTTATGTCTTGATAATTTATCTAAAGTATTGCATAGATGTGTATAATCTAATTTGGTGTTAAATTATGAGAAATGTCATTTTATGGTTCAAGAAGGCATAGTCCTAGGCCATTTGATTTCAGCTAAAGGTATATAGGTTGACAAGACTAAGGTAGAAGCAATTGCAGCCCTTAATTATCCAGAATCCGTGAAGGAGGTAAGATCTTTTCTTGGGCATGCAGGTTTTTATAGAAGGTTCATTAAAGACTTTAGTAAATTAGCTTCTCCTTTATCTAAATTATTGCAAAAAGATCTGAAATATGTATTTGATGCTGATTGTAAAATTGCATTTGATGAGTTAAAGAATAAGTTAATTTCTGCTCCCATTATGAAACCCCCTGATTGGAGCTTGCCATTTGAGTTAATGTGTGATGCATCTGATTATGCTTTAGGAGCTGTGTTATCCCAAAGGGAAGATAAAGTAACTTATGTTATTGCTTATGCATCTAGAACTTTAGATTCTGCACAGGTTAATTATACTACCACTGAGAAGGAGTTATTAGCTATTGTATTTGCTTTAGATTCTGCACAGGGTTTGTTTGATGTGTAATCCTGTGTGGGCCAGCTTGGGCACATTCCTAGGGGACTCAGGGGTTAGGGTAGACTAGTATTTTTAGAGGAGCAATAGGAGGAGGAGAGAAGCAGCCACTGTAGTTTTGTTTCATGTTTGTTTTCATGCTGGTTTTCTCTGCATTTTAATTTGGACTGCTCAAGGCTTATTAAAAAGTTTGGTTCAATTTCGTTTTTTGCTGCCATGAAACCACCACACAGCCGCCTTTCATCTTCTGCAATTTATATTCAACTTTGTTTACTCTTCTGTCATTATTTTTAAATTCTTGTTTCGATTTTAATTATGTTTCTTCTATTGCGTTTTCAACTTTCCATGGATAGCTCAATCTTTGTATTGATTTTCTGAGAAGAATGCAAGTATATCTTTGAGGTTTTGTTATTCAATTTCATTTCGTTTGTTCTCTTCACTCTTCATCTTCTAATCTCAGTGTTGAATTATAATCTATTTATGCTTAATAAACCAAAACTAATATCACAATTTGCTTAATTCTGTGTTAGATATGAGATTATGTGATGTATGCAATGCTTAATTGTATAAGGATAATTTGGGGTTAATCTTCACTTAGTTAGTTAATTTCATGTTGGAATAAGGGTTAAGGAAAATTTGGGATTAATCTTCGCTTAGTTGGTTAATTTCATACTGGAACAAGGGTTAAAGCTAATTTGAGATTAATCTTCGCTTAGTTGATTAATTTCGAATTAGAGTATAATTTGGGATTTATCTTCGCTTAGTTGGTTAATTTCGAATTAATTTCGTAATCTAGAATAAGTGACATTGCATTAGAATTAGGAAATCAATTGCATTTTAATCTATTTTTAATCCGCATTTTTATAATCTGCTTTTGTTCTGTTTCATCTAATATTTTAATTTTGAAAAACTCCTTTTTTTTGTTACTGTTCTAATTTTAAAAATTGATAAGCTTTGATAGAAATTCGTTGTCTTTGGAACACGACCTAGGAAAGCTTCCTAGTACTACATTTATCTATTTTAATTATTTGATCGAGTACAACATCGATCAAATTTGGCGCCGTTGTCGGGGACCAAGATTTTTGTCTAGATTTTCAATTTTTATTTTCTGTTTCTATTTTCGTTTTTTTGTTTTTATTTTATTTTATTTAAATATTTTATTTCATTTTCAGTTATTTAATATTTTATTTGGTTTGTTGTTATTTGGATATTTTATTTGATTGTCGGTTATTTAATATTTTATTTGGTTTGCTATTATTTGGATATTTTATTTGATTTTTAGTTATTTAAATATTTTATTTGATTGTTAGTTTTTAATATTTTATTTGATTTTCAGTTATTTAAATATTTTTTTGATTGTTAGTTATTTAAATATTTTATTTGATTTTCAGTTATTTGAATATTTTATTTGATTGCTAGTTTTTAATATTTTATTTGATTATATTTAATTTTTTGTTCGCTTTTTTTGTTTTTTTTATTTAAATATTTTATTTCATTTTCAGTTATTTAATATTTTATTTGGTTTGCTGTTACTTAGATATTTTATTTGATTTTTAGTTATTTAAATATTTTATTTTATTGTTAGTTTTTAATATTTTATTTGATTTTTAGTTATTTAAATATTTTATTTGATTGTTAGTTTTTAATATTTGATTTGATTTTCAGTTATTTAAATATTTTATTTGATTGTTAGTTATTTAAATATTTTATTTGATTGTTAGTTATTTAAATATTTTATTTGGTTTGATGTTATTTGGATATTTTATTTGATTTTTAGTTATTTAAATATTTTATTTGATTGTTAGTTTTTAATATTTTATTTGATTTTCAGTTATTTAAATATTTTATTTGATTGCTAGTTTTTAATATTTTATTTGATTTTTAGTCATTTAAATATTTGATTTGATTTTCTATTTAATTTAACATTCTTACTTCTCTTAATACTATTTGGATAGCTCTTTCTAAAACTCTTTTGGGTTAAAAATATATATATATATATATATATATATATATATATATAATAATAATTTAGAAAACAATTTCATCTCTAATTTGTTTTTCTATCTTTATTTAAAAAAAGTTATAATTTCCATTCTCATAAGAAACTCTGGATATAGCTTGGTAGTGTGAAAGTGCATGTCTAGGAGGGTTCTGGCTAGGAAAGACTTGGTACTTAAGCGTGTCCATTATTGACCCACCTCTCTTTCCTGGGAACCTACCTGGTGTACTTATTCACGGTCTATCGTTGTCATTCCAGTAAACAACTGATTTTTTTTAGGAATTTTTTTGTTAACTCTTGGGAAATACATTAATTGTTGAATATAGTGCATGACTAGAAGCAATCCTGACCTTTTACAACCCTTTGATCCTGAAATAGATAAGACCTTTCATAGACTAGTTAGGCATTCTAGGAACGTGTCTTTAGATGATGTTCATTTAGATAGCATTAGTTTAAGTAGTTCTGACCATTTTTCTACATCTGACCATTCTGCTGCATCTGAACATAATCTTGATTTTGATAACATGGGTGAGCAAAACAAATTTGGACCTCGTGAGAGGACTCTCAGGGAGATGGCTACACCTGATTTCACTTATGCAAATTTATGTATCTAATACCCTGAAGAGGATGTACCATTTGTGCTTAAAACTGGACTAATCCATTTGTTGCCCAAGTTTCATGGTCATGCAGGTGAGGATCCACACAAGCATCTCAAGGAGTTCCATATAGTCTGCTCCACCATGAAGCCACAAAATGTTCCTGAAGATCACATATACCTGAAGGCTTTTCCTTTCTCTTTGGAGGATCTTGCCAAAGACTGGTTGTACTACTTAGTTCCTTGTTCCATAACGAGCTGGGATGATCTGAAGAGAGTCTTTCTAGAGAAAATTTTCCCTGCTTCCAGGACCACTGCCATCAGGAAGGATATATCAGGTATCAATCAACAGATGGGAGAGAGCTTATACGAGTATTGGGAGAGGTTCAAGAGACTTTGTGCAAGTTTCCCTCACCACCAAATATCAGAACAGCTACTGTTGCAGTACTTTTATGAGGGCATGAACATAATGGATAGGAGTATGATAGATGCAACTAGTGGAGGAGCTTTAGGAGACATGACACCTGCTGTTGCTAGAGGTTTAATTGAGAAGATGGCATCCAATTCCCAGCAATTTAACATGAGGAGTGATGCCATAGTCCTTAGAGGTGTACATGATGTGGGTTCATCAGATTTAGTGGAGAAGAAGCTAGAAAGTAAGATTGATGCCCTCACCACCCTAGTCTCCCAACTTGCTGCAAATCAGAGACCTGCACCACCTGCAAGGGTTTGTGGCATTTGTACTTCAATTGAGCATCCCACTGATTGCTGCCAATTATTGCATGAGTCTATAGGTTCTGGAGCTCCACAAGCTTATGCAGCAAACATTTTCAATAATAGGGCTCCTAACCAACAACATAATTCTGACCTCTCAAGCAATAGATACAATCCATGGTGGAGGAATCACCCAAATCTGAGATGGTCCAATCAGCAGCACCAACAGCAGGAGAATCCTTTGCCACCACCACCATTTCAGAATTCTGCTGGTCCAAGCATACCTTATGTGCCTCCACCAATGCAACAACAATATCAGAGGCAGCAAAATGAAGCACCAGCTCCTCTACCTTCTTCACCTTCATTAGAGGAATTGGTCAAACAAATGGCTGAGATGAACATACAGTACCAACAGAAAAATGATGCCTCCATTCAGAGTTTAACCAACTAGATTGGTCAACTAGCTACTGTTGTGAATCAATTGCAAAATCAAAATTTAGACAAGCTCCCTGCACAGACTGTGGTTAATCCTAAGAATGTGAGTGCCATCACATTGAGGTCAGGGAAACAGATTGACATACCCACTGCAACACCTCCACCCTCATCTATAGCTGCCTTAGTTCCTGCACCTGAGCAACTAGTTGGTAGCCGAAAATTGCATATAGATGGACCTTCTTCCAACCCCAGTTCTGACCTGCAACACCCTCCTATCCCTCTTCCATTCCCTCCCAAAGCAATTCCAAGCAAAAAGATGGAAGAGGTCGATAAAGAGATTCTAGAGACCTTCAGGAAAGTTGAGGTGAACATACCTCTGCTTGATGCCATCAAGCAAATTCCCAGATATGCTAAATTCTTGAAGGAGCTGTGCACCCACAAGAGGAAGATGAAGGGCAGTGAGACAATCAGCATGGGCAAAAATGTGTCTGCTTTGATAGGTAAATCTGTTCCTTACATTCCTGAGAAATGTAAGGACCCAGGTACATTCTGCATACCTTGTATTATTGGCAATAATAAATTTGAGAATGCCATGCTTGATTTGGGTGCTTCAATTAATGTTATGCCTTTGTCCATTTTTAATTCTTTATCTATTGGACCTCTACAACCTACGGGTGTGGTGATACAACTGGCAAATAGGAGTGTAGCCCACCCTACAGGTTTCATTGAGGATGTCTTAGTTCGGGTTGGTGAACTCATTTTTCCTGCTGATTTCTATGTGCTTGATATGGAGGAGGGATTCTCCCATGGATCTGTCCCAATCATTTTAGGCAAACCATTTTTGAAAACAGCCCGAACCAAGATTGATGTGTATGATGGTACATTGTTCATGGAATTTGGTTATATTATTGTCCATTTCAATATTCTGGATGCCATGAAACATTCATCTGAGTGCCATTCTGTTTTTCGTGTTGAGATCATTGATGATGTTATTGATGAGTATGTTTCTGATTTTCATTCCTTACATGCTAGGAAACATTGTTTTCTTTCTGATCTGTATACTTCTTTTGCATGCACCGAATCCGAATCTGATTTTGATATTGACATTGATCTTCATTCTAATCCTAAGTTATATTCTGAATTTAAATCTGATCATATGTCTGATGTTTTGGGTGTTATACCTCCTATGGATATAAGTTCTTTAGAATCAGAATGCACTAACCATGTTGTAGGAAGTATACATGAATCTGACTTGCAAGTTGAGGTACAGGCTGTGGAACCCATTCTTCTTCCCTCTCTGGTTCCTTCTGTTCAGCCAGCACCCACTCCAGAACTAAAGAATTTACCAGAAAACCTCAAGTACGCTTATTTGGAGGATGATGAGAAGTTTCTAGTGATCATTTCCACCTCCCTTGATGTTGTTCAAGAGGAGAAACTATAACATGTTCTGAAAAGGCATAAGAAAGCCATCGGCTGGACCCTGGAGGACATTCCTGGTATCAGCCCATCCACATGCATGCATAGGATATTATTGGAGGATGGAGCTAAACCAGTGAGACAGTCACAGAGACGACTCAACCCCGTGATTTTGGATGTTGTGAAGAAGGAGGTGACCAAGCTTCTTCAGGCTGGGATCATCTATCCTATATCAGATAGTCAGTGGGTGAGTCCAGTCCAGGTGGTCCCCAAGAAGACAGGCCTCACTGTTGTGAAGAATGAGAGGGATGAGCTCATTCCCACCAGAATACAAAACAGTTGGAGGGTCTGTATCGACTACTGAAGGCTCAATTAGGCAACACGGAAGGATCATTTTTCACTGCCTTTCATTGACTAGATGCTTGAGCGTCTGGTAGATAAATCTCATTACTGATTTTTGGATGGTTTCTCTGGTTATTTTCAGATCCATATTGCTCTTGAGGATCAGCAGAAAACCACATTCACCTGCCCCTTTGGCACTTTTGCCTATAGGAGAATGCCTTTTGGCCTATGCAATGCCCCTGGTACCTTCCAGCGATGTATGCTTAGTATCTTTTCAGATTTCCTTGAAAATTGTATAGAGGTGTTTATGGATGATTTAACTGTGTATGGATCCTCGTTTGATGCATGCTTAGATAATTTGGATAGAGTGCTTAATAGATGCATTGAAACTAATCTTGTTCTGAATTTTGAAAAAATGTCACTTCATGGTAGAACAGGATATAGTTTTCGGGCATATTATTTCTAGTAAGGGCATAGAAGTGGATCTTGCAAAAATCTCTGTCATTTCACAATTGCCTTACCCCTCTTGCGTGCGAGAGGTTCGATCTTTTCTTGGCCATGCAGGTTTCTACAGGCGATTCATTAGAGACTTCAGTAAGAAGGCCCTTCCATTATCCAATCTGCTTCAGAAAGATATTGAATTTGATTTTGATGACAGGTGCAAAAAGGCATTTGACTGCCTCAAGGAAGCATTGACCACCACTCCTATCATCCAGGCACCTGACTGGACAGTCCCATTTGAGTTCATGTGTGATGCATCTAATTATGCATTGGGGGCTATCCTAGCACAGAGAGTTGATAAGCTTCCTCGGGTAATATATTATGCTTCCAGGACTTTAGATGCTGCCCAAGAAAACTATACCACCACTGAGAAAGAGCTTCTTGCCATTGTGTTTGCTCTTGATAAATTTAGATCATATTTGCTTGGTTCTCGTGTTATTGTGTTCACTGACCATGCAGCTTTGAAGTACCTACTAAAGAAGGCTGAGTCAAAGCCTCGATTGATCAGGTGGATGCTCTGGCTCCAAGAATTTGATTTGGAGATCCGTGATAGGAGTGGAGCACAAAATTTGGTTGCAGACCATTTGAGCAGAATAGAGAGGTGTGTTGATGATGCTTCACCAATTCGGGATGACTTTCCTGATGAGGTGATCAGGTTACCAGGAGATGCATTCCAGACCATGAGATTGACTCAGTCCTGCAATTTTGTCATTCTTCTGCAACCGGTGGTCATCTTGGCATTCAGAGGACAGCTTGCAAGGTGCTTGACTGTGGTTTCTATTGGCCCACCATCTTCAAGGATGCGTTGAGAATTTGCAGCACTTTTGAGCAGTGTCAGAGAGCAGGAGGGTCCCTTACATGGAGACAGTAGATGCCCCAACAACCGATGTTGTTTTGTGAGGTGTTTGATGTTTGGGGTATCGATTTCATGGGTCCCTTCCCTGTTTCTTTTGGTTTTTATTATATTCTCCTTGCTGTTGATTATGTTTCAAAATGGGTGGAAGCTAAAGCCACCAGGACTAATGATGCTCGGGTTGTTGTGGATTTTGTTAGATCTAATATCTTTTGCAGATTTGGAGTACCCAGAGCCATTGTTAGTGACCAAGGCACCCATTTCTGTAACAGGTCCATGCAGGCCTTACTCAAGAAGTATGGGGTTGTTCACAAAGTCTCTACACCTTACCACCCCCAAACTAATGGGCAGGCTGAAATCTCAAATAGGGAGATAAAAAGGGTTTTAGAGAAGATTGTCCAGCCTAACAGAAAGGATTGGAGCAACAGATTGGAGGATGCTCTTTGGGTGCATAGGACTGCTTACAAAGCACCTATAGGGATGTCTCCCTATCGAGTTGTCTTTGGTAAGACATGCCACCTACCAGTGGAGATAGAGCACCGAGCATATTGGGCTGTGAAATCATGCAACTTCTCACTTGATGAAGCTGGAGAGGAGAGGAAGCTACAGATAAATGAATTGGATGAGATCCGTTTGGAAGCTTATGAGAACTCCATGTTCTACAAAGAGAAAACTAAGAGATTTTATGATAGCTCCATAACTAGGAAGGAGTTCTTTGTTGGTCAGCAAGTGCTATTGTACAATTCCAGATTGGGTCTCATGGGTGGTAAGTTGCGTTCAAAGTGGATTGGACCTTTTATTATTACTAATGTTTATCCTTATGGTGCAGCTTGAAATTAAAAGTGAATCCACGTAAAAGAGCTTCAAGGTTAATGGCCATCGATCGAAACCATTCCTCAGACAATCCTTCTCTAGTGGATGTAGTTGTGGAGGAGATATCCCCGATTGATCCCACTTACCTTCCACCATGACTTAGGGAGTTCTCTTTTTCCTTCTCTTTACTTTTATTGCACTTGTCCAATTGGTGATTTGATTGCTTGACTTGATGTTATGCTACATTGGGACAATTTGTAGTTTAAGTGTGGGGGAGACTGTTCTTTGTTTAGGATTTTTAATTTTCTTTGTATTTCAGGTTCGTGTTTTGTGTACAGTTTGCATGTTGCTTTTGGATCTCTGGGTTTTGTTTAGGTTTCGGGCACTTTCTTCACTCTTGGGATAGGAGTTGCTTTATGCTTTTTGGATTGAAATCCCTATTTTTCTCTGCTTGTCAAGTTGGTTACGATGTTTGAGAGGTTGAATTGAAGGCGACAATCTTACCCTTTGTGAGGAATTGAGCCACTACCTGTTCTTTCTTGAGTGTTATGCCTCTTGATTGCTTGCGCAGTAGCCTTGGCTTGACTCTGATTGATCCTTCTTGATTCACATGCATGTTTGGAGATGATTAAGGCATTTTTGTTCTGATTAGCCTCTAGCCAAATGATCCTACCTTGAATTAATTCCTTTGATAGCCCCTTTGAGCCTATGTCTCCCTTTATTTCTTTTGAAGCTCATTAAAAGCCTTAAGTGAAAAACCATGATTACCTTAACCTTAGGAATTTTTGGAGCTTTGGAATTGTTTTGGGAATAAGTTATTGAATAAGTGTGGGGGTGCATTTTGTATTTCATTGGATGGTGTGCTGGCTAGTTGGTTATCTCTGTTGTACAGTTTTTGTGTTTCCTTTCAGTATATTTCATGTAGTTTAAAAAAAAAGAAGGAAAGTTATGGTTGAGGTAAAGGCAGTAGTGGAGGTTTGATATTAGAGGTTTTTGGGCATGCATCTTGTGCTTATTTTTTACTTATTCCCCATTGCTCCTCTAGTTCCTCTTGTTCACAGCTACTTATCCCATATGATATCCTCTACCTTGCCCCTACCCCCATTACAACCTGAAAAGACCTTTTGATCTTTTTGTGCATGTGCGTTGGGTGTTGAGTTTAGAGGCTTGCCAAGTCTATCTGTTGTTTGCTTTTCTTGAGTATTTTGAGAGTATACAGTAGCCTAAACACATGAGAGATACAATGCATCTTGTGAGGTTTTGTCACTTTGATTCACCTTTTGACCTGATTGACCTCTTGCCAGGTTTTGAAATGCTTGGATGATTTCCATGAGTATCTGGTTTCTCTGACTCTTTGTGTGTTGAATGTTGTCTACTCCTTTCTTTTCCCAGGATTCATTAAGGATTATGTAAATTTGTTTGTGTTTTGTGTGTCTTCTTGTTCTTGCTCCTTTTTGTTGTGTCACTCTCTTCGATGTCTTTGGAATTGCTCCTTGCTTTACTTCTTGATTTTGCCCGGGAGTGCAAAAGGCTAAGTGTGGGGGAATTTGATGAGCCATTATTTTCCCACATTTTCTTATCTTTATGTACTTATCTTAATTGGTGCATTGTGTTTAATTGTCTATTATTAGTGCATTTTCATTGATTGGGCTTCATTGGGCCATTATTCCAAATTTTGCTTAATTTAGCATTAATTGGTCTAATTTTCGTTTCTAATTATTTTTAGGTATTTTTGGTGAAACAATTTTGAAGTATGGACATTAATATTGAGATGAAGAGAGTTTCCACATCATTGCCATGTCACCTGCCATGTCACCTTCCACATCACTGCCACGTCACCTGCCATGTCAGCTACTATTTCCACATCATATTAATGATTGCCACATCAGCTAGGGTTTGTTTGATGTGTAATCCCGTGTGAGCCAGCTTGGGCCCATTCCTAGGGGACTCTAGGGTTAGGGTAGGCTGGTATTTTTAGAGGAGCAATAGGAGGAGGAGAGAAGCAGCCACTGTAGTTCTGTTTCACGTTTGTTTTCATGCTGGTTTTCTCTGCATTTTAATTTGGACTACTCAAGGCTCATTAAAAAGTTTGATTCAATTCATTTTCTGCTGCCATGAAACCACCACACAGCCGCCTTTCATCTTCTGCAATTTATATTCAACTTTGTTTACTCTTCTGTCATTATTTTTAAATTCTTGTTTTGATTTTAATTATGTTTCTTCTATTGCGTTTTCAACTTTCCATGAATAGCTAAATCTTTGTATTGATTTTCTGAGAAGAATGAAAGTAAATCTTTGAGGTTTTGTTATTCAATTTCATTTCGTTTGTTCTCTTCACTATTCATCTTCTAATCTCAGTGTTGAATTATAATCTATTTATGCTTAATAAACCAAAACTAATATCACAATTTGGTTAATTCTGTGTTAGATATGAGATTATGTGATGTATGCAATGCTTAATTGTATAAGGATAATTTGGGGTTAATCTTCGCTTAGTTGGTTAATTTCATGTTGGAATAAGGGTTAAGGAAAATTTGGGATTAATCTTCGCTTAGTTGGTTAATTTCATATTGGAACAAGGGTTAAAGCTAATTTGAGATTAATCTTCGCTTAGTTGATTAATTTCGAATTAGAATATAATTTGGGATTTATATTCACTTAGTTGGTTAATTTCGAATTAATTTCATAATCTAGGATAAGTGACAGTGCATTAGAATCAGGAAATCAATTACATTTTAATCTGTTTTTAATCTGCATTTTTATAATTTGATGTTGTTCTGTTTCATCTAATATTTTAATTTTGAAAAACTCCTTTTTTTTGGTACTGTTCTAATTTTAAAAATTGATAAGCTTTGATAGAAATTCGTGGTCTTTGGGAGATGACCTAGGAAAGCTTCCTAGTACTACATTTATCTGTTTTAATTATTTGACCGAGTACGACATCGATCAATAGGTCAGATCTTAGGATTTTAAGCAAGAGGAACGACGAGTCTTTCAAGGCATACGCCCAGAGGTTGAGGGAGATGGCTGCCCAAATAGAGCCCCCACTGAAGGACAAGGAGACGGTGGCTATGTTCATAGACTCATTGATAGGAGCTTATTACTATAAGGCGATAGCCAGTACATCCAACCTTTTTTCGGACATAGTCACCGTAGGAGAGAGAGTGGAACAAGGGTTAAGAAACGGGAAGATAGCGCAATCTTCCCCTTCTAGTGTCTCATTCAGAAAGCCCTCCGATAAGAAGAAGGAGGAGGTTGTGCACGCGATTAACCTCGCTACTCCTTCTTGTGCTCCACAGACGGTTCGACAGCCACAACAAAAAAGAGAGAAAATTCACCCCTATTTTAACCTCTTATGGGAAGTTGTTGCCCCAGCTGCTAGAAGCCAAGCTCCTGGCACGTGACCCTCCCAAGAAGATAGAGCCTCCTTATCCTGAGTGGTACAAACCAAATGAGAAATCTGACTACCACTCGGATTCGCCCAGACATTCAACGGAGAACTGCTTGACCCTTAAGTATAGGGTCCAGGAACTGATCGATGAAGGGTGGATAACCTTCGACGCCTCCACCTCCGATGTAGACGCCAAACCTCTGATGAAGCCAGAGTGAAATGAGGGAAGGATTGGGAGGATCAGCTTTTAGGGCTCTTTTTCATTTTTTTAAGCTTTTCTTGTATTTCCCGTGGTCCCCGCCCGTGGCCGTGGGAACACAAACTAAAAGGGCATGTAAATACACTTTCTTTTTTTAATACATGAGGCATTTTTCATATTCATTCTCATTATTTTCCCTCTTCTATTTATTATTCTTCCAAAAGTAACTGAATAATAAAATATATGACTAAAATAGAACCTAAAAACAATCATGTCTGTGATTGATGAATCTCTGTGGGACCCGAAAGTCGAAGGCAAATGGGTCGAGTCCAACAGTGAGTAGGGGACCATTTCCGCAGACATGCAAAGGATGCTACAAAAAGAAACTCGCATCATACAACCACATCCAGAGGAAATGGAAACCATCAATTTGGGACAGGGAAATGATAAGAAGGAAATAAATATCGGCACCTAGATTGATAATGACATAAGGGAGGAATTAATACAACTTTTGAAAGAATATGTAGACGTTTTCGCTTGGTCTTATCATGACATGCCTGGACTCGATACAAGTGTAGTGGAACATCATTTTCCTTTAAAAGAAGGATTTCAGCCTGTGAAACAAAAGCTCAGGAGAATCAAACTAGATTGGTCCTTGATGATTAAGGAGGAAGTATAAAGACAACTAGACGCTAACATCCTAGTAGTGTCCAAATACCCTGTATGGCTGGCAAACATAGTGCCCGTCATCAAGAAAAGTGGAAAAGTCAGAGTATGTGTGCACTATAGGGACTTAAATCAGGCAAGTCGAAAGGATGAATTCCCCCTACCACACATTGACACATTAGTGGATCACACCGCTACAAACACACTTTATTCCTTCATGGACGGATATGCGGGGTATAATCAAATTAAGTTGGCCGTCGACGACAGGGAAAAAACCTCCTTCATCACACCGTGGGGGACCTTTTGCTATAGGGTAACGCCTTTTGGGCTCAAAAACGCAGGGGCTACCTATCAAAGGGCTATGGTCACACTATTCCATGACATGATCCACAAAGAAATAGAAGTATACGTGGATGAAATGATTGCCAAATCCAGAAATGAGGTGGACCATATTTAATATCTCAAGAAGCTGTTTGATCAACTTCGAAAGTATCAGCTTAAACTGAACCCAACAAAATGTACTTTCGGAGTACGGTCAGGCAAACTCCTAGGGTTCATCATTAGCTAAAAGGGAATCAAGATAGACCCTGATAAAACAAAGGCAATATTGGAAATGCCCCCACCAAGAATAGAAAAGGAGGTCAGAGGATTTTTGGGCCGAATCAACTATATTGTCAGGTTCATCGCACAGCTAACGGACAAATGTGTACCCATCTTTAAGTTGTTACGTAAAAACCAGCCAACAATGTGGAATGAATAATGCCAACAAGCATTTGATAAGATCAAGATTTGCTTAACCAATCCACCAATATTGGTGCCACCCATTGAAGGAAAGCCTCTGATCTTATATTTGTCAATACGTGAAGAGTCTATGGGATATGTGCTCGGTCAGCAAGATGAAATAGGGAAGAAGGAGCGAGCCATATATTATCTCAGCAAAAAGTTCCTAGACTATGAGACCCGTTATACGCCATTCGAAAAAACATGTTGCGCATTGGTGTGGGCAACTCAACGTCTCCGACAATACATGGCTTGACACACAACATGGTTGGTCTCCAAAATGGACCCAATCAAGTACCTCTTCGAAAAGCCCATCTTGACCGGAAGAATATCTAGGTGGCAAGTGCTCCTCTCAGAATTTGATATCATTCATGTCACCCAGAAAGATATTAAAAATACTCCCCTAGCAGACTATCTAGCACATGGATCAACGAACGAGTACCAATCCCTGCAAGACGACTTTCCCGATGAACATATCATGCACATAGAACACGAAGAGACCAAAGAAGACGCATGGACTATGTTTTTAAATGGAGCCTCAAACATGCTTGGACATGGGGTCGGAGCCATTTTGATATCCCTAGAAAAGAAATATATCTCGGTAACGGTCAGGTTAAATTTTGAATGTACAAATAATATGGCCGAATATGAAGCCTGTGCATTGGGAATCCAAGTAGCTCTAGATCATGGGGTGACCAAACTCAGAGTTTTTGGTGATTCACCCCTTGTCATATATCAATTCAAGGGTGAATGGGAAACCCAAAGTTCCAAAATTAATCCCGTAACTAGAGCATATTCGCGATTTGATCTCGAGGCTAGAAAGCGTAACCTTCAAGTATATCACTCGGGAAGACAATCAATTTGCAGACGCCCTCGCTACTTTATCATCCATGTTCTCTTTAGACCAAGAGCATGAGATACTGACTATTCAAATTAAGCTGCATGACAAACAAGCTTTTTGCATGACAGTAAATAGCGAGCAAGACGGAAACCCTTGGTATTATGACATTAAGCGATACCTAACGAAGGGTGAATATCCCAAAGGAATCAGTGATAATGACAAAAGGACCATCCGGAAGAGGGCCACGGGGTTTGCATTGATTGGAGAAACCCTCTATAAAAAGAATTTTGACTCCACCATGTTAAGGTGTGTGGATCATGAGGAGGCGCAAAGCCTGATAAAGGAGATTCATAAAGGAGCTTTTGAGACCCACACACTTGGGCATGTCAAGGTAAAGAAGATCCTAAGGGCAGGGTATTTCTGGTCCACAATGGAAGGCGATTGTTACCAATATGCTAAAAGATGTCATAAGTGCCAAGTCTATGCCGACAATGTTCACGTTCCGCCTGCACCTCTCAACATCTTGGCTACACCATGGCCATTCTCCATGTGGGGCATGGATG
This sequence comes from Sphenostylis stenocarpa, assembly GCA_963425845.1. NCBI lineage: Eukaryota > Viridiplantae > Streptophyta > Magnoliopsida > Fabales > Fabaceae > Sphenostylis > Sphenostylis stenocarpa. The sequence continues at coordinate 55,495,327 of OY731403.1, forward strand.
TCATCGGACCCATCGAACCCAAAGCATCTAATGGTCATTGTTTTATCTTGGTGGCCATTGACTATTTTACCAAATGGGTAGAGGCAGCATCCTACGCACACGTGACTAGAAAAGTGGTGACCACCTTCATGAAAAGGAACATTCTATGTCGGTATGGTATCCCTCATAGGCTCATTACTGATAATGGGACCAATCGAAACAACAAGATGATGGAAGAATTATGCCAAGATTTCAAGATTCAACATCACAATTCCTCTCCATACCGACCCAAAATGAACGGTGCAGTGGAGGCAGCCAACAAAAACATAAAAAAGATCATCCAAAAGATGGTGATAACATACAAGGATTGGCACGAAATGCTACCCTTCGCCTTGCATGGATATCAGACTTTCGTATGGACCTCCACCGGGGCCACCCCGTTCTCCCTCTTATACGACATGGAGGTTGTATTTCCAGTAGAAGTTGAAATACCCTCCCTAAGAGTCATTATGGAAGCGAAGCTAACAGAAGCAGAATCGGTACGACCAACTTAACCTGCTCGAAGAAAAACGGTTGGACGCCATATGTCGTGGGCAGGCCTATCAAAAGAAGATCAAGAAGGCCTACGATAAGAAAATAAATCCCCGCACTTTCCAAGAAGGGGATTTAGTATTAAAGAAGCTGCTTCCCGCCCAGAAAGACAAACTTGGAAAATGGGCAGCAAACTACGAAGGACCCTTTGTGGTCAAACGAGCTTTCTCAGGAGGAGCCCTTATCCTCACTAACATGGACAGAGAAGAGCTTCGGCACCCGGTCAACTCAGACGCGGTGAAAAAGTACTATGCTTGAAGACATTGCTCATGACCCGTTAGGACGAAAACTCGCAAAGAGCATCTTAGGCAAAAGATAGGGTCTATATTCCTCGCTAGGACACGTCCTAGGTAAAAAATAGAGGTTAAAAAAAACAACAACAAAAAGAGCAATGATTACCTTAGCCGAAAACTGCAAGGCGACTAAGGTAATACCCTTCTAGAAGCAAGCAGACTTTGCATAGACTTCACCTCGGGCTCGAGCATCTCGACTGAAGCGACCAGGAAAAATAGAGAGACAGGTGTTAGGGACATGATTGTTACAGCTTATACAGTGTAGCCAACCTTGGCCAGCCATGCTTCTAAATCCCTTTGAAAAATCCTTCTGTAAACCATTCATTTATATTAATAAAATTGTCTTTTACTTATTTTCTCTTGACCAATTTATGAAAATGCCTCTGTATTAACGAAACATGAGCATGCATAAAGGATTAATACAAGAAAGCATAAGAAAGGAAAAGGAAACAAATAAAAAGAATGATGCCTGCTAGAAAATTCTTAGGCAAAAATTAGGGCAGCGTGCTAGATCGAAAACCCGCAAAGGGCAGTTTAGGCAAAATTTAAGGCACTCATAAAAAGAAAAAAGTCTGCAAAGATATCCTAGGCAAAAATTAAGGCAGCCCGCTAGATCGAAAACTCACAAAGGGCGGTCTAGGCAAAAGTTAGGGCTTAACAAAAAAGAAAATAAAGAAGAGACAATCAACGTAACGCTCAACAGAAGAATACCAGTCACTTTCTAGATGCATCAAATAAAAGTAGATTGCATTTAAGGCATCCACACAAATAGTGGCACAAAATGACTTTGTCAAAATCAAAAAACAAAATAAAAAGATCGCTTCAGATAAGAATAAAAAGCATTTCATACATATAAGGAGACTAGCTCCATGCTTGAGTTTGAAAATAGGAAGCACTCAAAAACAAGCCTCCTCTAGAAAACAACGCAGACCGAAAGCCTTCACTTCTGATGAAGCATCTGCCTACTCAGAGGCATTACAAGAACCTCAATAAATGCCCACCTGTTCAAAAGCGTCACCCAGAATCACTAGAAATCCCTGACAACCAACAAAGTCATATGACTACTACCAAAAACTCAAAAACAAAGAATCCCCAGCAATCAACAAGCTGGATGGCTATCAAGAAAAGCCAAAAATCCAAGGAGTCCCTGACACACCAGAAGACTTCACCATAAAAAACATTTCAAAGCAGAAACACTCCCCATGGAACCGGCGCATGAGCTAGAGCAGTAAGCTGCCACCACCACCGGTCCTACAAAGTGTACTGTACCAGCTAGATAGGGGGTTCATACCCATCAACCTGCGCATGAGCCAGAGCAGTAAGTCATAACCAGTCCTACAAAGTGGACTCCACCAGCCAGATGAGGGGTTTATACTCATCCAATCCTACAATGGTGGACTGCAAACTCTACCAGCCAGATGAGGGGTTCATACTCATCCAGTCCTACAATAGTGGACTGCACCAACCGGATGTGGGTTTATACTCATCAACCGAGGGGTCAGCTACCGCAAGAAGGAACATCTTGAGGTTCTACCATTTGTCAGTTGAGGGGTCGGCTACCATGAGAAAGAGCATCCCAAAGCTACAAGCAACCAGATGGGGGTTCATACTCATCAACCGAGGGGTCAGCTACCGCAAGAAGGAGCATCCTGGAGGTTCACACCTTTTTCGTCCAAAGGGGTCAGCTACTGCATGAAGGAGCATCCCGGGGGCACACACACATATTTTTCGTCTGGAGGGTTGGCTACCCCAAGAGGGAGCATTTGAAGGACAGTCGGGCAAGAGGGTTAACTCCTTCACCCTCTAGCCGATCTTTTTTGGCATGCCGAGCCAATAGTCGGCTAGTCAGGTGAAGGGGGTAGTTGTAGACCCCAAATCTTGCCTGACCTCAAAATAAAGAGTAGAAGACTTCCGTTTGAAAATAGGCAAAGCCTAAAAGGTCCCTAGGATAGACCAATAGGCCCCATATTAGAGTAGGAAGGTTTTTTGTACGGGAAAAATAAGGAATTCCACCTAGAGGGCCAAGACCGCCGTCTCGCCATCGGTTAAGGGCGAGACCGCCATCTCGTTTGGCGAGACAGCCTTCTTGCCATTTGCTAAGGGCGAGACCACCGTCCCATTTGGTGAGACGACGGTCCCGACCTAACAGGCGCAAATTTCTATAAAAGGGGGGGGGGGCGACCTCATCCTTGGCACACCACAAAACAAATTTTCCTTCTGCAACTTTCTCAAATTCTTCTCCTAGGACCCCTCCAAAGCATTTCTGGAGTTTCTTAGCATTCTTAGTGAGCATTCCTGTAGTGTTGCAAGAAAGAGCGATCAACACTATAAAGCGCGAAGGTTGCCAAAAAGCACCTTTACCAAGAATATTAATACAAAGCTTGCTTCGAAGGTTCCTAAACTTTCTATCTTCTTTTACCGCTTTCTTATTATATCTATCTATGCATTAGTTGTTAGGGCCATGTAGTCAACCATTTAAATTCCGCAAATGAATAAATAAGGGTAAAAGTGTAATTTTAGAGTTCTTTATTTATAAAAACGGTCCATCATAAGGAACCAAGAAGGGACGTCGTAGGGAACTTAATACCTTCCCTACACGTAACTAACTCCCTTACCCAACTCTGGTTATAATGGCCAAAGTTGGTTTTTCTAAACCAACGCCTTCTTTTTCTTCCTTTTCCAATGTTTCTGGATAAAACATTGGTGGCGACTCCAAAACCCTTTTGGAAAACCTCGCCTTTAGATCCAGCCCGATTATCGGACAACCTAAAGGCGTTATAACATCACTTTAAAAAACTTGAGTCAAAGCAAAACCATCGCGTCGCTCTGACTGCCTCTTTTGATGGCGGCAACAATAGTTATTTCTTTATATAAACAGTCCATCATAGGGAACCCGAAAGGGGCGTCATATGGAAGCTAATACCTTCCCTACACGTAACTAACTTCCTTACCCGACTCTAGTTGTAATGGCCAAAGTTGGTTTTTCTAAACCAATGCCTTCTTTTTTCTTCCTTTTCCAATGTTTCTAGTAAAAACATTGGTGGCGACTCCTCGAACCCTTCGAAAACCTCACCTTTAGGTCCAACCCAGTTATCGGACAACCTAAAGGCGTTGAACCATTTCTTTTAAAAACACAAGTCGAACGAAACCATCGCGTCGCTCTTACCGCCTCTTTTGATGGTGGCAACAGAGATTTATACTGGTTCGGGTATAGCCAGCCTTACATCCAGTTCGCAGTCAACTCTGAAAGTGATGAAGATCTTATTTGAATCATTTGATAAAACGAAGATCTTGTTGATTTGATGAAGTCAAAGGCCATTCTGATGAAGTCAAATGTTACTTGGTTAAAAGGGTAGAAGTGATTAGTGAGTCTGCATCTATACATAGGTTTAATCATTCATATCTCTTTGCTGCATGAGGTTTTATCATTTAAAAGATTTTGAAAATGCCTCTAAAGATGTTTAATCTGTTAAAAATCAAAGTAATCAGTTAAATGGTTTTTAACAAATTGTTTTAACTGATATTATATGAGTTTTATCAATTAAAATATTCTTAACACTTACATAACAGGTTTTTAACTGATAGGTTTTCGAAATAATTGATTAAAACCTTTTAAAACATTCACTTGAACTGTTTTAATCGATATATCTTCGAATTAATCGATTGTTTTCATTAAAGGAATTTTTGAAAACCTTTTGTCAGTGTTTTAACTGATATAGTTTCGAAATAATCAATTAAAATCACTTAAAATGTTCTGGGAAGTGTTCTGGTAGTATTTTAATCGATATAACTTCGAAATAATCGATTAAAACCACTTGAAGTATTTTTTAATTGATGTAATCCAGCATATGATCGATGAGAATGAGTTTTTGATCGATCAGAATAATTTTAATCGATTAAACTACGATTTAATCGATTAAAACAAATTAAGAGAATTTATGCTAACTGTTTTAATCGATTAAAACTGACTGTTATCAGTTAAAATCACTTAGAAAGTTTTATGAAAATAATTGGTAGAATTTTAATCGATTAAAATGCGAATTAATCGATTAAAACAACTTAAGGGATTTTTTTACAAAGTATTTTAATCGATTGAAACGTTGTCGTATCAGTTAAAAAAATCTGAAAAATAATCAAGGACATTTTAACAGAATAAAAGAAGTTTTAACATATTAATTCAAGACTTTTAACAGATTAATTAAACCAGTTGTTAGAACAAATTTCTATATAAAAAGGATTGCTTCAGTCGTTTAAAATATACTTTTGAGCAATCAATCAAGCAATCATAAGAGCTACTGTCAATAAAGAATCACTCAAGTTTTGTGGAGTTTTTCAAAGTTCTTTCTTGAGGCAATTTTTGCATTCCTTTTGTGAAGAAACTCATTCTGCAGAGATGCATAATTCGGGTTTGAGTGTTCTATTTTCTTCTCTTTGTTTCTTTACATTTCTTTACTATATTGTGGGTGTCTGTAATTATTGGGCACTGGTTCTGTAGCTGGAATTTGGCTGCAGGTTGGTTCAAGAACTGGAATTTGGTTCTTGGTGAAGGTTTAGGTACAAGATCTGGAATTTGGGTCTTGTGGTAGATTGGGTGTGTGATTGGTATCTGTAATCTATAAAACATTCAATCTAGTGGAACTCAGCTAGAATTTGGCTGAAAACTAGACGTAGCCCTGGGATTGGGTGAACCAGTATAAATCTTGGTTGTATTTCTCTAAACCTTACTCTCTTTAATTCTGTTGTTGCCTTTATTTTAATTGCTTATTTTACTTTATTCAAGAATTGGTCAGAACTCTTAATCTTTGAAATAGATAATCTGTAAATTGCGAAAATCTTTCAAAGATCAATTCACCCCCCCTCTTGATCTCAGCCTCTTTTTCTAACAATTGGTATCAGAGCAAGGGTCTTGAAAAATACTCAAGACTTTCGGTCCAAATCTTTTATGGCTGAAAACAAATTACTTTTTTCTGAGGGAGCTTCTATTAATAGACCTCCACTATTTTGTGGTACAAATTATCCATTTTGGAAGATTAGGATGAAGATCTTTATTGAATCTATTGATATAAATGTTTGGGATGTAATTGTTAATGGTCCATTAATTACAGAAAAAGAATGGTCTAGCTTAAATGATGAAGAGAAAAGAAAAGTTCAAAGTGATTGTACTACTAAAAACATAATTACTTCTGCACTAAACATGGATGATTTTTTCAGGGTTTCTCAATGCAAATCTGCCAAGGAAATGTGGGAAGTTCTTGAGGTTACTCATAAGGGAACGACTGATGTAAAGAGAGCTAGAAAGCATACTCTCATGAGAGAATATGAGTTGTTTAAAATGCAAATCGGAGAAAGTATTGCAGATGTGCAGAAATGCTTCATTCATATCATCAATCATATAATGGACTTATTGCAAGAAGCATTTAATGAAATACATGAAGAAACCAAGAAACTTAAAAGAGAAAATGATAGGCTAAAAGACATGAACAATTGGCTAGAAAATAGAGTTGATTCTCTTGAAAAGAAAATTCTTGAAGATAAAACTGATCTTGATTTCTTAAAATTAATCCATGATAATTCTGATTTCTTATGTAATAAACCATGCAATAATTGTCCAGATTTACAAAAGAAGATTGATTTTTTATTACAAACTGTTTCTAAATTTACACAAGGTCAAGCTAATCTTGATGTTCTTCTTGGGTCACAAAAACTTATTTTTGACAAATCTGGCATTGGATTTACATCTAGCAAGAAAACCAGAAAAACTATTGGAAATAGGAAATCATACTCATCATCTGTTATTAAATGCTTTTATTGTATGAAAAGAGGTCATTCTGTTAAATTTTGTAGAATCAAGAAGTATGTTATACCAAGAGGAAGAATGAAGTGGATTCCCAAAAATTCATTTCAAATACCTTGATTGGACCCAATGATTATAAAAAGGGTACCAGATTATGATAAATTTGTCTTGCAGGAACAAAAATCTGGAGATCCTTTGGTACCTCATCAATAATTATAAGTTCTGGTTTCATGAACTGATCATTTTAATTGATAGAAAACTATTTTAGTCGATTAATTGATCATTATAGTTTTAATCGATTATTCATCGAATTAATCGAATAAAACCTCTTAGGTTTACAAATAATATTCCAGATCTTTGTTTTAATCGATTAAAAAGGATTTACATCAGTTAAATAATTAAAGAGTTAAATTTAATCGATTCTTTTTCGATTTAATCGATTAAAATTATGTGATCATTTCATTAAACATATATAGTACAAATTTAATCGATTTTTTTCTGTTTTAATCGATTATTACACTGTTATTATTTCAAACCTAATATTCTAGATCAAATTAATTGATTAAATTGTTGGTCAATCGATTAATTGATTAATTTCCAGCACTTCCAGCAGACCAACACACACTTCTTCAACCTAGGAAATCAAATTGCTGACATTTATACCAAATTGGAGGATATGCAATTGAATCAGGAAAACTGGGAAGATTAAGTCTCATCAAGAAGGGTCTTTTCTATCATAAGTTTTTTTTTTCTATTTTTTATTTGCTGTCTTTTCTTTATTTGATGTTTTGTTTATGTTGGTTTGTACTATTAACTTGTCTTTGATCAAAAACACTCCTTGAACATTCTTAAATATAATGTAGGTATGTTAATTTGAAGTTAGAATTGAATTAGAGATCCTAGATAACACATTCTAATAGTTTTAGGCTGATAAAAAATCATTTTAATCGGTTAAATCTATTAATAGGCACATTTATATAAACAATTTGTACTATTTTAATCGATTATTTTATGATTTAATCGATTAAAAACTATAGGTTATCGATTTGTATCAACTAAAATTGATTTACATCAATTAAATTCATTAAATTAAGATGTAATATTATGGTTTTGTGCGGATTTTGTATAATCTTCAATTCTTTTTAAAAAAAAAAAATTTTGTGGCTATTTTGAATTTAACATAAGTTACTTGTCTTTTAGGATCAAGACAAATTATTTTATTAGAAATCTTGTTTTAAAAGGTGATTGTGAAATTTTCTTTATAGAAACTGAGAAACAATTAGGTGATATATTCACAAAACCTCTTGCTCATGATCGATTTTATAAAATCCGAACTGAATTAGGCATTTTAGATGCATCAAACATCACTTAGTTCCCATTTCTTAGTGTTTTAATTGATATAAACTAGTTTTTAATCGATTAATTTCATTGATACTACTACTGTTCATACTTATGCCCCGAACACGCCTATATATAGGCAAAAATCCGAAGGTCAGGACGGCCGTCCAGGATTTGGGACGATTGTCTTGCTTTGATGGAAACATGGGACGGCTGTCTGGGAAAACGAGACGGTCATCTCGCCATTTCCTTTTGAACGAGACACCCGTCTGGCCAAACGAGATGCCCATCTTGACCTAACAATAACATGAGACGCCCATCTCGCCAAACGAGATGGCTATCTCACCCATCAAAGATGTCGAGATGGCTACTCGCCAAATGAGACGGTCGTCTGGGTTTTTAGGCTTTTTTTTTTTAGAAAAGAAAATAGGACCCTGTCGTTGCCGTCAAAAGAGGCGGTCGGAGTGACACGATGTTTTGAATGACTCGCTTTTTTAAAGGAGGTGTTCAACGCCTTTAGGTTGTCCAATAACCATGCTGGACCTAAAGGCAAGGTTTTTGAAAAAGTTCGATGGAGTCGCCACCAATGTTTTAACCTTAAACACTGAAAAAGGTAAAAAGGCAGTGGTTTTAGAAAAAACCAACTTTGACCATTATAACTAGAGTCGGGTAAGGGAGTTAGTTATGTGTGGGGAAGGTGTTAGCACCCCACAACGCCCCTTTCGGGTTCCCTATGATGGACTAGCTTATAAAATAAAGACTAAAAAAAGTTATGCTTTTACCCTTATTTTTTTGTTTTACTTTCAAAAATTAAATGTCTACATGATCCTACTATCTAATGTACACAAGAAGAGTAGTAAAGAAAAGCAGTAAAAAAGGGAGAGTGGATAAGAAACCTCTAAAGCAAGCTCTGTATTGATCTCTTGAAGATAGAGGATGCTTTTTGGCTATCCCCTCACTCTACAACACTGCTCACTCCTCTATTGACAAAGACTCTAACTATAGAGTGTCTAAAAAGAGCACTCGAAATCTGGAAATGCTTCAAAGAGGTTTAAGAAGAGTATTCAAGGATAAATTCAGGTGAAAGTTGTTGAAATCGAGGAGGAGGAGACCCCTATTTATAGGAATTTGTGTGTGTCAGACCGGGACGACTGTCTTGACCCTTGTCAGGCGAGACGGCCGTCTCACTAGTCGGGATGGGCATCTCGCCACTTTAGGGTCAAGACGGCCGTCTCGCCAAGTGGTGAGATGGTTGTCTCGTCTTATAAGTGGCGAGATGGTCGTCTCGCCTTTGTAAGGCGAGACGACCGTCTGGCCAATCGGGACGGTTGTCTCGGGCTTCTGGGCAAAAATTCTCTTATTTTCTGTGTAGAGGAAGCCCTCCTATCCTAATTATGAAGTCTATAGGCTTTGCCTGTCTTCGAATGAAGATCTTCTAGTTTTATTGTGACGTCAGGCAAGATTTGGGGTCTACAGCTGCCCTCCCTTTACCCGACCAATTGACTATGGGTTGGTGTGCCATAAGGTAGATTGGCGGGTAAAGGAGTTAACCCTCTTACCCGGTTGTCCTTCGGTCGGATGCTCCTCCTGACGTGGTAGCTGACCCTTGGGACGATGAATGTACTCTGACGTTGTCTTTAGGATGCTTCCTTGTTACGAGGCTGACCCTTCGGACGATATATGTGAATATAGACCCCAAATCTTGCCTGGTTCCCCAATAAAGCAAGAGATCGCCCGTTTCGAAGATGGTCAAGACTTTATTAAGTCCCTAGTAGCTTTTTCTAGGTTCCATTTAAGATAGGAAGGGTTTTCAGAGGCAATAAAAATAAAAAATTTCGTCGGAGACAACAGATGGTCGTCCATGCCAACTTTAAGGCAATGGACGACTGCCCACTTAGCCTGGATGGCCGTCCATGGCAACTTTTGGCCATAGCGACCGCCCACTCTATATGGACGGCCATCCACTTTTTCCTGGTGCGGTTCCCTATAAATAGGAGCCCCCATTCCTCGAATTTTCACACCCTTTCACTCCTACCACTCTTTATGAAGCCTTTTGCCACTTTAGAGTGACTCTAAGCATTATTCTAGAGTTCGAGTGAGCTTTCTGATTTCCATTAAAACTAGAAATCGGTTAAGGAAGTCTCCTTTTGAGACGTCCGACCCTCGATAGGGTGGTACTCTTATTTTTTTGTTCGAGGGAGGAGTGACTCTATAGAGTGCGGGGACTGCCAAAAAGCATCCTCAAGTTCGATATTTATAAAAGCTCGCTTCAGAGGTTCTCCTTCATATCTCTTCTCTTTTACTGCTTTCTTTTACTACTTTCTTTTACTGCTTTCTTTTACTGCTTTTCTTGTATGCATTAGATATTAGGATCATGTAGACATTTAAATTTTTCTAGTAGATCAAATAATAGGGTAAAAGAATAGTTTCTTTAAGTATTTATTTCATAAACTAGTCCATCATAAGGAACCCAAAAGGGGCGTTGTGGGGTGCTAACACCTTCCCCACACGTAACTAACTCCCTTACCCAACTCTGGTTGTAATGGCCAAAGTTGTTTTTTCTAAAACCAATGCCTTTTCTTCCTTTTTTGATGTTTATGGTAAAAATATCGGTGGCGACTCCATAGAACCTTTTTCGAAAACTTCATTCTTAAGATCAGTTTGGTTATCGGACATCTTAAGAATGTCGACCATCTTTATAAAAAACGTGAGTCATTCAAAACTATCGTGTCGCTCCGATTACCTCTTCTGACGATGGTGACAGATGGCGACTCCGCTAGGGAAGCTAGAAAGTTGATCCCATTTAGTGATGGACTAGTTTAAGAAATTACGCTTTTACCCTTCTTTGCTTTTATAACATGCTTTATTGTTTGACTTTAATAATTGTTGTATGCTTATTTTTTGCAATTGTTTGAAATAAACAATTGTACACACACCCTTGCACACACCAGTCCCTCTATTCCCGGGGGCAAGAGTGAATACACATAGGGAGTGGGTGGCAAGTATGGTCGACCATGGTAATGGCCTTAGTGCCAGCAGGTCGTTGTCGAAAACCACCACTCAAGGTGATAACCCTTTTCTTTTGGTTTAAGAACATCGACATGGAGATCCGTGCATGGTTCGAAGATTGGGAGATAGAGGGGACCCTATAATGGGGGCACCTTGGGGGCCTGGCCTTGGTGAGAACGGTTAGAACCTACCTTTACCAATGCACTTTTCTGCAGGAAACCCCTACCTCGTAATTAAACGACATCACTATGTTCATGGATGAGTGAATTGTTTGTGTATTTGTTTGTTGCATTTGATTGCTGCATAGCATAATCATACAACACAAAAATAAAAGCAAAATCTCAAAAACCTTTTCATAATAAACACCCTTATCTTGGACAGTCTACATTTTAGCTAGCCTGGTTTCAGGTTCTTTGTAAGCTAAGTAGTCACGTGGACCAACAGAAGAGATAAGGGATTCTAAAACCACTTTTCTCAATAAACCAACTTTATTTCGGACAGTCATCATTTTAGCTAGCCTGGTTTCAGGTTCTTTGTAAGCTAAGTAGCCACGTTGACCTACAGAAGAGATAAATGGGTCACAAAATGAATAAAAAACAAAATTATGAAATTTAATAAAATGATTTTGACAAAGTCAAATCATATCGCATCATTTCATAAGTGGAAAAACCAAGAGAGAAAATAGATGCATAAGGAAAGTATGCATACACATCATCTTAATAAATTCCTCATCACTAGTGCAGAATGAGTCTTAATAAATCTTAAGAGCATTTTTTGGGAATCTTAGAAGCATTTTTTGGGAAAATTGTTGGGAAAAATCCCCTTTAGGAGTTTGCCACCTGTTCTTCACTTTTTCCTCTTCGTTTTGATATGTTGTGCGTCCAAATCCGACATTCCAGTCAAAAGTTATCCTACATTGAACATTTTCCGCCTTTTTGTACTAGTGCATGCATAAACACATCCATGTTAGGGGGCATTAGATATCTCTAAGACAAAGGCAAAAGAGACCCAAGTGCACTTGTAATCTTCCACAAGGAAGGGACAAGTGTGCTAAGGTATATGGGGATGTAGACCCCAAATCTTGCTCGGACCTCTAATAAAGCCGAAGATCGCCCATTCCAAAGATGGTTAAGACTTTATCAAGTCCCTAGTAGCTTGTTCTAGGTTCCATTTAGGATAGGAAGGGTTTTTAGAGGCATTAAAAATTGGGAAATCCGCCGGAGATAGTAGATGGCCATCCAGAACAGGCGGATGGCCGTCCAGAACAGGCAGACAGCCGTCCATGACAAGCAGACGACTGTCCATGGCAACTTTAAGGCCATGGACGGCCGTCCACACTGCATGGACGGCCGTCCACACTGCATGGACGGCCATCCATGGCCACTTTTTGCCCTGGACGGCCGTCCACTTTGTCCAGACGGTCGTCCACCTTTTCCAGGCCCAAATCCCTATAAATAGGAGCCTCATTCCTCCGAATTTTCACACCTTTCCCACTCCTCCACTCTCTTGGAAGCTTTTTGGCACTCGAGAGTGACCCTGAGGATTATTCCGGGGTTCGAGGGAGCTTTTCGATTTCCGTTAAAGTTGAAATCGGTTAAGGAAGTCTCTTTTTGAGGCATCCGGCCCTCGGTAGAGTGACTTGTCTTTATTTTACGGGGAGGAGCGTGTTTGTAGAGTGCGGGGACTGCCAAAAAGCGTCCTCACGTTTTAGAAGAGTTAATATAAAACTCACTTCGGAGGTTCCTTCTCTATTCTTTGTCTTTTTTACTGCTTTCTTTATCGCTTTCTTTGTGTGCATTAGATAATAGAGCCATGTAGATATTTAAATTCTGCAAGTAGATCAAATAATAAGGTAAAAATGTATTTTCTTTAAGTGTTTATTTTTTAAGTTAGTCCATCATAGGGAACCCGAAAGGGGCGTTGTGGGGGTGCTAACACCTTCCCCACACGTAACTAACTCCCTTACCCGACTCTGGTTGTAATGGCCAAAGTTAGTTTTTTTTTAAAACCACTGCCTTTTTCTTTTTTACCTTTTTCAAGTGTTTAAGGTTAAAACACTGATGGCGACTCCTCAAACCTATTCGAAAACCTCGCCTTTAGGTCCAGCCCGATTATTGGACGACCTAAAGGCGTTGAACCGTTTCTTTCAAAGAAAACGTGAGTCATTTCAAAACCATCGCATCGCTCCGACTGCCTCTTCTGACAGCAGCGATAGGGGACCTTCGTTATACTTGTCAAATCCATGATGGGGAAGGAACCATTATACCGAAGTGGGTATAGCACTTCGCAAAGCGTAAGCTTTAAGGATGATACCAAAGTCATTGTCTTAAGGCATATCTATCCCACATCAATTATTCATTTTTAATAAAAACCCTAATTCATTATGTACTCTAGAAAGTGGTTGGTCTTCTTCCTATCCTCACTCCCGCGCGAAAAGCCAAGAGGATGGAACAATTAGAAGAGCAAAATCACAAGCTCACCGCTGATCTTAACTCCATGAAAGAACAACTGGCACAACTAATGGAGTTAATGTGTCAGCAGAACATACACAAGGAGAACCCTCACAGTCACCATGCCTCACATCATGAGGAAGAAGGGGGTTCCGACCATGAGCCTGAGAAGGGAGCTCACGTACAGCCCGAAGTGAGGGCAGTAATCATCCAAACTCTTGAAGTTTCCAAGCAATAGATTTCTGCCCTCAAAGAGAGGTTAAGGGCTGTGGAGGGGCATAATTTTGATGTTAAAGAAGCGGCCGACATGTGCCTTTTTAAGAATATCCAATTTCCCCCCAAATTCAAGGTTCCAGATTTGCCAAAGTACATGGGAATGACTTGTCCCAAGAGCCATCTTACAATGTACTGCCATAAGATGGCTCCATATGTCGATAATGAGGAGCTCCTGATCCATTATTTTCAGGAGAGCTTGACCGATTCGGCCTTGAACTGGTTGGTATATGAAACTAGAGGGGGGGCAAGTCCAAAATTGGAAACAGCTGGCAGAGGCCTTCCTTCGTCGCTACAAATATAATATCGATCTAGCCCCAGATAGGTCATATCTACAAGCTTTGAGTAAGAAAAACGACGAACCCTTCAAGGCATATGCTCAGCGTTGGAGGGAGTTGGCTGCCCAAGTAGAGCCTCTGCTATCAGATAAGGAAACCATATCCTTGTTCATCAATTCGTTAACGGGTCCCTATTATGATAAGGTGATAGGGAGCATGTCGAATATGTTTACGGATGTGGTAACCATCGGCGACAGAGTGGAGCAAGGACTGAAGAGTGGGAGGATCGCACAACCTTCCTCATCCAATGTCCCGTTCAAAAAGTTCCTTAGCAAGAGGGAGGAGAAAAGCATGAATTTCATCAACCTTGCTACTCCTTCTTCCTCTTCACAACCAGCTAGGCAGTCAAGGAATCAAGAGAGAAAATTTACTCCCCCTCCAACATCCTATGGGAGTCTGGTGAAAAAGCTGTTAGAGGCCAACCTCCTAGTATGTGTCCCTTCGAAGAGGATGGATCAACCCTACCTTGATTGGTATAAGCCGAACAAAAAATGTGATTACCACTCAAGCGCTCCTGGGCATTCCGTGGAGAATTGTATGACCTTGAAGTATAAGGTCCAAAAGTTGTTGGATGCCAGGTGGATTACCTTCGACGCTCCCGCTCCTAATGTTGATACCATGCCTCTATCACAACCAGAATAGTGGGGTTGGATAAGAGAAGGCCAGCTAATTAGGCTCCTCATATTTTTAAGCTTTCTGCATCTCTCGCGATCCCCGCACGTGGCCGCGAGATCTTTGATTAAAAGGGCTTTGTAAATATTTCTCCTTTATCAATACAATTAGGCATTTGCATAAACATTCATATTCTTTTGATTCTTTTCTCCCTCATTATTATTTCAAAATAAATGATAATAAAATCTAAGCTTAAGCTTAAACAGAACCAAATAAAAATAATCATGTCTATGATGGATGACTCTCCGTGGGATCCAAAAGCTGAAGGCGAATGGACCGAGTTAGACAATGAGGAGGGGGACCATTTCCCCGGACATGCATAGGCTGCTAAAAAAGGAGAAGCTCGATCTATATGGCCCTGCTAGGAAGAAACTAAGGCCATTGATTTGGGGGGCAAAAAGATGATAGGAAAGGAATAAGTATTAATACCTAAATCAATGATAAACGTTAGGGAAGGTTTGGTACAACTATTAAAGGAGTATATGGATGCATGTGCATGGTCCTACCATGACATGCCAAGATCTCATAATTTAACATCATGACTCCTAAAATAAATGGTGCAGTGGGGGCAACCAATAAGAACATTAAGACGATCATCCGGAACATGGTCTAAACCTACAAGGATCGTTACCCTCTACCCTTCATAAGATATCTAACATCTGTACGAACCTCCACGAGAGTTACTCTATTCTCCCTTACATATGGTATGGAGGCCATACTCCCAAAAGAGGTCGAGATACCTTCCTTGACAAGTTACCATGGAAGCAAAACTGACAAAAGCTTAATGGGTCCAAAGTCAATGCAACCACTCAAACCTAATCAAAGAAGAACGATTAGACGCCATATGTCGAGGACAAGCCCACCAAAAGAAGATAAAAGGGCTTACAACAAAACAAGGTCAAACCCCATATTTAACATGAGGGGGAATTTAATGGTAAACAAATTGCTTCTGGCCCAAAAAGACAAAATAGGAAAATGGGCGGAAAATTACGATTAAACAAGTTTTCATGGGAAGAACTCTCACCCTCACTGACATGGATAAAAAAAGAACTTTGACACCCAGTCAACTCTGATACGGTGAAGAAGTATTATGCTTGAAGGGCATTGCTCATGACCTGCCAGGATGAAAACCCACAAAGGGCATCCTGGGCAAAAGTTAGGGTTCACTCGCCTCACTAGGATACGTCCTAGGCAGAATTTAGAGGTTTTTCCAAAAAAAAAGGAAGAAAAGGGGAAGAAGAGAAGAAAGAAAAATCCCCTAAGAGTAATGGTTGCCTTAGTCGAAAACCGAATGGCAACTAAGGTCACACCATTCCAGAAGCAAGCAGCCTTGTATAGTCTTCACTCCGGGCTCGGACATCTCAACTAAGGCAATTAGGAGAACCAGGGGGGCAGATATCATAAGACATGATTGTTGAAGCCCATATAGTGTAGCCAACTTGGGATAATCGTTCTTCTAAATTCCATTTGTAATCCTTCTGCGAAAATAATAAACCTTTGCTCATACATATCAATAAAATTCTCATGCATTTAATTTCTCTTGACCATTTTATGAAATTGCCTCTACATTGATAAATCATAAATATGTGCAAAGTCATATTGTCAAGGTCTTTTCATGCATCATAAACAAGGAAGCATTGAAAAAGAAAAAGAAAAATAAAGATAAAAAGAATGATGTCTGCTAGGAGATTATTAGGCAAAAATTAGGGTAGCCTGCTAGATTGAAAACCCACAAAGGGCGGTCTAGGAAAACATTAATGCACTCATAAAAAGGAAAAAGCCCGCTAAGATATCCTAGGCAAAATTAAGGCAGCCTGCTAGATCAAAAACCCCAAAAGGACGGTCTAGGCAAAAGATAGGGCTTAATAAAAAGAAAACGAATAAAGGAAGAGTCCATCAGCATAATCATGAAAGTCCAGCAGGAGAATGCCAGTTACTTTTCTAGATGCATCAAATAAAAATAGATTGCATTTAAGGCATCCACAAAAGTAGTTGCACAAAACGACTTTGTCAAAATCAAAAAACAAAAAATAAAAATCGCCTCAGATAAATAACAAAAAACGAAAAGTATTCATGCATACAAGGAGACTAGCTTCATGTTTGTTTGAAAATAGGAAGCACTCAAAACAAGTCTCCAAATAAAGCTCCCCTCAAGAAAATGGAGCAAGTCGTCAATAATCAAGCGTCTCAAGCAGAACAAGAGCTTCCAAAGCCAAAGCTCCAACCATCTTCCTTCTACCCAATAAAAAGAAGACACATCAGACAAGAAAAGCCGACAGAAAGACTCAGTTATCCCCAAACGGATCCCTACTTACTCTAGAGGAAGAAAACCAAAAATATTACCCCAAGGTTCAACATCGCAACCACATGAGTCAGCAGACATACTCACCCATTCTCCACCACATTCATCAAAGGAGAATAAAGGCCACGAAAAATGTCCATCACCCAAAGCAATCAAGGAGGCAAACCTCCATACCCTCAAGGGTCCACCAAAAAGAAGAAAAATTATGCGTGCATAAAAGAAACTAAAAAGTAAAAAGGCACACATATTATCCCCACAAAGAAGCCAAATTTCAAAATCGCGAGAAAAAATAGATAAAATCGTGGAAAAAGGAGAAATTGAAATCCTAATCAATACCCAAGTGGGTCACCTTAGAATAAAGAATCCAAAAGGAGGAATCGAAAATTCTATTCCCCCTAACGGAATAAGAGCATCACAAAAGCCAGCTAGCACCTATATCAATCAAGGAGCCAAGACTCCATCCCCCAGGGGGCAAACCAAAATCAGATCCCCAGGAAGGAAATCAATCCCCGGTGGATCATCAAAAAAGAGAAAACATCATCCCCAGTGAGCCTACTACAAAGGCAGTTTACAAATTCACATCCTCAGAGAGTCGCTTGCCTGCGCATAGGCAAGACCTGGCGGGCAAAGAGCCAGCAACCCCAAGTGGAATATCAGCCTATTCAGAGGCAAAATAGTGCAAACACTAAAGTCTTCAATTCAAATGAAGCATCTGCCTACTCAAGAGGCATCGTCAAAATTAACAAATCCCCAGTGGATTCCTGCCTATCTAAGAGGCATTCATCCCCAACAATCACACAAGCTGGATGACAGTTGGAAAAATCCAATCCCCAGCAGTCAAGAAGCTGGATGGCTAAAGAAAGAGCCAAAAGCAAATAATCCCTGGCATACCGGATGACTACAACAAAAAGTCAAGCAAAAAATCTTCAAACAAAAATTACTCCCCATGGAATCAGCGCATGAACAAGATCAGTAAGTCGCTATTACATCAGTTCAAACCAAGTCTTTCAGAAGAGGACTTCAAACCGGATGGGGGTTTATACTCATCGAGTCTTACAGAAGGGGACTCCGACCAAGTCTTTTAGAAGAGGACTTCAAACCAGATGGGGGTTTATACTCATCAAGTCTTACGAAAGGGGGCTCCAACCAAGTCTTTCAGAAAAGGACTTCAAACCCAATGGGGGTTCATACCCATTAACCACACATCTATCATCTAAAGGGTCAGCTTCCACAACATGAAAGTATCCTGAAGTCAAAAAATCTACATGCACTTACATCAGCCAAAGGGTCAGCTACCGCGTCAAAGGAGCATCTTGAGTGTAGACCACAAATCTTGCCCAACCTCAAAATAAAGAGCGGAAGACTTCCGTTCGAAGATGGGCAAGGCCTTAAAGGTCCCTAGGATTGACCAATAGGCTCCATATTAGAATATGAAGGATTTTTGTACATAAAAAATAAAAAATTCCACGCAAAGGGTCGAGACCGCCATCTCGCGACTCGCTAAAGGCGAAACTGTTGTCTCGTTTAGCGAGACCGCCATCTCGCCACTCGCCAAAGACGAGACCGCCTTTGCTTTTGACGAGATCGCCTTATCACCACTTGGCAAAGGCGAGATGGCGGTCCCAAAAGTCGAGACGGCAGTCCCGACCTTGTCAAACGAGACGACGGTTCCGACCTGACAGGTGCGAATTCTATAAAAGGGGGGATTCTCCTCGTTTTCACAACCTTCTACAACTTTTCCAATTGCATACTTCTCAAAATACTCTCTTAGGACCCCTCTGAAGCATTTCTAGAGTCTTAGAGTTCTTAGGAAGCATTCTAAAGTGCTGTGAGAGAAGAGCGAGCATCATTGTAGAGCGTGGGGTTTTCCAAACAGCGCCCTTTTCAAGAATATTTTATAAAAATCTTTCTTCGAAGGTTCTTTCATATCCCTTATTCTATTTTATCACTTTTATACTTTCTCTGTGCATTAGTTATTAAGGGCCATGTAGTCAATAATTTAAATTTTGCAACGAATAAATAAGGGTAAAAGCGTAGTTTTAATGTTCTTATTTCTTTATGAAAACAGTCCATCATAGGGAACTCGAAAGGGACATCATGGGGAAGCTAATACCTTTCCCACACGTAACTAACTCCCTTACCTAACTCTAGTTGTAATGACCAAAGTTTGTTTTCTTAGAAACCATCGCCTTCTTTTCCTTTTCCAATGTTTTTGATAAAATTATTGGTGGCAACTCCTCGAACCTTTTCAAAAACCTCGCTTTTTGGTCCAGCCCGGTTATCAGACAACCTAAAAAGCGTTGAACCAAACTTTAAAAAACGTGAGTCAACAAAACCATCGCGTCGCTCCGACCGCCTCTTTTGACGGTGGTGACAAATGACGACTCCACTGGGGAAGCTAGAGAGTTGATCCCATTTAGTGATGGACTATTTTGAGAAATAAAAACTAGAAATTACGCTTTTACTCTTCCTTATTTTATAACATGCTTTACTCTTTGGCTTTAATAACTATTGTATGTTTACTTTATGCAATTGTTTGAAATAACAACTATACACAAACCCTTGCACACAACAGTTCCCCTTATACCCGAGGGTAAGTGGATAACCTTAGGGAGTGGGTGGCATTGTACGATTTGCCGTAGTGAGGGCCATGAGCCCACCGGTATGGTCGAAAACCACCACTCAAGGTGATAACCTTTCTCTTTTGGCCCAAAGACTGACAAGGCCCTAGTGCCATGCATGGTCTGAAGGTTGGGAGAGTGGGGACCCTATAATGGGAGCACCTTGGGGGCCTGACCTTGGTGAGGATATTTAGAACTACCCTAAATATGCACTCTTCTGCAGGATACCCCTACCTCGTGATAAAAATGTCGTCCTACTGTTCGCAGATGAGTGAATTATTTGTTGCATTTGTTTTTTGCATAGCATAATCATACAATAGTAAAATAAAAAAAAAATCTCCCAAAAACCTTTTCACAATAAACACCCTTATCTCGGATAGTTTGCCTTTTAGCTAGCCTGGTTTCAGGTTCTTTGTAAGCTAAGTAGCCACGCAGACCGATAGAAGAGATAAAAGGTTAAAAAAATAAAATAAATCAAATAAACCAAATAAAAAATGGGACCCTGTTCATAAGCATGAACATCCATATAGGTAGTTTCTCTTCCCTTTTGAAAAAATACAAAAAACCAAACACTATCATGCATCATGTAGAAAATAAACACATGATAATGTTTAGGAAAAACAAACACTTGCATGCATGCCCACATTAACAACATATTCATAGCATGCATTTTTAGTTTCTAGAAAACTGGAGGGGTCCAGTAGACAGTTGAAGAAAGTGGACATTCCTGGTATCATGTAGAGAAGATAGAACGTTTGTGTGCATTGATGCCACCTAAGGTTTGCTTTGACTTCAAAAATACGTATGGACGGATTCTCGACTTATTGAAGATCTGTGTCGACCCCATCTTCATCAGGGTTTTAATCCATTTTTGGAACTCCAGTCTGCACTGCTTCAAATTTCCACAATTTGGTCTGGTACCAACTTTGGAGGAATATGAGATAATGTTGAGATGGCCCAAATCAGTCGGGGTCCATATTCGTTACGAAGCATATATTCCTATCGCCAAAGTCGCTGCCATCATCTAATTGTCGCTTCATCAGACTGCCCTGATAGCAAAAGGGAATATCCAGGGTTCGAAAGTTGCAATGTTAGAAGACCATCTGTCCTCTTTGGCTGATAAGGCAGATTGGTTTGCTTTTAACAAAACCCTGGCTCTGATTGTGTTTGGGACTATACTTTTCCCCTTTCACCTCGACACAGTAGATCAAGCCATTATGGACGCCTTTTTCGCCTGGGTTGTGCACTCGAAGAGTCCCTTGTCTGCACTTCTTTTTTACACCTTGCTTTCGGTTGAATTCTGTCACCAAAAGCAAGGCAGAACACTCAGATGCTGCTCTTTGCTACTATTCGTGTGGGGTATCATGCACTTCTATGCCTCTAGCCACATGGGGATGTTCCCCGATCCTTTGAAGAGCTTCTCGAAAATCCCTCTCCACCAACGTCTAACCATGGAGTGGAAGGTCGAGTTGGAACAATGGAATGTCAATCGCTTATCTTGGGCATGTCCTTGGTTCCGACCTGGCCCTATTGTCGCCGCCGTAAAAAAGAAGAGAGGCGGTCGGAGCGACGCGATGGTTTCGACCCTCTTGTTTTCGCGTTTTTTATGGGTGGTTACAA
Source organism: Sphenostylis stenocarpa (assembly GCA_963425845.1). NCBI lineage: Eukaryota > Viridiplantae > Streptophyta > Magnoliopsida > Fabales > Fabaceae > Sphenostylis > Sphenostylis stenocarpa. Next base: position 55,516,607 of record OY731403.1, read on the forward strand.
CGCCTTTAGGTTGTTCGATAACCAGGCTAACCTAGGGGCGAGGTTTTCGAAAGGTCGTCCTTGGGTTGTCCGATAACCGGGCTAACCCAAGGACTAATTTTTGAAGGGTTCTGTGGAGTCGCCACCGATGTTTTTACCGGAAACATCGGAAAAGGAGTTTAAAAGGCGCTGGTTTTCGAAAAACCAACTTTGGTCATTAGAACCAGAGTTGTGTAAGGGAGTTAGTTACGCGTAAAGGAAGTGTTAGTTCCTTTACGACGCCCCTTTTGGGTTCCCTATGATAGGCCAGCTATTTTGTTAATAAATAAACTGGAAAAACACGTTTTTGCCCTTTTATTTTGCGGATTTTAAAACTATGACTACATGGCCCTAATCTATTGCATAATTTAAAATTAAAGCAGTAAAAGTGGAGAGGGAGAGTTTAAACCTCCGAAGCAAGCTTTCTTTTTATTTCTTTTAAAAAAGAGGGTGCTTTGTGGCAGCCCTTCACTCTACACAGTGCTGGAAACTTTTCTAGACGCCGAAAAACACTCACAAAGGCACTCAGAAACTCCGAAAATGTGTTAGAGGGATTCTAGAGAGAGGTTTTAGAGAGAAGGGAGAGCAAAAGCTGTGTGGTGTGTGGAAATGAGGGGAGGGAGCCCCTATTTATAGGTTTTCGCGCCTGACAGTGGCGAGACCGCCGTTCTCGTCTGACAGGGTCGAGACCACCGTCTCGCAAAACGAGACTGCCGTCTCGCCATGCCAAAGTGGCGAGAACGCCGTCTGGAAAAGCGAGACCGCCGTCTCGCCATTCGCAGGTGGCGAGACCGCCGTCTCGCCAAATGAGACGGTGGTCTCGCCATTTGCGTGAGGCGAGACGGCGGTCTCGTCCCAAAATGAGGAGAAACTTTATTTTTGTGCCGAAAATCCTTCCTATCCTAGTATTGGGCCTAATAGTCTCTCCTAGTGGCTTGTTAGGCTTCGTCCATCTTCGAATAGGAGGTCTTCTACTCTTTATTTGCAGGTAGGGCAAGATTTGGGGTCTACACCTATCCTCATCAAATGTGGAGATTATCTAAGCGTACCATTAGTAGGTCTCAGATGTTGCATAGCTTATTTTCCAAAAGTGGCTATGAGACAACTCATGAGAACCCAAACCGCGCTATCACGGGAAGAGCTCGGAGGACTGTTGTCGCCGCCATCTGAAAGAGAGAGGCGGTCGGAGCGACGCGATGGTTTTTTTTTACCCTCTTTTTTGCGTTTTTTATGGGTGGTTACAACGCTTTTAGGTTGTCCAATAACCGGGCTAACCTAGGGGCGAGGTTTTTGAAAGGTGTCCTTGGGTTGTCCGATAACCGGGCTAACCCAAGGATTTATTTATTTTGGGTTCTATGGAGTCGCCACCGACATTTTTACCGGAAACATCGAAAAAGGTTTTTGAAAGGCGTTGGTTTTCGAAAACCAACTTTGGTCATTAGAACCAGAGTTGGGTAAGGGAGTTAGTTACGTGGTAAAGGAAGTATCAGTTCCTTTACTACGCCCCTTTCGGGTTCCCTATGACAGGCCAGCTTTTATTGTTAATAAATAAACCAGAAAATATGCTTGTGCCCCTTTTTATTATGCGGAATTTAAAGTGATGACTACATGGCCCTAATCTATTGCATAATTAAAATTAAAGCGTTAAAAGTAGAGAGGGAGAAATTAAACCTCCGAAGCAAGCTTTTTATATTTCTTTAAAAGAAATGGGTGCTTTTTGGCAGCCCTTCACTCTACAAGACGCCGGAAACTCTTCTGGACGTCGAAAAAATGCTCTCAAAGACACTCAGAAACTCTGGAAATGCGTCGGAGGGTTTCTAGAGAGAAGGCAGAGCTAATGCTTGAGGTGTGTGGAAATGAGGGGGGGAGGACCCCTATTTATAGGTTTTCGTGCTGTCAGGTGGCGAGACCGCCGTTCTCGTCTGACAGGGTCGAGACCGCTGTCTCGTCCAACGAGACCGCCATCTCGCCCTGTCAAACGCAGCGAGACCGCCGTCTCGCCCTTCGCAGGTGGCGAGACCACCGTCTCGTCAAGCGATACGGCAGTCTCGCCACTTGCATGAGGCGAGACGGCGGTCTCGTCCCAACAAGGCGAGAAAACTTATTTTTTGGTACAGAAACTCCCTCCTATCCTAGTATGGGGCCTAATAGTCTCTCCTAATGGCTTGTTAGGCTTCGTCCATCTTCAAATAGGTCTTCTGCTCTTTATTTGGAGGCCGGGCAAGATTTGGGGTCTACAGCTGCCCCCCCTTTACCCGATCAGTCGACTGCCGGCCTTTTGTGCCAAGGTGATCGACTGGAGGGTAAAGGAGTTGACCCTCTTGCCCGGTTGCCCTTTAGATACTCCGTCTTTGCGGCGGGTGATCCTCTGGGGAAATGTTGTGTTGTGCGCTTCTGGGATGCTCCTTTGACGCGATAGCTGACCCCTTCAGCTGATGAGTACGAACCCTCATCTGGTTTGACGAGTATGAACCCTCGCCCGGTAAGCCCCCTTCTGTAAGTCCTGATGAGTACACACCCCCATCTGGTGTTTGACGAGTATGAACCCCCGTCTGGTAAGCCCCCTTTTGTAAGGCCCGATGAGTACACACCCCCATCTGGTGTTAAGCCTCCGGATGCTCCATCTTGCGGTAGCTGATCCTTTGGTTGTGGTGGTGGCTTACTGATTCTAGCTCATGCGCCGGCTCTCTGGGGAGTGATTTCTGGTAAATGTACTTGGACCTTTTTGAATGGTCATCTGGACTGTGCCGAGGATTTTGTGGGTGCTCATCCAGCTTGCTTGTTTGCTGGGGATTCGTTGTTTTTTTATTTTTGGTGGTGACTATCTGACTCTTGCTGGCTGGTCGGATGAGTCTTGTTTTTTGTTCGACTCTGATTTGGTAGTCGAAATCTTGTTGGTTGAGGTGATGTCTTGTCTTAATCCTGCCTTTTTCTCGCGGTTTTATCTCTTTTTTCTCGCGATTTAGGATTTTGACTTTTCTTATTGAGCGTATGCTTTTGCTTTTTTTTTTTTTCAAAGTTTTTTTCTTTGTTCTACGCTAGCTTTTTCCTTTCCCTTTGTTGAGCCCTTGATGGTTTTTGTGTTGCCTTCATGGATCCTTTTGGGGATGACCAAGCCTTTCCGTCGGCTTTTCTTTTATGACGTTGGATGATCGTAGCCTCCTTTATTGGGTAGAAAAATGATGATTGGAGCCTTTGATTTCTAACAGCTCCTTATTTTGATGGGTCGCTTGATTGACGACTAGCTCTGCCTTCTTGGGGGCATTATTTGGAGAGTTGGTCTTGATGATCCTGTTTTCAATCACAACTATGGAGCTAATCTCCTTAAATGTATGAATGCTTTTCATTTTGAAGTAATTTCTTTTATTTTTTGAGAAAGTCATTTTGTGCGACCACTTGTGTGTGGATGCTATTGATGCAAGTTGTTTTAGTTTGAGAGCATTTTTAGAAAGTGATTGGTACTTTCTTTTTCTTTTTTGTTCTATTCTTTTGTACTTTTTGTTTTAACCCTATCTTTTGCCTAGATCGCCCTTTGCGGGTTTTCGATCTAGCGGGTTTTGATTTTCTTGCCTGAGGTATTTTGGTGGGCTTCTTTTATTTTATTTTATATGAAAGCCTTATCTTTTGCCTAGACCGCCCTTTGCGGGTTTTCGATCTAGCAGGCTGCCTTGTACTTTTTGCTTGACCCGGTGTCATTCGTCTCGTTTTTATGCTTTCTTCAATTGCTTGTTTTATGCATGCTCATATTTCATTAATACAGAGGCATCCACACAAATAGGTAATAGAGAAGGAAAGACAATTTTATTGATATAAACAGATGGTTTATTTTTACATGGGGATTTACAAAAGAATTTGTAAGCAAGGCTGGCCAGGGTTGGCTAAACTGTATGAGGGTGTCACAATCATATATGTGATCTTTGTTTCCCCATTTTTCCCGGTTACTTCAATCGAGATGCTCGAACCCGGAGTGAAGACTATGCAAAGTCTGCTTGCTTTTGTGAAGGTATTACCTTAGTCGCCTTTGCGGTTTTTGGCTAAGGTAATCATTGCTCTCTTTTTGTTTGTGTTTTTTTTTTTTTTAAATCTCTAATTTTTGCCTAGGACGTGTCCTAGCGAGGAATGTAGACCCTATCTTTTGCCCAGGACGCTCTTTGCGAGTTTTCATCCTGACGGGTCATGAGCAATGTCTTTAGGCGTAATATTTTTTCACCGCATCCGAGTTGATAGGGTATCGGAGTTCCTCTCCATCCATATTGGTGAGGATGAGAGCCCCTCCTGAGAAGGCTCGCTTGACCACAAAGGGTCCTTCGTAGTTTGCTGTCCATTTCCCGATTTTGTCTTTTTGGGCTGGAAGCAGTTTCTTTATCACCAGATCCCCTTCTTGGAAAGTGCGAGGATTGACCTTCTTGTCATAGGCTTTCTTGATCTTCCTTTGATAAGCTTGCCCCCGACATATGGCGTCCAACCGTTTTTCTTCGATTTGGTTCAACTGATCGTACCGATTTTGGACCCATTCAGCTTCTGTCAAATTGGCTTCCATGACAACTCGTAAGGAGGGTATTTCGACCTCTACTGGTAGTATGGCTTCCATACCGTATACGAGGGAAAACGGGGTAGCTCCTGTGGACATTCGTACCGTCGTTCGGTAGCCATGTAAGGCAAAGGGAAGCATTTCATGCCAATCTTTGTAGGTCACAACCATTTTCTGGATGATTTTCTTGATATTCTTATTGGCTGCCTCTACTGCACCATTCATCTTTGGTCGGTACAGGGAGGAATTGTGGTGCCGAATTTTGAAGTCTTGACATAATTCCTCCATCATTTTATTATTGAGGTTGGTCCCATTATCAGTAATGAGCTTATGAGGGATGTCGTGCCGACATATAATGTTTTTCTTGATGAAGGTGGTCACCACTTTCCGAGTTACATGCGCATATGATGCCGCCTCAACCCACTTGGTGAAGTAGTCAATTGCTACCAGGATGAAGTGATGGCCGTTAGACGCTTTGGGTTCAATGGGTCCGATGACATCCATGCCCCACATAGAGAATGGCCATGGTGTAGCCAGGTTACTGAGAGGTGTGGGCGGCACATGAATATTATCAGCATAGACTTGGCACTTATGACACTTCTTAGCATACTGGTGACAATCAGCTTCCATTGTGGACCAAAAATACCCTGCCTGAGGATTTTCTTTGCCATGACATGCCCGGGTGCGTGGGTTCCAAAAGCTCCTCTGTGGACTTCTTTTATCAAGGTTTGGGCCTCTTCTTGATCCACACACCTTAAGAGAGTGGAGTCGGGGCTCTTTTTGTAGAGGGTTTCTTCAATCAACGTGAACCCTATGGCCCTCTTGCGAATGGTTCTCTTGTCATTGTCGTTGATTCCCTCGGGATATTCGCCCCTCATGAGGTACTGCTTGATATCATGATACCAGGGGTTTTGATCACGCTCGCCATTTACTGCCATGCAGAAAGCTTGCTTGTCATGCAGCTTAACTTGAATAGTTGGCATCTCATGTTCTTGATCTAGGGCAAACATGGATGCTAGGGTGGCCAGGGCGTCTGCAATTTGATTGTCCTCCCGAGGGATGTACTGGAAGGTGACACTTTTCATTCTTGAGACCAAGTCCTGGATGTGCTCTAGATATGGGATTAGTTTGGAGTTTCGGGTTTCCCATTCACCTTTAAGTTGGTAGATGACAAGGGATGAATCACCAAATATTTTGAGCTTAGTGACCCCATGATCTAAAGCCGCTCGGATCCCTAGCGCACATGCTTCATATTCGGCCATGTTGTTGGTGCAATCGAAATTAAGCCTGGCCGTTACAGGAATGTGTTTCTTTTCGGGGGATATCAAAATAGCTCCTACCCCGTGTCCAAGCATGTTTGAGGCCCCATCGAAAAACATAGTCCATGCTTCTTCTTTGGTCTCTTCGTGTTCGATATGCATAATATGCTCATCAGGAAAGTCATCTTGTAAGGACTGATATTCATTTGTTGATCCGTGGGCTAGATAATCCGCTAGGGGACTTCCTTTAATAGCTTTCTGGGTGACATGAATGATATCAAATTCTGAGAGGAGAACTTGCCACCTAGCTATTCTTCCAGTTGAAATGGGCTTTTCAAAGAGGTATTTAATTGGGTCCATTTTGGAGACCAACCATGTTGTATGCCGAGCCATGTACTGTCTGAGACGTTAAGTGACCCACACCAATGCGCAACAGGTTTTTTCGAATGGTGTATAGCGGGTTTTGTAGTCTAGAAATTTCTTACTGAGATAGTAAATGGCTCGTTCCTTTTTCCCGGTTTCATCATGTTGGCCGAGCACACATCCCATGGACTCTTCAAGTATTGATAAATATAGGATGAGTGGTCTCCCTTCAACGGGTGGTACCAATACTGGCGGATTGGTTAAACAAGTTTTGATTTTATCGAACGCTTGTTGGCATTCTTCATTCCACACCGTTGGCTGGTTTTTGCGCAACAGTTTAAAGATGGGGATACATTTATCCGTTAACTGAGTGATGAAACGGGCAATGTAATTAATTCGGCCTAGGAAACCTCTGACCTCCTTTTCTGTGCTTGGTGGAGGCATTTCCAAAATTGCCTTCGTTTTATCGGGGTCCACTTCGATTCCTTTTTTGCTGACGATGAACCCTAGGAGCTTTCCTGATCGTACTTCGAAAGTACATTTTGCCGGGTTCAGTTTGAGCTGATATTTTCGGAGTCGGTCAAAGAGCTTTTTGAGGTATTGAATGTGGTCCATTTCGTTTCTGGACTTGGCAATCACGTCATCCACATATACTTCTATTTCCTTGTGGATCATGTCATGGAACAGCGTGACCATATTTCCTTGTGGATCATGTAATGTCCGAACAGCATTACACGATAGCAAAAGGTACCCCATGGTGTGATAAAGGAGGTTTTTTCTCTATCCTCAACGGCCAACTTGATTTGGTTGTACCCCGCATACCCATCCATGAAGGAATACAGCGTGTTGGTAGTGGTATGATCTACTAGCGTGTCTATGTGTGGTAGGGGAAAATCATCTTTTGGACTTGCTCGATTGAGGTCCCTATAATCCACACATACCCTGACCTTCCCGGTCTTTTTAATGACGGGTACTATGTTGGCCAACCATTCTGGGTATTTGGATACTACAAGGAAATTTGCATCTAACTGCCTTTGCACCTCCTCCTTTATCATTAAGGACCAGTCCGGTTTGATCCTCCTAAGTTTTTGTTTCACAGGTCGAAACCCCTCTTTTAACGGCAACCTATGCTCTACTATGCTCGTGTCGAGCCCAGGCATGTCATGATAAGACCAAGCAAACACATCCATATACTCCTTTAGAAGTTGTATCAATTCTTCCCTTATGCTACCTTTTATTTGGGTGCCGATGTTCACCTTTTTCTCCTCATCCTCTTTTCCCAAATTAACGGTTTCTGTTTCCTCCTGGTGCGGTTGTATGATGCGTGTTTCCTTTTCCAGCATTCTTTGCATATCCGGAGAAATGGTCTCCTGCTCACTGTCGGACCCGACCCATTCGCTCTCCGTTTCTGGGGTCCACAGAGATTCATCAATCACAGACATGATGTGTTTTAGGTTTTGTTTTAGTCATAGATTTTATTATTCAATTTATTTTTGAAAGAATAATAAATAGAAGAGGGAAAAGAATGAATATGACAAAATGCCTCGTGTATTAATGAAGATGAGAATGTATGTACAAGCCCTTTTAATCAAAATTCCTGCGGCCACGGGCGGGGACCGCAGGAGATACAGAGAAAAGCTTAATAAAAGACACCCTAAGGGCTGATCCTCTTAGTCCTCCCTCTCTGCTACTCCGGCTTGGCTAGAGGTTTGACATCCGTGTTGGAAGCAGAGGCATCAAAGGTTATCCAACCAGCATCGATTAATTCCTGGACCTTATACTTCAAGGTCAAACAGTTGTCAGTTGAATGCCCTGGTGCATCCGAGTGGTAGCTGCATTTTTCATTGGGCTTGTACCATTCGGGATAGGGAGGCTCCAGCTGCTTCTTGGGAGGAACACGTGCCAGGAGGTTGGCTTCCAACAGCTGGGGCAGCAGCTTTGCGTATGAGGTGGGGATAGGAGTGAACTTCCTCTCCTTTCTTCGTGGCTACCGCTCTGTCTGAGAGGTGGAGGAAGGGGTTGCGAAATTAATGGCGTGCACGACCTCCTCCTTCTTTTTGAAGGGCTTCTTGAATGAGGTGCCAGAAGGAGAAGGTCGCGCTATTTTTCCACTCCTCAGCCCTTGCTCCACTCTTTCCCCCACAGTGACTATGTCTGAGAAAAGGTTGGAGGTACTGGCTATTGCCTTGTCGTAGTACGCTCCAGTCAGTGAATCGATGAACATAGCCACTATCTCCTTGTCATTCAAAGGAGGCTCTATTTGGGCCGCCATTTCCCTCCACCTTTGGGCGTACGCTTTGAAAGATTCGTCGTCCCTTTTGCTTAGGGTCCTGAGATCTGACCTGTTGGGGGTCAGATCGATGTTGTAGCGGTAACGACGGAGAAAAGTGTCAGCCAACTGTTTCCAGTTCTGGACCTGCCCTCTCTCTAGCTGCATATACCAGTTGAGAGTTGTGTCCGCCAGACTCTCCTGGAAGCAGTGGATCAGGAGTTTTTCGTTGTCAGCATGGGCGGCCATCTTACGGCAATACATCGTAAGATGGTTCTTTGGGCAGGTCATCCTGGCATACTTGGGGAAGTCCGGGATCTTGAATTTGGGAGGGAAGTGGATGTTCTTCACTAGGCACATGTCCGCCACCTCCTTGACGTCAAAGTTGTGCCCTTCGACTGCCTTGAGCCTCTCTTCCAAGGCAGAGAGTTATTGTTTGGATACTTCTGGAGTAAGGATGCGTGCAGTCTTAGCATCCTTCTCATCATAGAAGTATTCTTCTTCGTCCTCCTCATGGGGAGGGACGTGTTCAACTTGGCCTTCGCCCTTATTCTGACCCTGGCATACGACCTCCATCAGTTGAGCCATTTGCTCGCGGAGAGTATTGACCTCCGCAGTGAGCTTTCGGTTTTGCTCTTCCAAGTTTTCCATCGCTCTTGCCTTTTGTGCTTGAGTGCGGACGTGGAGAGGACCAACCACTTTCTAGAATGCCCGGAAGAAATTTATTAATGCATGTTGAGTGTTTGAACTACAATGAATATGCTTATGCATGAGAGATTCTGTTTGAATGATGCTGCATGCGCTCTCGCTTTTTATTTTCTCTCTTGGTTTTTATTCACTCATGGTATGATGTAATATGAATGTTTTGACTTTGTCAGAAGTTTATTTATTTTTTGGTATTTTGGTATTTTGATTTTTTTATTTGATGTTTATTTGTTTATTTTATAGCCTTTTATCTCTTTTGTCGGAACTGCGTGGCTACTTAGCTTGCAAAGAACCTGAAACCAGGCTAGCTAAAAGGCAGACTGTCCGAGATAAAATATGGCTTTATGTGAAAGAATATTTAGCGTCCCTTATCTCTTCTGTCGGAACTACGTGGCTACTTAGCTTACAAAGAACCTGAAACCAGGCTAGCTAAAAGGCAGACTGTATGAGATAAGGGTGTTTATATGCGAAAAATATTTTTTGGTTTTTGTTTCTTTTTTGTTTTGTTTTGTTGTTTGTTTATGCTATGCAACATACAAATGCAACAATCATATGCACACACAATTTGATCATCCCCGAACCGGCGAGATTTCGTTTTTATCACGAGGTAGGGTTTTCCTGCAGAAAAGTGCATTGGCAAGGGTTGGTTCTAACTGTTCTCACCAGGCTAAGGCCCCCAAGGTGCCCCCATTATAGGGTCCCCACTCTCCAACCGTCCGACCATGCTTAGCACTAAGGCCATAGTCAGTCTTGTTGCCAAAAGAGGAAGGTTATCACCTTGAGTGGTGGTTTCCGATCACACTGGTGGGCTCAAGGCCCTCACTACAGCGAACCGTACCTGCCACCCACTCCTTATGGTTTTCTCACTTGCCCTCGGGTATTGAGGGAACTGTTGTGTGCAAAGGTTTGTGTACAATTTGTATTTCACACAATTGCACAATTATAAACAAACAACAGTTATTAAAGCCAAACCGTAAAACATGTTATAATACAAGTTAAGGGCAAAAAACGTTATTTTCTTGGTTTATTTATTTTTAAGTCGGCCCATCACTAAATGGGATCAACTCTCGAGGCTTCCCCAGCAGAGTCGCCATCTGTCGCCGCCGTCTGAAAGAGAGAGGCGGTCGGAGCGACGCGATGGTTTTTTTTTACCCTCTTTTTCGTGTTTTTTATGGGTGGTTACAACGCTTTTAGGTTGTCCGATAACCGGGCTAACCTAGGGGCGAGGTTTTCGAAAGGTGTCCTTGGGTTGTCCGATATGCGGGCTAACCCAAGGACTTATTTATTTTGGGTTCTATGGAGTCGCCACCGACGTTTTTATCGAAAACATCGGAAAAGGTTTTTGAAAGGCGTTGGTTTTCGAAAACCAACTTTGGTCATTAGAACCAGAGTTGGGTAAGGGAGTTAGTTACGTGGTAAAGGAAGTATCAGTTCCTTTACTACGCCCCTTTCGGGTTCCCTATGACAGGCCAGCTTTTATTGTTAATAAATAAACCGGAAAATATGCTTTTGCCCCTTTTTATTATGCGGAATTTAAAGTGATGACTACTGTTAGAAAAGTAGTTTTAAATCAAGAGGGGGGGGTGAATTGATTTTTGAAAGTTTTTCGCAATACACAGATTATCTAATTCGAAAATTAAGATTACTTATCAATTCACAAATCACAAAGCAATCAAACAGTTTAAGTGCAGCAGCAGAAATTAAAGAGAGAAAGGTTAGGAAAGATTTCACCGGTAATTTTATACTTGGTTCACCCAATACCAGGGCTACGTCCGGACTCCAGCCAAATTCCAGTTGGGTTCCACTAGAATAGATGTTTTACGAGACTCACCCTCTTACACCTATTCTAACTCTCCACCAAGAACCAAATTCCAGCTCTTGGAAACCTCTGCAACCAAATTCCAGCCATGAGAGAAACCAAGTGCCCAAATTCCAGGCACCACACACAAGAACCAAATTCCAGCTCTTGCTTTAACCTTTCCACCAAGAACCAAATTCCAGTTCTTGGCAACTTTCTACAACAACTGCAGAAAACTTGTACCCAAATTCCAGGTACAACACAATACAAATGAATGAATAGAAATTTAAAAGAAGAAACAAAGAAAGCTCAAACCGGATTACACCAATCCACAGTCAGTTTCTTCTTCAAAGAAATGCAAAGTGCCTCAAGAAAGATTTCAAAAGAAGTTCACAAAAACAGCTTGTGTATCTTTCTTGAAAAATGCTAATAGTTGCTTGTATTGATTGCTTGAATTGTGTAAAAGCTGATATGTGATCTCTATCTCAAAGTTTCAAGCAAATCTGTTTATAAAAGAGTATTTTCAAATCTGCTGCATTAATTAATCTGTTGAAAGTTTGTTTTAATCTGTTGAAATAGCCGTTACAATCTGTTAAAAGTCCTTTCAACCCATTAATGCGTTCATGATCTTTAACAGAAAATGTTTTAGTTGATACTGACCACGTTTTTATCAGTTAAAACGTTTTACAAACATTTTCTAAGTATAAAACAATCGATTGAATCGCGTATTAATCGATTGATTTGTTTAAAAACCTTCTTATAAAACTTTCTAAGTTATTTTAGCTGATATAAAGTCGTTTCAATCGATTGAAAATCTGCACATATATTTTCAAGTCATTTTAATCGATTGAAAGTTCGTTTTAATCGATTGAAAAGATTTTCTAAGTTATTTTAATCGATTGAAATGCGTTTTAATCGATTGAAATAAGTCTGATCGGTCATAATTCAATTCTGATCGATCATAACAAACTCTCGATCGGTCATAATCTCATTCTGATCGATCATCCTGACATCCAAAGTGATTTTAATCGATTGAAACGTGTTTTAATCGATTAAAATAATTCTAATCGCTCATATTTAAGATCTGATCGATTATATTTCATTCTGACCTGTTATATTCGAATTCCAATCGGTCATAAAGGGTTTTTAATCGATTAAAAGGTTTTTGTATCAATTAAAATGCTGTGAAAACACTTCTATAAACATTCTAAGTGTTTTAAACGTTTCTTTAAAAAACTATATCAGTTAAAACCATTGTTAAGAAGGTTCTTTGTCAAAATGCTTTTGTTTTTTGATTTGTTTAAAACTATTTTTGAGGCATTTTGCAAAATGAATGAAGGAGCTTTATGCAGTGGAAAAGGTAAAGTGGTTTTACCTAAGCTTTCTGTTAAGACACACTAAGTCTTCAGACTCCATTCTTCCGAGTGACTTGTTTGACTCACTGCAGAGTTGACCCTTGACTTTATCTTTGACTTCATCAAATCAATGAGATCTTTGCTAGGATCACTTTCAGTCTCCCCTATTTGATGAAGACAAACACCATTTTGAAAAAACAATCTCTCGCAAAATAAGTCACTTGATAATGCGAGTTAGGTGAGAAATATAAGAATGTAATAAAGTTTTGTTTCTCCCCCTAAAACTTATTTCTCCCCCTAAAACTTATTTCTCCCCCTAAACCGTTGCTCTTAAATTTATCTTAAAGTGATGCAACTATTTCTCCCCCTTTTGACTTCATCAAAAATAGGGAATAGAAGAGAAAAGAATAAAATGTAAGGTTTCGAAAAATATGCTCAAGTTTTTGAAAATACAAAAGTGAATCAATATTTCACTCATGAAAAGAATCAATTAAAGTTGATTCAAACTTATCTCCATTAACACGTTTGTAATGAATACAATTAACACGTGTAAAGATAAGGGAATCACGCTTTAGTAGCATGTTTACAGAAATGACCATTAACTAAAGCCTTTAATCTTTCTTCCCAGAATAAAAATCGATTAAAAACAGAGCATAATCGGTTAAAATGTTCTTGGTAAATGATTTTAATCGATTGAAAGAAAAGTTTAATCGATTAAAACATTTAAGATTTTGAAAACATGAAACTTTAGTAAAAATAATCGATTATTTCGATTTTAAATCGATTAAAACATGTTGAATAAGTTCATTTAATCGATTAACAAGATGTTGTATTGATTAAAACAATCAGTTTTGAAAATGAAGTAATGTTTAATGCATATTTTGTAAAACTGATCATTTAGAAGGATGTTTTAACAATACTAACAGACTATATTGATTAAATCTTAGCTAATAGATCTATCGAGAATAAAATCTTATTTAGCTAAAGCTCTCGAGGATCTATTTAAATTTTATTTACGCTGATCTGATCTAGATTAGATCCTAAACCATATTTAACCAAAGATTAAGGCAAATGTTTCTGGTATAACACCAGTTAATATCACAGTCCATGCAAAAAATATAAAGATAGAAATAAGCAGAAGATAAAGATGATGAGTGGAACTAGTCATCCCAATTTCCCTGATTGAACTGCTTATCCACCAGCTTGGTGATCATTCATTTGATCCCCACCAATATCAAAAGATAATAGGCTTTCCTTTTTGCTGGAACCAATTTTGCTCTATCAACTATTTGAGTCAACAACTGCTGTCACTCTCGTGATCAGCAATGCATACGTAAACTTTTCCCTGAAAAGAAATCTTTTAGCAGCTTACTCGTTACTATTGACTGCATTACAGTCCATGGTTGACACTCAATGGAATTAAATGTTTCTATAGGAACATCAACTATTACACATTTGAGGCATAATCATGTACTGATCGACTTACTTTCAGTGTCAAATCCCACACAGAATGCATGATACCATAAATTGCATGAATCACAGATTAATGATGTACTGAGATAGGAATTTCCTTTCAAAATAGCCAACCCATTTTGAACCCTGCAGTTATCATTATCCAAGCAAATAACCGTATTTTTATTAATGTAGTATGATGGGTGTTATTCTCACTTATAGTGAACCAGTCATCATTATCTTTTGAGGAATGAGTCATTTTTAACTTTGTTGTTTCCAGTGGTATCATATGCACAAGTGATTAACAAAAAACTTATTCTGGTAGAGTGGGCAATGATTAGTAATGAGGACAGGTGATGACAATCAATCCAGAATTCTAAAACAATATAAAATTTATCCCTGTACCACGTTATTCAATTTTTGAATTTCTGTCCCAGATTGGTTCCCTTGCAGTGTCACCTCGTGACATTGATGATTAAAGCAAATTATCGAGGTTGCATAGTTCAATGAATTTCACCAAGAGTTTTGAACCAATGCATGCTCAAGATTATTTCAGAAATATTGCTAGGTAATATCAAGAAATCTAATGTAAACATTTGTTCATTGAACTTCCTAGTCATCAACAATTTATTACCGAGAATCAACTATCACTGAAAAAATCTTTGATAAACTATGTTTTCAGTCCTAATAGTTTGACCTGTTTGTAACTAGTGTCTATAAGAAAAGTTACAGTCTATTCTTTGATAATTTCTTTGATTTTCAGTGTATTACCATGCAAGCATTCCATGTAAGGACATCTACAGACTTGAATCATGACTATGTTAAAATAACATTTTCATCTATGGATAACTTTCCTACATGTAAAGTTTGCAGTATTTCAATCGGCAATAACTTTCCCACATTTATTCCACTAGTCTTAGTTTCTAATTAAAGATCCGTTCGAGCATGTGCGACACAATTTACAGGACGGTGGGTGAATCAGCTTAATTTGTTCTTGGGAATAATGTTGATTTGGTCAAAGAAATCTTTAAAGATTTATTGCGAGATAATAGACACTGAGTTTTTGTTTTGAATTTCCCTGTCAAACTTCAATTAGATGTTATAAGTCTTGTTTACAGATCCTAATCAATTGATTAATCAACTCATTATCTATTAATTTGATTCTTGTCATTAGAGTTGAAAACATCTACAGTGAATTAATCGATTTGTTTTATAAAAGGATCGATTAGTTTAATACGAGAATGAAATCAATAACATGACACCAGAATTTAAATCGATTAAAACGTAAATGAATCGATTAATTTTGATACCTAAGTGTTTTTAGTTGATATAAATTTATTCTAATCGATTAAAACGACTAAACCAACATCCTGAGATCAGTTCAATCGATTATTTCGATATTTCAATCGATTAAAATCGTACGGACAGATATCAGTAAGTTATTTTAATCGATTAATATTGATTTATATCAATTAAAACAATTAATTTAAATACATAGAACCTGGTTTCGTAGCTTCTGATCTTCAAGGGATTCCCAGACTTGTTCCTGCAAAACAATTAAGTATTTTTCTGGTACCCTTTATAATTATTGGGTCCTGATCATGTTATTTGAAAAGAATTAATCTTTGGAACCCATTTCATTCTTCCTTTAGGAATGGCATACTTTTTGATTCTGCAATATTTAACAGAATGCCCTTTCTTCATGCAGTAAAAACATTTGATAAATGGAGATGAAACTGTTTTACTATATGCAAAATAATTTTTGAATGCTCTGGTTTTCTTTCCAATGGCTGGTGTATAACCTATACCACCACGTTCAATAACTAACTTTTGGGAATCAAGTATCTTATCAAGATTATTCTTTCCTTGTGCTAATTTAGATGAAGTTTTTACTAGGTATGATACTTGTTTCTGTAACTTCGGAGCAGTTTTTGCAATCTTCAACATTACACATGCAATCAGTATTATTTTCTAATTCTAACTTTTCTTCATCAATTATTTTCTTTTCAAGAATAATGATCTTGTTTTCTAGTAACCTATTCATGCTTTTCAATTTTCTGTTTTCAGTTTCTAATTTCTTTGCTACTTCATGTATTTCAAAGAAAGCATCTTGTAATGAGCTATAGTTTATAGATTCAGAACTTACACTGGTATTTGATGATTCCGAGTTGACCATCAAGCATATTTCTGGTGCTTCTTCATAGGTCTTTTCAAGGATCTTCCACATTTGTGCAGCAGTTTGGCAGTGTGCAATCCTGAAAAGATCATCTCCGTTAAGGGCGGATAAGATGATATTCTTGGCAATACAATCATCTTGGATTCTGTTAGCAATATCAGTTTCCTGTTCAATAACATTCCAAGCATTTATACTAACAGATTCAATGAAGATTTTCATCCTTATTTTCCAATATAGGTAATCTGTTCCACTCAACAGTGGAGGTCTATCAATGCACGCTCCCTCGGAAAATTCCATGGATCGAAGTAACTTGATTAACTTTCAAGCACCTCGCTCTGATGCCAATTGTTAGAAAAGTAGTTTTAAATCAAGAGGGGGGGTGAATTGATTTTTGAAAGTTTTTCGCAATACACAGATTATCTAATTCGAAAATTAAGATTACTTATCAATTCACAAATCACAAAGCAATCAAACAGTTTAAGTGCAGCAGCAGAAATTAAAGAGAGAAAGGTTAGGAAAGATTTCACCGGTAATTTTATACTGGTTCACCCAATACCAGGGCTACGTCCAGACTCCAGCCAAATTCCAGCTGGGTTCCACTAGAATAGATGTTTTACGAGACTCACCCTCTTACACCTATTCTAACTCTCCACCAAGAACCAAATTCCAGCTCTTGGAAACCTCTGCAACCAAATTCCAGCCTGCAGAGAAACCAAGTGCCCAAATTCCAGGCACCACACACAAGAACCAAATTCCAGCTCTTGCTTTAACCTTTCCACCAAGAACCAAATTCCAGTTCTTGGCAACTTTCTACAACAGCTGCAGAAAACTTGTACCCAAATTCCAGGTACAACACAATACAAATGAATGAATAGAAATTTAAAAGAAGAAACAAAGAAAGCTCAAACCGGATTACACCAATCCACGATCAGTTTCTTCTTCAAAGAAATGCAAAGTGCCTCAAGAAAGATTTCAAAAGAAGTTCACAAAAACAGTTGTGTATCTTTCTTGAAAAATGCTAATAGTTGCTTGTATTGATTGCTTGAATTGTGTAAAAGCTGATATGTGATCTCTATCTCAAAGTTTCAAGCAAATCTGTTTATAAAAGAGTATTTTCAAATCTGCTGCATTAATTAATCTGTTGAAAGTTTGTTTTAATCTGTTGAAATAGCCGTTACAATCTGTTAAAAGTCCTTTCAACCCATTAATGCGTTCATGATCTTTAACAGAAAATGTTTTAGTTGATACGACCACGTTTTTATCAGTTAAAACGTTTTACAAACATTTTCTAAGTATAAAACAATCGATTGAATCGCGTATTAATCGATTGATTTGTTTAAAAACCTTCTTATAAAACTTTCTAAGTTATTTTAGCTGATATAAAGTCGTTTCAATCGATTGAAAATCTGCACATATATTTTCAAGTCATTTTAATCGATTGAAAGTTCGTTTTAATCGATTGAAAAGATTTTCTAAGTTAGTTTAATCGATTGAAATGCGTTTTAATCGATTGAAATAAGTCTGATCGGTCATAATTCAATTCTGATCGATCATAACCAACTCTGATCGGTCATAATCTCATTCTGATCGATCATCCTGACATCCAAAGTGATTTTAATCGATTGAAACGTGTTTTAATCGATTAAAATAATTCTAATCGCTCATATTTAAGATCTGATCGATTATATTTCATTCTGACCTGTTATATTCGAATTCCAATCGGTCATAAAGGGTTTTTAATCGATTAAAAGGTTTTTGTATCAATTAAAATGCTGTGAAAACACTTCTATAAACATTCTAAGTGTTTTAAACGTTTCTTTAAAAAACTATATCAGTTAAAACCATTGTTAAGAAGGTTCTTTGTCAAAATGCTTTTGTTTTTTGATTTGTTTAAAACTATTTTTGAGGCATTTTGCAAAATGAATGAAGGAGCTTTATGCAGTGGAAAAGGTAAAGTGGTTTTACCTAAGCTTTCTGTTAAGACACACTAAGTCTTCAGCTCCATTCTTCTGAGTGACTTGTTTGACTGCTGCAGAGTTGACCCTTGACTTTATCTTTGACTTCATCAAATCAATGAGATCTTTGCTAGGATCACTTTCAACTACATGGCCCTAATCTATTGCATAATTAAAATTAAAGCGTTAAAAGTAGAGAGGGCGAAATTAAACCTCCAAAGCAAGCTTTTTATATTTCTTTAAAAGAAATGGGTGCTTTTTGGCAACCCTTCACTCTACAAGACGCCAGAAACTCTTCTGGACGTCGAAAAAATGCTCTCAAAGACACTCAGAAACTCCGGAAATGCGTCGCAGGGATTCTAGAGAGAAGGCAGAGCTAATGCTTGAGGTGTGTGGAAATGAGGGGGGGAGGACCCCTATTTATAGGTTTTCGTGCTGTCAGGTGGCGAGACCACCGTTCTCGTCTGACAGGGTCGAGACCGCCGTCTCGTCCAATGAGACCGCCGTCTCGCCCTGTCAAACGCAGCGAGACCGCCGTCTGGGTAAGCGAGACCGCCGTCTCGCCCTTCGCAGGTGGCGAGACTGCCATCTCGTCAAGCGAGACGGCGGTCTCGCCACTTGCATGAGGCGAGACGGCGGTCTGGGAAATCCAGACGGCGGTCTCGTCCCAACAAGGTGAGAAAACTTATTTTTTGGTACAGAAACTCCCTCCTATCCTAGTATGGGGCCTAATAGTCTCTCCTAATGGCTTGTTAGGCTTCGTCCATCTTCAAATAGGAGGTCTTCTGCTCTTTATTTGGAGGCCGGGCAAGATTTGGGGTCTACAACTGTGTTTCTTCAGAGACCCATGCAATGTTGCGAACTCACTTATCGTATGGAGCGCATGGGAGAAACCAGTCTTTATGGGAGATAGAGAGCTAGGAAAAGCTCGAGTAGTTGTTTCCAGTGATTATGAGGAATGGAGGAGAAGCAGAGGGATGTTACAGCCATCTGCCCCACCTACTGCGCTATCAGCCAATGGAGAGCTCCAAACTCAAGTCGATGTCTTGACCCAAAGGATAGAAATCATGGGAGCTCAAATGAGGGCCCTTGAGGAGAAGAAACAAGAATTTATCCTTACCATAGATGGTCTACAAAGGGAGTGCAAGACCAATGTGCTGACTCCAGCGAGAAGGTTATCCGAGCATCTAAAGTTGCCAGAATAAACTCAGATAATCAACTCCAAGAGATAACCACCAAATCAGTACACCTTGAGGCTGAATGCACAAAGCAAGCACAGACGATGAAGGGGATGCTACAATATCTCGCAAGGACTCGGTCTGAAATACGTCAAGGAAGGGAGACCACCTAGAGACTTAACATAAGCCTTACTGAGCTACGCTGCAAAGAAAGAGACGGGTTAGCTCAGTACGACCAGGTTTTGCAAGAGAGTGACCGAGCCATTGAGAGACTCAACAATTTACAAGCCTTGGTCGTCCATCAAGAGGCGAAAATAAAAGAGGCTCAAAAGTATAGTGAAGATATGAGCCAGGCGGTCCACCAGCAATCCGAAGCACTCGCTCATCACGTATGAGAAGCCAAAGAGGAATTGTGTAGAAATCAAAACCTGCCTGTGGGTTTCTTTAGGCTTTTCCGTTTTTGTCAAAAAGTGCTTCCTAGCATGGTATAGGGGAATGCACACCTTCTCTAAATAAATAAAAATTCCTTTTGTTTATTTAAACAATTGTCTACTTGCATTCATTTCATTCATAAGTTGTATACTTGCATATCCCTCCTTCACTTTTAATAAATAAGATAATAAAAAGGAAGGATTAATTGATACTTCTTCCGCAATAAGAAATATGGAGAGAAAACTATTTGTAATCAAGCTCTGCCCAACGGTCGATCCACCCCAAGAGGACAATAAGCCTGAGTCGTTGGTCATCAAAGTCGATAAAGAAGAGGGGGCAAGGACGCCTTAGCGATTATTTGTGCCTCATCCTTTCCCCTATGATTCAAATAAAGTTGTATTGTGGAGATACGGGGAATCTTCACCCATTAAGGAGAACGTCTCCAATATAGCCGGCATTGGGGGTATGACTAAAAGTGGAAGAATCTACTCCCCCAAGGAGTCACAAGAAGATGCCCCCAAGAATAAAGGGAAGAATAAACAGACCGAAGAAAAAGGAAATAAAGAATTCAAGGAGGAGACTGATGAGCTGCTCCAGTTTATAAGGCAGAGCGAGTATTCCATCATTGATCAATTCAATCACACACCTGCAAAGATAACTTTATTATCACTAATGATGAGTTCGAATCGCATAGAAATTCCCTGATGAAGGTTTTGGGTGAAGCGCATGTACCTCATACAATATCCCAAGAAAAAGTTGAGAGGATCGTCAGCTACATCACAACCAACGATCACCTCACCTTCACAGATGAAGAACTCCTTCCTGAAGGGTCAAGCCATAACAAGCCGTTGCATATCTCCATCAAATGCAAGGAGTATCTCATCGCCAAAGTTCTTGTGGATAACGAGTCATCCTTGAATGTGATGCCCAAGTGCACACTCGACAAGTTGACCATTCAAGGAATCTGCATGCACCCAAGCAACACTATCGTTCGACCTTTCGACGGATCCAAACGAGAAGTAGTGGGAGAAATCAATCTGCCAATCCAAATTGGTCCCACTATCTTCAACATTGATTTCCATGTGATGGATATTACTCCAGCATACAGTTGTCTCCTTAGTAGACCTTGGATTCACGACGCTAAGGCAATACCTTCAACGCTCCACCAAAAAGTCAAGTTTATAGTAGACGACAAACTGGTCATGGTCCAAGCTGAAGATGATATCTTGATCAGTGGACCGTCTACCCAACCCTATGTGGATACGGCTGAAGAGGCCCTTGAAACATGCTTTCAAGCGCTTGAAATCGCCAGTGTAGAGATACTTCCCAGCAATATGAAGGTAGCCCGCATGATGATGAAGTATGGTTACCATCCTGGCCAAGGGCTCGGTGCAGACTCCCAAGGAATAAAGGAGCCCCTGGAATTTAAGGATAATCCTTTAAAGCATGACCTAGGATACGACCCTACAAAGGGCTGAGCCGTGAGAAGAAAAGGGAAGTCTCCCCTCCGCACATTAAAGCAGATCTTTCGAAGTAGAGGGATACAAGCGTCGAGAGCAACTCTAGTCATTAGGAGTTCTTTTTCCTTTCTTAAGGGATGTAAACCCAATGATTGTTAGAGATTATTCCCCGGGGCTAGCCCATCCCTCGGGCATCTTAAGGGCACATATTCCCCTCTTAATTAATAAGAATACAATTCTTACTATCTCGCTTCTCTTCTTGTTATTCATGACAAAACTTCATAATAACCATGTTTAAGCAAACGTTTTCAAAAGTGCGTCAAAATAAGCAAAACATGTCATAACCAAAAAATAAATAATCAAACCGATTTACTAGAAACAAAGAATAAGGTTTTACCTCATCAGAATAAAACCGTGTTTCGCCAATATTGTGTTAAAAAAAAACAAAAAGAAGCCCATAGAAGCCAAAGGCCAAAAAAAAGAAGGGCAAATTACCCGGTAGGAAAGCCACTCAAGGGGGCTACGCAAAAATTAGGGTTGACTCGCTAGGAAACCCGAACAACAATAAAGGGTAGCCTAGGTAGAAGTTAGGGTTACAAAATAAGGTCCGCTAGGATTCCCAAAAACAAGAAAAAGGAAATCTAGACAAAAGTTAAGACCAAAATACAATATCCTAGTCCGAAAACCCAAAGGGCAATCTGGGAAGTCAATCAGCCATAAGAAAGCAATAGAAATTGGCTATGACACAGATCCTCAAAACAAAACGTTTGTTTAACATTAGCTTAAACACTTTGACTAACCCTGGCCAATTCTTACAAAATCCCCCTTTGAATAAAAAAGTAAAAATATATAACTATATAAAACACAAGCCCTTGAATAAATTATCCTCTTACTTCTTTTCTCTTGACCCTTATCATAATATTTTGATAATTAGTGGGGGAATATGGATGCATATAATCAACAAGAGGACTAAAACCTCTAGAGGAAGGAAAAATTACACCGACTGGGAAAGTTCGATTCTCAGTCAACAATTATTCTTCGATCATAGTAAGTCCGAAATGGTATAAACAAGTACAACTAAAGAACGACATCAGAAGGGCCTCGTCTTCAAAAGACACATCAGTTAATCCTTCTGAAAAGTTAACTAAATAGTGTAGACCCCTAATTTTGCCTGGTCTCTCAATAAAAGCTAGGGAAACTTCACAAGAAGATAAAGTTTGCCCGACTTCTTAATAAAAACCAAGGAGACCTCCTACAACAAACTCGGAGTTCAGACGGTCTCTCAATAAAGGCTAAAAAGACTTCCTACAACAAAGACAAGGCACGCCTGCCATCTCTATAAAAGACCAAGAAGACTTCCTATATGAAGATAAAGCTTCAACGGGCGTTTATCGGCATCAAACGACGTCCGAATACACAAAGGAAAGCTTCCCGGGGGTCCCAGAACACGAAAGCTGGCCAAAACAGGTCGAGACGGTCGACGGCCGTCCCAACCTTCCCTGGCCAAGTGGGACGGCCGTCCCAAACCGGACTGCCAGTCCCAGCTCCCTAGGTGGTCCCAATCAGTGTAAATGTGGCATTTGGGACGGCCATCCCAACCCAGACGGCCGTCCCACTCCAGACGCGCGTCCCAAGGGTGCAGGCAGCGAAAACTATAAATTGGAAGCTCATTTGGCACTGTTCCACACCCCAGACAACTCAGAAGACTTGTCTACTTATCTCCCTCTCTCGAATGATCTTTCTGATTGCCTTATATAGGTAACAATCAGTTAAGGAACTAGATTCCAGCATTCGATTCTTCTAGAAAATTTTTAGTCGAGTCGAGTTTTGTCGTGAGGAGAGTTGTTGTAGAGCAAGGGACTGCCGAAATGCGTCCTTATTGTAACGAGTTTATATATAAAGCTTGCTACGGAGGTTCTTCTCAAATCTCTTCTCCTTTATCGCTTTGTTTATTGCTTCATAAAATGTAAATAAAATCATGTAGATAGCCATATTTATTATATTTATAAAATAGGGTAATCGTGTAATTTCTTGTAATCTTAACTTAAATGAATTAATCCGTCATAGGGAACCCGAAAGGGGCGTTTGGGGTGCTAATACCTTCCCCACACGTAACTAACTCCCTTACCCGACTCTGGTTATAATGGCCAAGTTTGGTTTTTATTAAAATCAATGCCTTTTTTTTCCTTTTCCAATGTTTATGGTCAAAACATTGGTGGCGACTCCAGAAGAACCCTTTTCGAAAACTTTGCTTCTATTAGAGGATAGTTCAGCGTTGAGCGCCTCGGAAGCAATGAACACACTTTAAACAAAAAACGCGAGTCTAAACCATCTTTTCGCGACCGCTCGCATAAACGTTCGAGATGTCCCAGGACGTCGGAACGGACGGCGGCGACAGATGGCGACTCCACTAGGGAAGCTAGAGAGTTGATCCCATTTAGTGACGGATAAATTCAAACTAAGTAAAGATTTGAAATTACGCCTTTACCCTTTTCCGTATGTTTTATTGTATGGCTTTAATAATTGTTGTATGATTATTTCTGCAAATTGTCTGAAATATAAATTGCACACAAAAACCCTTGCACACAACAGTCCCTCTATACCCGGGGGCAAGAGTGATTACCAATAGGGAGTGGGTGGCAGATACGACCGGCTTGTTGGCACACGGGGCTACAACCGTTGTCGGAAACCACCAACTCAAGGTGATAACTCTCTTCTTTTGGTCTAAGGATGTCGCCACGAAGTTTCGTGCATGACCCGAGGACTGAGAGATTGAGAGGTCCCTATAATGGGGGCACCTTGGGGACCTTTGGCCTTGGTGAGAACAGTCAGAACCACCCAAACCAAGCACGTTTCTGTAGGAAAACCCTACCTCGTGATTAAATAAGCGTGGCTCTGCTCGTGGATGTATGAATTGTGTGTGCATTCGTTTGCTGCATTTGTATTGATGCATTAGCATAGGGTAATCATACAACAAACAAAATAGTGAAAAACCCTAAAAATCATAAAAGTGATAAGATAAGACCTTTATCTCGGACAATCTTCAGTTAAGCTAGCCTGGTTTCAGGTTCTTTGCAAGCTAAGTAGCCACGTTGACCGACAGAAGAGATAAAGGGTCATAAAAAAATATAAAAACAAATTAAAGTCATAAAAATACCTTTGTTACAAAATAAAAATTCTTAGCAAAAGCCTTACAATTCATACCACCTTTTGTTCATAAAAATAAAAAGAGAAGAAAATAGGACTCTCTTCATTAAAATCCATAAACATTCATATAGATAAGTTTTCTTTTCAAGAAAAACCAAGTACTATCATGCATCACATTAGGAATAAAACATGATAATACTTAGAAAAACAAACACTTGCATACATGCATTTACAAAAACTCATCCTCATATCATGCATTTTCATTTCTGCTAGATAATGGAGGGATCCAGTAATAGACAGTTAAAGAAAGTGGAGATCCTTCTATGCCGTGTAGAGAAGTTAAAGCATTTGTGTACATATATGCCGCCGGAGGTCTACGCTAGTTTTGAGAAATCTTACGGAAGAATTCTTGACCTCCTGAAAATCAGCATTGATCCAATATTTGTTAGAACATTGGTCCACTTCTGGAATCCCGATTTACACTGCTTTGAGTTCTCGCAGTTTGACTTGGTACCAACCTTAGAAGAATATGAACTCATGGTCAGATGGCCTCAAAAAGTTGGGGTCTATGTTTGCTCAGGAGTATATACAGCCGTGAGTAAGGTTGCTACTATCATACGACTGCCTCCTCATCGATCCACCCTAGAGGGGAAAGGGAATATCCGAGGTTGGAAAATGGCTATAATAAAAGACCATTTAGTCTCTTTGGCGGAAAGGAAGGACTGATCTACATTCAACAAAACTCTAGCATTAGCAATGTTCAGAATCATATTGTTCCCATTCCATGTGAACATCGTGGATCATGCTGCAATGGACGCATTCTTTGCCTGGGATGTATACTCGAAGAGTCCTATACCTGCAATCCTTGCTGACACCCTGCTTTCAGTAGAATTCTGTCGACAGAAACAGGGAAAAACACTTAGATGCTGCACTTCACTACTATACGTGTGGGGTATTACTCATTTCTACGCATCAAGCCATATGGGCGTATTTCCTGATCCTTTAAGGAGTTTTTCAAAAATCCCTCTTCAGCATCGTCAAGTGCTAGAATGGAAAACCGAGTTAGAAAGCTGGAACCTAGAGCACATATCCTGGGTCTGCCCTTGATTCCGACCCGGTTATATGCTCGTATGATGTGGAGATTACCTGAGCATACCATTACTAGGCCTCAGGGGTTGTATAGCCTACTCTCCTAAAATGGCTATGAGACAACTTATGAGAACCCAGACCACGCCAACTCAAGAAGAGCTCACAGGGCTGAGTCTATGTCATTATTCCCATAGCTTTGATGAAGTATCTGTTGTTCGGAAAGCATGGGAAAGACCAATCTATATGGGAGATAAAGAACTCGGAAAGGTTCAGGTATCTACATCCCATGAATATGAAGAATGGAGGAAAAATAGAGGGATACCCCAACCATCTGCTGCATTCACTACAACATTAGTCAGTGAAGAGCTACAATTGCAGGTCAATGCCTTAAACAAGAGGGTTGAAGTCATGGAAGCTCAGCTGAAGGCTTTTGAAGAAAAAGAACAAGAATCAACCCTTATAATAGATGGTCTAAAAAGGCAATGTAAAAAGAAGGACCACGAAATAGAGCGTCTTAAAAATGATTGTGCTGATTATCAAGAAGAGGCTAAACAAGCATTGAAGATTCCGAGACTTGAGCAAGATAGTCTGTTACCGGACATGAATGACGAAATAGCACATCTTGAGAGCATGCTTGCAGAACAGGCAAGAACGATCAAGCTAATACAAGATGACCTATCAAATACTCGGTCAGAAGCACAGAAGTGGTGGGAAACCGCCGAAAAGTACAGAGTAGACCTAGAAGAGCTACATGACAAAGAAAAGGATGGATTAGCTCAGTATGGTCAACTACTTCGTGAAAAAGACCAAGCAATAGAGAGGTCTGATCAACAGCATGCCTTGATCGTTCACCAAGAAGAAAAAATAAAAGAGGCTCGTCGATATAGTGAAGATATGAGCCAGGCGGTACATGAGCAAATCAAGACACTCAGAAACCATGTGAGAACAGCTGAAGACGAATTACGAAGAAAGCCTAATTTACCCATAGGATTCTTCAAGCTTCTTCGTTTCTGTCAACACTTGCTTCAAAGCATTGTATAGAAGGATAAACACTTTCTAGTTGAAATAAAAAGTTTTTTTTCCTTAAACTGTCTATTGCATTTATAAGTTGCATACATTCATACATCCCTCCTCATTTTAATAATAAAGATAATAAAAAGAAAGGATTAATTGATGTGCTTTCCACAAATCAGAATAAATGGAAAAGAAGCCTTTCGTCATCAAAATCTCTACAACGGTCGATAGACCCAAAGATGATAATAAACAAGCACCGTTGGTTATTCCAATCAATAAAAGGGAAGAAACAATAACGCCTTTACGTTTATTCGTACCTCGTCCTTTCCCTTATTCATCAAATAAAGTTGTACCCTGGAGATACTCAGAAGAATCGCCAGTCAATCAAGATATCTCCAACATAGCCGGTATTGGGGGCATGACTCGAAGTGGAAGAATATATTCCCCCAAGGAATTACAAGATAATATTCCTAAAGAAAAGGCAAAAAATAAAGCCGAAGAAGAAAAGGAATCCAAGGAGGAGACAGATGAGTTACTCCAGTACATAAGACAAAGCGAGTACTCCATCATAGATCAACTCAATCGCACTCCTGCAAAGATAACCTTGTTATCACTCATAATGTGTTCGGAACCGCATCGAAACGCCCTGTTAAAGGTTTTGAATGAATTGTTCGTTCCGCATGCAATATCCCAAGACAAATTTGAAGGGATTATTGGTAATATTACAGCCAATAATCATCTTACCTTCACCAATGAAGAACTCCCTTTGGAAGGGTCAAAACATAACAAGCCCTTGCATATCTCTGTCAAATGCAAGGAATATCTCATTTCCAAAGTTCTTGTGGATAATGGGTCGTCCTTAACGTCATGCCTAAAAGCACACTCGACAAGATAACAGTACAAGGAACCCACATGCGCCCGAGTAATATAGTTGTTCGAGCCTTTGACGGGTCAAGACGAGAAGTAGTAAGAGAGATTAGGCTACCCATCCAAATCGTCCCTACTATCTTCAATATAGACTTCCACATGATGGACATCATGCCAGCATATAGTTGTCTCCTGGGTAGACCTTGGATTCATAGCGCTAAGGCAATACCTTCAACGCTCCACCAGAAAGTCAAGTTTGTGACAAATGATAAACTCATCACAGTTCAAGATGAAGAAGACTTTCTGATTAGCAAACCATCTATTCAGCCATATGTGGATGCGGCTGAAGAAGCTCTTGAAACATCCTTTCAAGCACTCGAGATTGCCAACATAGAAAGACTCCCTGGTAATACAAAGGTGGCCCATATGATGAAAAGATATGGATATCGCCCAGGACAGGGCTCGGAAATAAAGCTCAAGGGATAAGAGAGCCACGAGATTTCGAAGATAATCCTCTAAAGTATGGTTTAGGGTACGATCCTACAAAGGATCAAACCATACGGAAAGCAGGGAAGTCTCACCCCTCGAAGATGATATTCCGAAAAGGAGCGGTATTAGCGCAAAGGGTAGCATTAGTCATTAGGTGTCCTTCTTCCGATTCTAAGGGATGTAAACCTAGTGACTATTAGAGATCACTCCTCGGGGTATGCCCGACCCCCGAGCATCTTTAGGGCACATATTTCCCTGAAATTACAAAAGAATGCTATTCTTACTATCTGCTTCTTTTCTTACTAAATGTATCTATACCCCATTTTAATAAACAAGGTTTAGATAAACGTTTTATTCCAAATTGCGTCAGAACAAGTAACGCGTCATAAAGCAAAGTCATATACTATTGATTAACTAGAAACACGGATAAAATTTATCTCAATAAAATTCAAGTTTCGACAATGTTGTGCAAAAGAAAATATACATATACAAAAAAAAGCAATGCCCGTCAAAGCCAAAGGCCAAGACAAGAAAATAAAAGGGCAAAATAGCCGGTAGGAAACCCACAAAGGGGGCTGCACAAAAGTTAGGGTAAACCCGGCAGGGAACCCGAACAATAATAAAGGGTAGCCTGGGCAAAAGTTAGGGTTATAAAAAGTCCGCTAGGTATTCCTAAAAAAATAATAAATAAAAAGGGGAAACCTAGACAAAAGTTAGGACATAAGCACAACATCCTAGGCTGAAAACCCGAAAGGGCGGACTAGGGAAGTTAATCAATCACAAAAAGACGCCACAAATCAGTAAACAACAATGCCGCATCATAAGAATAAAACGTTTTTTTGAACTAGCCTAAACACCGACCAACCCTGGCTAGCCATTCTTACAAAAAACCTCTATTACAAAAAATGTCCCTCTAAAACACAAACCTTTGTTGTAAATCCTTTTCTTTCTCTTCTCTTGACCATTTCACTATAAAGCATTCAAGTAATAAAGGGGAATGTGGAAACATAGTGATCAATAGGAAGGTTGAAATCCCTAAGGAAAGGAAGGAGGGCATTGACATGACAGTCACCCTACGAACAAAAGAATTGTTCTTCGGCTATAACAAGAAAGGTCCATGATGGCAAATCAGTACAGCTTAGCTTATTGATCAAGAAACAAGATGACATAAAGGCACAACAGCAAGAATGCGCCCCAAAGTCAAAGCACATCAGTTAAAACTTTCGAAATATTAACTGAAATAGATCCTAGGATGCATAACATGAAGCATTACATACATTAAAGCATAAATGAAGAGATCCCTATCTTCAGTTTCATCAAAAAACACGAAAATTAACTCAAAAAAAATCAAAAACCCACTCAGGAAGCTCGGGACGACCGTCCCAAAGTCCAGACGGTCGTCCCAAATCCCTATTTTTAGTTGAGACGCGCGTCCCAGGTGGGACGGCCGTCTCATTTCTCTACTGATGGAGCATGAAGGTTTTTTACAGTTGGGACGGCCGTCCCAACCCAGACGACCGTCCCAAATCCCCTGGCATCCCCTATTTATGCTGTGCGCGGATTTGGCCTTTGTTACCCCATTCCAAGCATTCCACCTTGTTTCTCTTCCCTTTTTACACACTCCTAAGCATTCTTAAGTGAGTACTACATACAATGGAGCATGGAGAAGCCTCATCTAGAAGAAAATGCACTAGAAACCCTGTTAGAGGAACTCCTACTACCAGCACTCTACTAGCAGAATCGCATCAACAGCGACTGGCGAATATCCAGCAATATTCCTAGTATCCTACACTGCGACTGGATTTTGAAATCCTAGCCACGTTTGGCTGGGAACAAGATGTCAGAAGGTTCATCCACAACATAGGATGGGACTTTCTGCTCCGAGAGCCACCTACTCGGATCCATCGCACTGCTACGCTAGAGTTTCTTGCCTCCGTCAACATGGTGGAAATGCCGTCTGCAATTCCCGGAGTGCCACCAACTCAGGCCATCTCCTACTGGATGGACGGAGCCTACCAGACCACTGTTTTGGATGACTTTAATGTCATAATGGGTTTCTGCCAAAGAGCAGATACGAGAACACCAGAATATCGGTCCGCATATCTGGAAAGGCCTGCTACTCTCACCACCACTAGCATGTGGAGAGAGATCACTGGAGCACACACTCTGCCATCGAACCTGAAGGGCGCAACTTTCCCTCCCCCGCTTCGCATATGCCACAAATTGCTAGCCGGGACTATACACAGCCGAAAGGAGAGCCAAGGGAAGGTAACACTGGCCGACCTCTTCATTGTCTACTGTATGCATCAAGGGCTGCGATGTAACCCAGGTTATGCCTTCCTGAAAGCCGTAAAAGATTACGGAACCCGCGGCTCAGCAGGAGCCATCATAATAGCTCCCTTTCTCACCCCTTTAGCGGAATTTTGGGGATGTACTGACGGAGAAGATCTCCCAGCTAGCCTCTGACCAGAGCCAATTAGCGGGGGAATGTTGGTTCATATGAACATCCTCAGTCGACAGGGATCAAGGTTTATCTTAAACCCCATTATCTCTATTTTGCTAGATATGCGCGATTTCGACATGCCTCAGGACATCCCTTCGACTACAGACTCACTGCAGCAGTCATATGATCCGGACTTCGCCGGCCTGTACCGACGGATAGACGACGAGCACGCCTATATGGAAGGAGAGTTCCAGCT
Organism: Sphenostylis stenocarpa; assembly: GCA_963425845.1. Taxonomy (NCBI): domain Eukaryota; kingdom Viridiplantae; phylum Streptophyta; class Magnoliopsida; order Fabales; family Fabaceae; genus Sphenostylis; species Sphenostylis stenocarpa. The sequence continues at coordinate 55,546,863 of OY731403.1, forward strand.
TCATACGCCAGCAGTTTAATCACCGACTATGAGGCGGGACGAGACGGACCGACGGATAGAGAATCTGGTCCGCACCCGTGCAAGGTTCCAGCGTCGCTCGCTCCGCCGCATACCTTCGCCAGCACCATCTGCCCATTCCAGTCCAGAGGCAGATGATTAGGAGATAGCTTTTTTTTTTATTATTTTCTAGTAATTTGAAAATGCTTTGAATGTATCACAAAAAAAAAAGGTAATGAATAAGCATTGTTATTTCTGTTTACATTCCAAAAGCCCACGTGTACAAAAATTATAAAATAAAAGGCACACGTGATAAAAAGCCAGATTTCAAATAACTCGCGGTAAAGATTAAAGTCGCGAAAGAAAAAGGCGAAATCAAAATCACTTCAGCAAAATAAGGAGCTTCAAGGAAACTAGCTCCAACCATCAACCTTCTACACCAATAAAAGAAGGTACATCAAAAACGGAAAAAGCCAACGGAAAGGCTTGATGATCCCCAAGCAGATCCTTGCCTATTCTAGATTCAAAACAAAAATTACGTCGCGACTCAACATCACCACATGAGTCATCAAACATAATCATTTGAAGCATCAATCAACATCCTTCCACCCAGAAAAGACATCAACAAAAGAAGAAAGGCCGACGGAAAGGCTCGACCGTCCCCAAGAGGATCCTTGTCTATTCCAAAGGCAAAACAAAAAATTATTACTCCATGACTCAGCTTCATTACCACATCAGTCATCAGGCAAACTCATCCAGAATCTCCGCTTCATTCCCCAAAGGAGAATAAGGATTACATAAGAGTCCATCAAAGAAAATACGGAGTCAAATCCTCCACATCACCAGGGGGCAACAGAAGGAAAAGAAGGAAAAACTTTACATCCCCTAACAGAGGCCACTACAGAAAAAGGCCAAATAAATGTCTCTAAACAGAGCATATCAAGAAAAATCTCCACAAAAAAAGGAAAAAACAAAAATTTCCATCTTCCAGATCAAATAAATAGCTTCACAAAGCCAGGAGCCAGAACTCCATCATACTCCCAGGAAGCCAACAAATTCCCCAGGGCCAATAAAAAGGAAAGAGAAGAAAAGAAAACCTCTTCATCCCCAGCAGAAGATAAAAAGCCTGTGTGCACAAAAGAAAAAAGGCACGTGCATCCAAAAACAAAAATCCAAAATCGCAAAAAAAAGAGAAATCGCGAGAAAAGGGTAAAAACCCATTCCCCAGCAAAATAAGAGCTTAGGCAAAACCAGCTCAAAACAACAGCAGCCAATAAGGAGTCGAAAAACTCCATTTCTCCCTAGAGAGACAATTCAAGACAGATCTCCAGAATGAAATTAATTCCCCAGTGGATCATCAACAAGAAAACTACCCCAGTGAGCCTACGACAAAGGCAAGCTACAAAATTATATCCACACGGAGTTAATCGCTCATAACGCCTAAAGACGGATATCCATAATGAAGCACAAAAGCCTTCACTTACAACAAGCAAGCAAAAAACTAATATCCCCAAGAAATGGGAAATCAACCTATGCAAGAGGCAATCCAAACCCTCAAAAGTCTTCACCATTATTGAAGCATTCACCTAACCAAGAGGCACAACAAAAATCCCCAAATGAATCTTCGCCTAATCAAGAGGCACAATCAAGAAGAAAATCCAAAATCACCAGAGGATTCCTGCCTAAACAAGAGGCAGCCAAAAATCAAGAATCCCCGGCAATAGCCGGATGGCTAAACAGAAAAGCCAAAAGTCAGAAATCCCCGGTCAAGATCGGATGGCTAAAAGAAAAAGCCAAAAACAAAGAATCCCCGGCAAAAACCAGATGACTAAAAAAGTCAAAAAGCTAAATCAAATATTCCCCACGGAATGGGCGCATGAACAGAAATAATAAGTCGCCAACATATCTCCAAAAACAGATAATCACAGGATTAATTACCAAAAAGTGCATCCTGAGAACCTTGGAGAACGGGGTTCGGACCAGGTGGGGGTAGGTACCCATCAGAGCCTTGCAGAACGGGGTTCGGACCAGGTGGGGGTAGGTACCCATCAGAGCCTTGCAGAACAGGGTTCGGACCGGGTGGGGGTAGGTACCCATCAGAGCCTTGCAAAACGGGGTTCGGACCAGGTGGGGGTAGGTACCCATCAGAGCCTTGCAAAACGGGGTTCGGACCAGGTGGGGGTAGGTACCCATCAGAGCCTTGCAGAATGAGGTTCGGACCGGGTGGGGGTAGGTACCCATCAGAGCCTTGCAAAACGAGGTTCGGACCAGGTGGGGGTAGGTACTCATCAGAGCCTTGCAAAACGAGGTTCGGACCAGGTGGGGGTAGGTACCCACCAGAGCCTTGCAAAACGGGGTTCGGATCGGATGAGGGTAGGTACTCATCAGAATCTGTCAAAATACAGATTCGTACCAGGTGGGGGTAGGTACCCACCAAAACCTTATAAAATGAGGTTTATACCGGATGAGGGTAGGTACTCATCAGAATCTAGCAAAAATGTAGATTCATACCGGGTGGGGGTAGGTACCCACCAAAACCTTATAAAATAAGGTTTGTACCGGATGGGGGTAAGTACGCATCAAAAACTTAGCAGAATGCATTAGGTGGAGTAAAATACTCACCTAAGCATTACAAAAATGGGTTGCAAAGACCTTACTCCTATTAGAGGATAGTTCAGTGTTGAGCACCTCGGGAGTAAGTACCCACAAGAGTTTAGCAAAATGCGAACTCATACCGGGTGAGGGTAGGTACTCACCAAAGCCTTGTAAAACAAGGTTTATACCTAGTGGGGGTAGGTACCCACAAGAGTCTGGCAAAATGCAGACTCATACCAGGTGAGGGTAAGTACTCACCAGAGTCTTACAAAATAAGACTCAAACCAGATAGGGGTTGGTACCTATCAAAATATTTATCATCCGGAGGAACAGCAAGGAGCAGCATCCGAAGGATGACGGGGCAAAAGGGTTAACTCCTTCCTCTACCAACTAATTTTGTTGACATATCAAGCCAACAAATTAGATAGGCAGTTGAAGGGGAGGCAGCTGTAGACCCCTAATTTTGCCCGATCTCTCAATAAAAGCTAGGGAAACTTCACAAGAAGATAAAGTTTGCCCGACTTCTTAATAAAAACCAAGGAGACCTCCTACAACAAACTCGGAGTTCAGACGGTCTCTCAATAAAGGCTAAAAAGACTTCCTACAACAAAGACAAGGCACGCCTGCCATCTCTATAAAAGACCAAGAAGACTTCCTATATGAAGATAAAGCTTCAACGGGCGTTTATCGGCATCAAACGACGTCCGAATACACAAAGGAAAGCTTCCCGGGGGTCCCAGAACACGAAAGCTGGCCAAAACAGGTCGAGACGGCCGTCCCAAGGTCGAGACGGCCGTCCCAACCTTCCCTGGCCAAGTGGGACGGCCGTCCCAAACGGGACTGCCAGTCCCAGCTCCCCAGGTGGTCCCAGTCAGTGTAAATGTGGCATTTGGGACGGCCATCCCAACCCAGACGGCCGTCCCACTCCAGACGCACGTCCCAAGGGTGCAGGCAGCGAAAACTATAAATTGGAAGCTCATTTGGCACTGTTCCACACCCCAGACAACTCAGAAGACTTGTCTACTTATCTCCCTCTCTCGAATGATCTTTCTGATTGCCTTATATAGGTAACAATCAGTTAAGGAACTAGATTCCAGCATTCGATTCTTCTAGAAAATTTTTAGTCGAATCGAGTTTTGTCGTGAGGAGAGTTGTTGTAGAGCGAGGGACTACCGAAACGCGTCCTTATTGTAACAGAGTTGATATATAAAGCTTGCTACGGAGGTTCTTCTCAAATCTCTTCTCCTTTACTGCTTTGTTTATTGCTTCATAAAATGTAAATAAAATCATGTAGATAGCCATATTTATTATATTTATAAAATAGGGTAATCGTGTAATTTCTTGTAATCTTAACTTAAATGAATTAATCCGTCATAGGGAACCCGAAAGGGGCGTTGTGGGGTGCTAATACCTTCCCCACACGTAACTAACTCCCTTACCCGACTCTGGTTATAATGGCCAAGTTTGGTTTTTATTAAAATCAATGCCTTTTTTTTCCTTTTCCAATGTTTATGGTCAAAACACTGGTGGCGACTCCAGAAGAACCCTTTTCGAAAACTTTGCTTCTATTAGAGGATAGTTCAGCGTTGAGCGCCTCGGAAGCAATGAACACACTTTAAACAAAAAACGCGAGTCTAAACCATCTTTTCGCGACCGCTCGCATAAACGTTCGAGATGTCCCAGGACGTCGGAACGGACGGCGGCGACAAATAGTATTATAGGACACATAACATGAAAACATTGCATGCATAGATGTTTGTGAATAGGGTCCTATATTTCCAAAAATAAATAAAAAAACCCAGAAAGGCCCAGAAGGTCATCTCGTTTGGCGAGACGGCCGTCTCGCCATGTCGTGAAGAGCGAGATCACCGTCTCGACATTCCAAACGGCGGTCTTGAACTCCAAAAATTTGAGATGGTAGTTCAGAATCCCAAATGGCGGTCCTGACCTAAATTTTTTTTTTTTATATATATAGGGGATTTTGGACCATTTTCGAAGCATCTCATTCCTTCATCCTCTCATACATCCACATACATACTTGAGTGTCTTTGAGCAAAATGCAACAAGGAGAGTCTTCCAGGCCTCGGAAGAGAGGTCGGGGATCCGGCCAGAGTACCCCGACACCACAGGCTTCGCCAGATCTGACTCAACTCATGTTGCAACACCAGGCTAGGCTCGATCATATTAGGAGCTACTCCTGGCACCCCCTACTACACTTGGATTTCAGCATCCTGACTAAGTTCGGTTGCGACGAGGATGTATGAGGCTACATCCATAGTATTGGGTGGGACTTCCTCCTCCAGGACCCTCCTACCCGCATCTACTGCGAGGCCGTGATGTAGTTCCTTACCTTCGTCACAATGGTGGATATGCTAGCATTGTTCCCGGGTGTCCCTCCGACAAGGATGGTCTCATACTACATGAACGAGACCTATCAGACGATGACGTTGGATGAGTTCAACGTCACCATGGGCTTCAACCAGCCCATGGACACCCTGATGCAAGTGTACAAGGGAGCCCTTTGTGAGCGGCCAGCTACCTTCACAACCGGTGAGATTTGGGAGGACCTCACCGGATTGTAGATCCTGCCAGCCCTGATGAAAGGGTCGGCCCTTAGCCCTCCTCTCCGCATTTACCACAAGCTGCTGGCGTGGATGATGCACGAACAAAAGGAGAAACACAGGAAGATCACCCAACCCGATCTCTTCGTCTTGCACTACATGCTCCACAGGCACCGGTGTAATCCCGAATACTTTTTCCTGAGGGCGCTGAAGGACTTCAGGAGTCGCCCCATTGGAGCCATCTTCATGGCTCCCCTCATCACCCTGCTGGCCGAGAGGTGGGGATGCGCCAATGGGGAGGACATTCCCTCTATCCTCCGACCCGAGCCTATTAGCGGGTCCATGCTCGTCAGCATGGGCATGCTCATCAAGCAAGGGTCCGAGTTGACCCTCCACCCGGCGCTCGCCATGACTTTGAACATTTGGGACCTGGATGAGTCGGCGGAGATCCCCATGCCCACAGAGTTTTAGCAACTGCAGTATGGGGATGACTTTCCTGGTTTCCATCGCCACATGGATGACATCCGCCAGCAGCTAGATCAAATGTCCCTGAGGCAGGACGTCTTCGAGATGCGGTTGGAGACTATCAGCCAGAGGCAATGTAGACCCCAAATCTTGCTTGGCCTCAAAATAAAGAGCAGAAGACCTCCAATTCGAAGATGGGCAAGGCCTAAAAGGTCCCTAAGATACACTATTAGGCCCCATATTAGAGTAGGAAGGCTTTTCTGTACAAAAAATAAGGATTTCCACCTTAAGGGTCGACACAGCCGTCTCGCTTATCAGGACCGCCATCTCGCCATTGGCAAGATCAAGACCACTATCTCGTTTGGCGAGACGGCCGTCTCGCCACTTGCCATGGCGAGACCGCCTTCCTATTTGGCAAGACGGCCCTCTCGCCATTTGGCAAATCGATACCGCCGTCCCGATTGGCGAGACGGTCATCTCGCCATTTGTCAAAGATGAGACCGTCGTCCCGATTGGCGAGACGGCTTGCTAGGCGAGATGACGGTCTCGACCTGACAGGTGCGAATCCCTATAAAAGGAGGGCGCTCTCCCCTTCATTTAACACAGTTCTTCCACCTTTCCTTCTAACATTTCTTAGAATTCTTCTTTTAGAGCCCCTCCGAAGCATTTCCAGAGTTTTCTAAGTGTTCTTAGATAGTTTTTTTTATAGCATTGCGAGAGAGAAAAGTCAACGTTGTAGAGCGAAGGGCTGCTAAAACGCATCCTATCTTTAGAGAATTAATCAAGAAAGCTTGCTCCGGAGGTTTCTTCACTTTCTCCCTCTCTTTTATGAAAGTGATGAAGATCTTATTGAATTACTTTGGCAAAGATCTTGTTGATTTGATGAAGTCAAAAATGAAGTCAAAGGCTACTTTGTGGCAGTCAAAGGTCACTTAGATAAAAGAGTAGTGGGATTAGTGAGTCTACATCTCTGCTTAGGTATAATCATTTTTATCTCTCTGTTGCATGGGGTTTCTTCATTTAAGAGATTTTGCAAATGCCTCTAAAAAATGTTTAAATGGTTAAAAACAAAGTATTTTGATAAAAGGTTTTTAATTAGCTATTTTTAACTAATAGCATATAAGCTTTATCAACTAAAATGTTCTTAACACTTTTGTAACAGGTTTTTAACTGATATGTTTTTGAAATAATCGATTATTTTCATTAGAAGGATTTTTGAAAACCTTCTGCTAGTATTTTAACTAATATAGAATTGATATAATCGATTAAAATGACTTAGAATATTTTGAAAAGTGTTCTGGCAGAATTTTAATCGATACAAACTCGAAATAATCGATTGAAATAACTTGAAGTGTTTTGAAAGTTGTTTTTTCAGTATTTTAATTGATACAAATGCGAAATAATCGATTAAAACAACTAAGAAGTTTTTCCAGAATGTTTTAATCGATTAAAACAAGATTGTTATCAGTTAAAATCACTTAAAAAAGTTTATAAGAGTGTTTTGCAGTATTTTAATCGATTGAAAGACGAAACAATCGATTAAAACAGTTTGGAAGTTTTTTACAAAGAGTTTTAATTGATATAAACGGTGTCGTATCAGTTAAAACAAATCTGGAAAATAATCAAGAACTTTTTAACAGATTAAAAGAAGTTTTAACAGATTAAAACAAGACTTTTAATAGATTAAGAGATTATTTTAACAGATTAAATAAACCAACAGTTTTGAAAATCTTCTATATAAACAGTATTGCTTGAACCTTTTAATATACATCTTTTAGCAATCAATCAAGCAATCATAAGTGCTACTTTCAAGAGAGAATCACGCTAGTTTTTGTGAAGTTCATAAGAGTTCTTTCTTGAGGAAAAATTGCATTCTTTTGGAGAAGAAACACATACTGCAGAGTTGCATAAATCTGGTTTGAGCGTTCTAAATTTCTTCTCTTTGTTTCTTTACTTTCTTTATTGTATTGTGGGTGCCTGGAATTGTGGGCACTGGTTTCTGTAGCTGGAATTTGGCTGCAGGGTTGGCCAAGAACTGGAATTTTGTTCTTGGTGAAGGTTTAGGTGTAGGAACTGGAATTTTGGTTCTTGTGGTAGATTGAGTGTAAGATTAAAGTTGTAATATGTAAAACGTTCAATCTAGTGGAACCCAGCTGGAATTTGGCTGGAAACTGGACGTAGCCCTAGGATTGGGTGAACCAGTATAAATCTTGGTTGTATCTTTCTAAACCTTTCTCTCTTTTAATTTTGTCACTGCTTTTATTTTGATTGCTTGTTGTGTGTGATTAAGAGCTGGTCAGAAATCTTAATCTTTGAAATAGATAATCTGTAAATTGCGAAAATCTTTCAAAGATCAATTCACCCCCCCCCCTCTTGATCTCAGCCTACATTTCTAACAATTGGTATCAAGAGCAAGGTTCTTGAGAATTATTCAAGTCTTTCGATCCAAATGGCTGGAAATAGTTTTTCTGAGGGTGCTTGTATTGATAGACCTCCACTGTTTTATGGTACATATTACTTATTTTGGAAGATAAGAATGAAGATATTTATTGAATTTGTTGGTATAAATGTTTGGAATATTATTGAACAGGGAACCTATGTTTTTAACAAAGAATGGTCTAGTTTAAATGATTCTGAAAAGAAACTAATCCAAGATGATTGTATTGCTAAAAATATCATCATATTTGCACTTAACAGAGATGATTTTTTCAGGATAGCACATGGTCAAACTCCTGCACAAATGTGGAAAACACTTGAAATGGCCTACGAAGAAACAACAGAGATATGCTTAATGGTCAATTCGGATTCTCCAATAACCAGTGCAAAACAAACTGAAGATCTCTGATACCTTGACAATGGTTGTTCTAAACACATGACAGGTGATATTTCAAAATTTTACAATTTAAAACTAAAGAATGGTGGGACTGTTGTCTATGGGGATAATAACAAAGGAAGAATCCTTGGAATAGGTGACATCAAATGCACAGAATCAGGTATTATTAACAATGTATTATATGTTGAGGGTTTGAAACATAATTTGATTAGTATTAGCCAGCTTTGTGATAAAGGACACAAAGTTGTCTTTGTTCAAGATAAATGTCAAATAATCAAAACAGATTCAGAACAAGTGTTGATTACTGGTAAGAGGATCAACAATATTTACATGTTAGATACTAATTCTGCTAAAAATTGTTGCTTAATCTCTAAAGAGAATGATTCCTGGCTGTGGCATAGAAGGTTAGCTCATATTCATATGAATCCTCTTAATAAACTGATTTGTAAAGATCTTGTAGTTGGCTTACCTAAACTTAAGTTTGTGAAAGACAAAGTATGTGATGCATGTCAAAAGGGGAAACAAGTAAGGAATTCTTTTTCACAGAAAAATTTTGTTTCAACTTCTAGACCTCTTGAACTTTTGCACATGGATCTCTTTGGTCCTTCTAGAACTATGAGTTTAGGAGGAAATCTATATGCACTGGTTATAGTAGATGATTACTCAAGATTTACCTGGACATTATTTTTAAAATTAAAATCTGATACTTTCCATTTGTTTAAGAAATTTGCGAAACAAATTCAAAATGAAAAAGGCTATTTCATCGCTTGTATTCAAAGTGATCATGGGGGAGAATTTTCAAATGAAAATTTCAATAAATTTTGTGATAAACATGGTATTAAGCATAATTTTTCTGCTCCTCGAACTCCTCAACATAATGGTGTAGTTGAAAGGAAAAATCGTTCTCTTGAAGAGTTAGCTAGGACAATGCTTAATGAGAAAGCATTACCAAAATATTTTTGGGTTGTTGCCGTTAGTATTGCTTGCCATGTATTAAACCATGTTTTAATCAGACCTTTTCTTAAGAAAACTCCCTATGAATTATACAAAGGTAAAAAGCCTAACATAAACTATTTTAGAGTATTTGGAAGTAAGGTTTTTGTTTTAAACAATGGAAAGGAAAATCTTGGAAAGTTTGATTCCAAATCAGATGAAGGTATCTTCTTGGGATATTCATTGAATAGCCATGCTTATAGAATCTTTAACAAAAGACTAAATATTGTAGAAGAATCTGTTCATGTTGTATTTGATGAGACTAACCCAAGTATGCAGAATATTTCGAGTATAGTACGGAAGATGATGTTTTAACCGATAAAATGTATCGCTTAAAACCGCCAAAATCAACAGCTTTTCAAAAACAGGCCGAAATTATTGAAGAATCGAAGAGCAGTTGCCTAAAGAATGGAAGACTCCAAGAAATATTTCAATAGACAACATCATTGGTGAAATAAATCAGGGAGTTTCCACTAGAAGATCTTTAAATAAATTTTGCAATCACATGGCATTCGTATCACAAATTGAACCAAAAACCATATCTGTCGCATTAAAGCATAATAACTGGATTAATGTTATGCATGATGAATTAAATCAATTTACAAGAAATGAAGTATGGGAACTAATTCCAAAACCGAGATAATGCAAATATTGTAGGAACAAAATGGGTGTTTAGGAATAAAATGGATGAAAATGGTATAATTACTAGAAACTAGGCCAGATTAGTTGCTAAGGGGTATAATCGACAAGAAGGAATTGATTTTGATGAAACATATGCTCCTGTTGCTAGATTAGAGGCTGTTAGACTTTTACTTGCTTCGCTTCAATGAAAGGTTTCAGGTTATTTCAAATGGATGTCAAAAGTGCTTTCTTAAACGGTTATTTGAATGAAGAAGTTTTTGTTACACAACCACCTGGTTTTGAAGATCATATTCATCTAGAATATGTTTATAGATTAAAGAAAGCTTTGTATGGTCTCAAAAGAGCCCCAAGACAATGGTATGAAAGGTTAAGTAATTTTCTCATTTCAAAGGGCTATCAAAGAGGTTTGGTTGATAAAACTTTATTCTTAAAAAAATTGAATAATGATGTAATTCTAGTTCAAGTATACATTGATGACATCATATTTGGAGCCACTAATGAGTCTTTATGTAAAGATTTTATCAAAGATATGTAGGGAGAATTTGAGATGTCTAGGATGGGGGAACTCAACTACTTTATTGGATTACAAGTTAAACAACTTCAAGAAGGTAGTTTTCTTCATCAATCTAAATATCTGCATGAACTCTTAAGGAAATTTGAGATGGAACATTGCAAAGAAGCATCAACAACAATGTCCACAAATTGCTATATTGACACCGATGAAAAAGGAAAACCTGTTGATGAAACTAAATATAGAGGGCTTATTGGTTCTTTACTATATCTAACAGCAAGTAGACCCAACATTATGTTTAGTGTTTGTATGTGTGCCAGGTTTCAATCTGCACCAAAAGAATCTCATCTTACTGCTACAAAAAGAATCCTCAAATATCTCAAAGGAACTTTAAATGTTGGGTTATGGTATCCTGGTGAGTCCAAACTAAATTTAATTGGATACTCTGACTCAGATTTTGTAGGTTGTAAGCTTGATAGGAAAAGTACAAGTGGCACCTGTCATCTCCTTGGAAAGAGTCTAATCTCATGGCATAGTAAAAAACAATCATGTGTTGCCCTTTCTATAGCTGAAGCCGAGTACATTGCAGCTGGAAGTTGTTGTGCTCAAATTCTTTGGATCAAACAACAACTTGAGGATTATGGTTTAATTCTCAAAAAAATTCCTCTCTTATGTGATAATACTAGTGTCATTATGTTAACTAAAAACCCAATTCAACATTCTAGGACAAAACATATAGAAATAAGACACCATTTTATTAGAGATCATGTTTTGAAGGGTGATTGTGAAATTTTCTTTATAGAAACTGAAAAACAACTAGTAGATATTTTTACAAAACCTCTTGCTCGTGATCGTTTTTACAAAATCTGAACTGAATTAGGCATTTTAGATGCATCAAACATTACTTAGTTTTTCAAAACTGGTTGTTTTAATCGATAAAAAAAGCTTTAAATCGATTAAAAGCACTTATACAACATTTTTCTTACTGTTTTAATCGATTAAATGTTGATTTAATCGATTAAATCAACTTATGTTTCAAACTTTCGAAATTCATCACTGTTTTAATCGATTAAAACATTATTTTAATCGATTAAAACTAGTAACAAGATCATTTTAATCGATTTCGTCCTGTTTTTAATCGATTATTACTCTGGAAAAGAAAATTTAAAGGCTTTAGTTAATGGTTGTTCTTGTAACATGCTACTAATGAAGATAAGTTTGAATCAACTTTGATTGGTCTTTACATGAGTACGGTATCTTGTTCAAATCTTTTACTAGTTTTCAAAAACTGACACATATCATGAATAATTTTTTGTTCCTCTATTCCCTATTTTTTTTTTATGAAGTCAAAAGGGGGAGAAATAATTGCTTTGCTTTTATAATTGATTTTCCTTATTTAGGGGGAGTAGCAATATAGGGGGAGAAATAGGAATATGATTAGTATTTTGAATACTCACTAATCTATATATTCAAGTGACTTCTTCTGCAGAGTTATTAGTCAAAGAGGTGTTTGTCTTCATCAAATAGGGGGAGACTGAAAGTGATGAAGATCTTATTGAATTACTTTGGCAAAGATCTTGTTGATTTGAAGAAGTCAAAAATGAAGTCAAAGGCTACTTTGTGGCAGTCAAAGGTCACTTAGATAAAAGAGTAGTGGGATTAGTGAGGCTGCATCTCGCTTAGGTATAATCATTTTTATCTCTCTGCCGCATGGGGTTTCTTCATTTAAGAGATTTTGCAAATGCCTCTAAAAAATGTTTAAACGGTTAAACACAAAGTATTTTGATAAAAGGTTTTTAATTAGGTATTTTTAACTAATAGCATATAAGCTTTATCAACTAAAATGTTCTTAACACTTTTGTAACAGGTTTTTAACTAATATGTTTTCGAAATAATCGATTGTTTTCATTAGAAGGATTTTTGAAAACCTTCTTCCAGTATTTTAACTAATATAGAATTGATATAATCGATTAAAATGACTTAGAATATTTTGAAAAGTGTTCTGGCAGAATTTTAATCGATACAAACTCGAAATAATCGATTGAAATAACTTGAAGTGTTTTGAAAGTTGTTTTTTCAGTATTTTAATTGATACAAATGTGAAATAATCGATTAAAACAACTAAGAAGTTTTTCCAGAATGTTTTAATCGATTAAAACAAGATTGTTATCAGTTAAAATCACTTAAAAAAGTTTATAAGAGTGTTTTGCAGTATTTTAATCGATTGAAAGACGAAACAATCGATTAAAACAGTTTGGAAGTTTTTTACAAAGAGTTTTAATTGATATAAACGGTGTCGTATCAGTTAAAACAAATCTGGAAAATAATCAAGAACTTTTTAACAGATTAAAAGAAGTTTTAACAGATTAAAACAAGACTTTTAACAGATTAAGAGATTATTTTAACAGATTAAATAAACCAACAGTTTTGAAAATCTTCTATATAAACAGTATTGCTTGAACCTTTTAATATACATCTTTTAGCAATCAATCAAGCAATCATAAGTGCTACTTTCAAGAGAGAATCACACTAGTTTTTGTGATGTTCATAAGAGTTCTTTCTTAAGGCAAAATTGCATTCTTTTGGAGAAGAAACACATACTGCAGAGTTGCAAAATTGCATTCTTTTGACCAGAAGGATAACTAGGTGGCAAGTGCTCCTCTCAGAATTCGACATCGTCCATGTCACCCAGAAAGCTATTAAAGGTAGCCCCCTAGCGGACTATCTAGCCCATGGATCAACAAACGAGTATCAATCCCTACAGGATGACTTTCTCGATGAACATATCATGCACATTGAACACGAAGAGACCAAAGAGGAGGCATGGACCATGTTCTTCGACGGAGCCTCAAACATGCTTGGACACGGGATAGGAGCTATTTTGATATCCCCTGAAAAGAAATACATCCCCGTAACGGACAGGTTGAATTTTGATTGTACTAATAACATGGCCGAATACGAAGCGTGCTCACTGGGAATCCAAGCAGCTCTAGATCATGGGGTTACCAAACTCAAAGTTTTCAGCAATTCATCCCTTGTCATCTATCAACTTAATGGTGAATGGGAAACCCGCAACTCTAAATTAATCCCATATCTAGAACACATCCACGATTTAGTTTCGAGGCTGGAAAGCGTCACCACCGTCTCGCCACTCGCCAAAGGCGAGATCGCCTTCCCGTTTGGCAAGACCGCCATCTCACCACTTGCCAAAGGCGAGACCGCCATCTTGTTTGGCAAGACGGCCATCTCGCCATTTGCCAAAGGCGAGACGACGGTCCCGAAAGTCGAGACGGCGGTCCCGAAAGTCGAGACGGCAGTCCCGAAAGTCGAGACGGCAGTCCCAACCTTATAAGACAAGACGGCGGTCCCAACTTGATAGGTGCAAATTTCTATAAAAAGGGGGGGATTCTCCTCGTTTTCACAACCTTCTACAATTTCTCCAACTGCATACTTCTTAAAATACTCTCCTATGACCCCTCTGAAGCATTTCCAGAGTCTTAGAGTTCTTAGGAAGCATTTTAAAGTGCTGTGAGAGAAGAGCGAGCATCATTGTAGAGCGTGGGGTTTGCCAAAAAATGCCCTTTTCAAGAATATTTTATAAAAATCTTGCTTCGAAGGTTCTTTCATATCCCTTATTCTATTTTATCGCTTTTATACTATCTTTGTGCATTAGTTATTAAGGGCCATGTAGTCAATAATTTAAATTTTGCAATGAATAAATAAGGGTAGAAGTGTAGTTTTAATGTTCTTATTTCTTTATGAAAATAGTCCATCATAGGGAACCGAAAGGGGCGTCGTGGGGAAGCTAATACCTTCCCCACACGTAACTAACTTCCTTACCTAACTCTGGTTGTAATGACCAAAGTTAATTTTTCTTAAAAACCATCACTTTCTTTTCCTTTTCCAATGTTTTTGGTAAAAATATTGGTGGCGACTCGTTGAACCTTTTCAAAAACCTCGCTTTTAGGTCCAGCCCGGTTATCGAACAACCTAAAAAGCGCTGAACCACACTTTAAAAAACGCGAGTCAACAAAACCATCGCGTCGCTCTGACTACCTCTTTTGACGGCGGCAACACTAAGGCATCACAACCATCAAAGGGGTAAGCTACCACACCAAAGGAGCATCCCGAGGGAAAAACTTCATTCGCAGTCGAAGGGTCAGCTACCGTATCAAAGGAGCATCCTGAAGCTTCACCTGTATCGTTCGAAGGGTCAGCCTCCACAGTAAGGAAGCATCCTGAAGACAACACCAGACTACACTCATGGTCCCGAGGGTCAGCTACCACGACAAGAGGAGCATCCAAATGACAACCACGCAAGAGGGTTTACTCCTTCACCCGCCAATCGACCTTATGGTACGTTAGCCCATAGTCAATTGGTCGGGTGAAGGGGGGGGGCAGCTGTAGACCCCAAATCTTGCCCGACTCCCCAATAAAGCTAGAGGTCGCCCGTTTCAAAGATAAGACTTTATTAAGTCTCTAGTAGTTTTTTCTAGGTTCCATTTAAGATAGGGAGGGTTTTTAGAGGCAATAAAAATCGAAAATTTCGTCGGAGACAACAAATGGACGTCCAAGACAGTTAGACAGTCATCCATGCCAACTTTAAGGTAATGGACGGTTGTCCACTTAGCCTAGACAGCCGTCCATGGTAACTTTTGGCCATGGACGGCCGTCAACTAAGTCCAGACGACCATCCACTTTTTCCTGATGCGGTTCCTTATAAATAGGAGTCCTCATTCCTCGAATTTTCACACCCTTTCACTCGCACCACTCTCTAGGAAGCCTTTTGGCACTTTAGAGTGACTCTGAGCATTATTCCAGAGTTCGAGTGAGCTTTCCGATTTCCATTAAAAGTAGAAATCGGTTAAGGAAGTCTTCTTTTGAGATGTCCGGCCCTCGGTAGGGTGGTACTCTTATTTTTTGTTTGAGGGAGGAGTGACTCTGTAGAGTACGGGGACTGCCAAAAAGCGTCCTCAAGTTCGAGATTTAGAAAAGCTCACTTCAGAGGTTCTCCTTCATATCTCTTCTCTTTTACTGCTTTCTTTTACTGCTTTCCTTGTATGCATTAGATATTAGGATCATGTAGACATTTAAATTCTGCCAGTAGATCAAATAATAGGGTAAAAGCATAGTTTCTTTAAGTATTTATTTTATAAACTAGTCCATCATAGGGAACCCAAAAGGGGCATTATGGGGTGCTAACACCTTCCCTACACGTAACTAACTCCCTTACCCAACTTTGGTTGTAACGACCAAAGTTAGTTTTTCTAAAACCAACGCCTTTTCTTCCTTTTTCGATGTTTATGGTAAAAACATTGGTGGCGACTCCATAGAACCTTTTTAGAAAACTTTATTCTTAACATCAATTCGGTTATCGGACATCTTAAGAATGTCAACCATCTTTATAAAAAAATGCGAGTCATTCAAAATCATTGCGTCGCTCCGACCGCCTCTTTTGACGCCAGTGACAGTGAAGCTTCAGGATGCTTCTTTGACGCGGTAGCTGACCCTTTAGCTTTTGATGTATAGGGAACCTCAGGATTCTCCTTCGAAGCGGTAGCTGACCCCTTGGTTTTGGTTTGATGCCTCAAGATGCTCTTTTGACGCGGTAGCTGACCCTTTGGCTGATAAAGATTTTCCTTCGGGATGCTCCTTTGAAGCAGTATTTGACCCCTCGGGTGGTATGTGCGAAGCTTCAGGATGCTCCTTTGATACGGACTAACCCTTGGATAATATGTGGAACTCTATCTTCTGGATACCCCTTTGCTTATGGTGGATGATCCTTTTGATAGACAAAAAGGGTGGCGGTTTACTGCTCTAGCTCATGCGTCGGCTCCTTGGGGATTAGTTGTATTTGGAAATGTGTTTTTGGCTTTTTTGATAGTCATCCAGCTTGTTGATTGCTGGAGATTTCTGATAAATGCCTTTTAAGTAGGTAGGAATCCACTAGGGGATTTTTTGATTCTAAATTGTGCCTATGAGTAGGCGAATGTTCCCTTTTTGGAGATGTTGGTTTTTTGTTTGCCAGTTTTTGTTGAACATTCAAGGACTTGATGTTGCAAATAATGATCATGAAGAATGTTGATTTTGATGATGATCCAAGAGCTTAAAGACTTAGAGTATTGAAGATTGAAGATTGATGATTTCTGTATTGTAATAACTCTGTTTTAGTTTGATTGAGTCTGTAATTATAGAGTCTAAGATAGCCGGTACATAGTCTATAACTTAGAAGCTTCAAAATGCTCAAATTTATCATGCAGGCTCGGCTTTAATCGATTATATAGGGAAATAATCGATTAAAACAGTGAGAAAACCATTTTCAACATATACTCACTGTTTTAATCGATTAAAACATCAAAATAATCGATTAAAAGGTCAAATAATCGATTATTTCACCAAATAATCGATTAAACCGAGAGGATTGGGTTCTGCGTATTTGGCTCTGTTTTAATCGATTAAAACTCCATTTAATCGATTATTTCAGCTGTTTTTGTTTTTAAATTTCAAATTAACCCTATTTTCGAAAACCCAATTACCAAGAACCCTAGTTTCGAAATCCCCAATTCCTTAACCCTAATTTCCCTACTTAAACTCTGCTTTGGCACTCGAAAAAATAAGAACAACTCTTTCCATACAAAAGTTAAGTGCTCGTGAGTGCCGGAGAACCTGTTTGTTGCAAGGAAAGGGGGCTTTTGGAAACCTGGTGTGAGGCTAGAAGCGATAAGAATCACTAAGTGGAGTTCTTAGTGGATTGTGTGTTGTGCCGTCTCTAGGGAAAGTTGTTCTTCATCTCTTGTGGATTTCAAGAGAGGTGTTGTCTTTACTTTATCTCTTTGATTTGTAATCCGTTTATAACAATTTGTTCTTAGTGACAGCGTTAATCCTCTTTTGAGTGATTAGCAACTCGGACGTAGGGTCTTTTGATCCGAACCAGTATAAACCTACTGTGTAATCTTCTCTACTCTTCTCTATTTACATTTACGCAGTTTTTAATCGGTAAAATTTGGGGAAAATTTTGAAAACCTAATTTTTATTAAGAAACCAATTCACCCCCTCTTGGTTTTTGTCCGACCACGCGAACATTTCGACTGCGCGATTCTAACAAGTGGTATCGAGCTTGCTTTGATAGTCATTCAAACTTTTCGAAAATGGCCGGACAAAATCAAACTTTTGCCGAAGGTGCGTCTATCAACAGACCCCCACTTTTTGCGGGTCAAAATTATCCTTTTTGGAAAGTACGTATGCAAATATTTTTAGAGTCTCGTTGATAGAGGCGTTTGGGACGCAATTTTAAACGGTCCATTTGTTCCTAAAATTACGTAGAACGGTGTTGACGTTCTTAAACCTTTTGATAGATGGACTGCAGAAGAAAGTCGAAAAGCACAATTTGATGTTAGGGCTAGAAACATTATTTCATCTCGCTCTAACCCTTGATGAGTTTTATAGAATTTCAGCTTGTAAAAGTGCACAGGAAATGTGGGAAATGCTAAGGGTGACCCACGAAGGAACTGACGACGTCAAAAGAGCACGTAAAAATTCTTTAATCCAAGAATACGAGATGTTCCGGATGCAACCAGGCGAAACGATATTTGACGTCATGAAACGCTTTCACTCATATCGTGAACCATCTCATCGGACTAGGTAAAATTTTTGACGTTGATGAATTAAATGTTAAAATTTTGAAATCTCTGGATAGGAAATGGCAACCAAAGGTGACGGCCATCTCGGAGTCACAAAATCTTGCCACTATGTCTATGGCGGCATTATTTGGAAAGCTTAGGGAGCATGAACTTGACCTTGGAAGACTAAATGAGGAAGAGGGTCAATATCATAAGAAGAACCTAGCTTTCAAGACCGAGATTTCAAAAAGCAAAAATAAGAAAGAAGAAGAAGAAGACTCCGAAAATGATGAAGAAGAGATGAGTCTTTTTATAAAGAAGTTCACCAAGATGATGAAAGCAAAAGGAAGACATCCTTTCAAAGGTAAGGAAAAGGTAAAAGAAAATTCTTCCGTTAATATAAAATGCTTTGGTTGTGGTGAAGCAGGGCATATAAAGATCGAATGCCCAAACAAGAAAAATGATGAACACAAGGGCAAAAAGCAATTCAAGAAGAAAGCATATATTGCTTGGGATGACAGTGATTCAAATTCAGAATCAAGCGACTCAGAAATTGAAGCAAACATTTGCTTGATGGCAAATAACAACAATTCTTCGGATTTTGAGGTTAGTTATTCGATTCATCCTCTAGTGAAGAAAATGACCATGATGAATTGCAAAATGCTTATAATGAGTTATTTACTGCATTTATGGATATGAAAAAGGAATATAAAGTTGTAAAGAAGAATCTAAGAAAATCCGAAAAGGAAAATGAGTCCTTAAAATTGAAAATTGCATGTTTAGAAGAAAAGGAGGTAGCCAATACAAAAATAGTATGCTTAGATGAAGATAAGGACTTAGCATGTGCAAAATGTAAAGAGCATGAATATGATATAGATATTCTTAATCATTTGCTTGACAAAGCCGAAAAAGAAATTGATGATCTTAAGAAGAATGAAATGGTATTTGCTCAAAATAATGTAAATCATAGAGTTTCTTTGAAAAAGGGTAAAACTAAAAAGAAAAGAGTATGGGTAGAAAAAGGAACTAGAGCATGTCATGTTAATAATGTATCTTGTTCTAAAACTACTTCAAATGCATGCTTCTATTGTATGAAACAAGGTCACACTTCAAATAGATGTAACATTAAGCATTTTGGAGTTCCTAAAGGAAAATATGTTTGGGTTCCTATAGTTAAATGAATTGTTTGTCTCTTTTATTTATTCAAAGAAAATGAATCATTTAGTATGTTTTAAACAGAATGATTGGTAAAAACATTTTATCTTTTCTATTGCATGAAGGTTCTTCACTTAAAGATTTTTGCGAAAAGCCTCTAAAATTGTTTTAAACAACCTAAAACAAAATATTTTTACAAAAGCTTTCTTAAAACATGTTTTTAATCGATGCAGCTTTTGAAAGAACCAAATAAAATCACTTAGAATGTTCAAACAAGTGTTTTTACAGCATTTTAATTGATACAACTGGTTTTTAATCGATTAAAACCATTTAGAACTCATTTTGATCGATCAGATTTTTATTATGAGCTGGTCGAAACGTTTAAATCGATTAAAAACACGTTTCAATCGATTAAAATTACTTAAAGGGTCAGGATGATCGATCAGAATCAAATTATGACCGATCGAAGCAAATGTAATCGATCAGATTTTAATTATGAGCTGGTCAGAAATCTTTCAATCGATTAAAAACACGTTTCAATCGATTAAAATCACTTAAAGGGTCAGGATGATCGATCAGATTTTTATTATGACCGGTCAGAATCAGCTTATGATCGATCAGATTTTTATTATGACCGATCAGAATCTTTTAATCGATTAAAAACTCGTTTCAATCGATTAAAACAACTTAAAAACTTTTTCTACACTGCATTTTAATCGATTAAAAGACGTTTTAACATATTAAAACTGCACTTTTAACAGATTAAAAGAATCTTTTAACAGATTAATTAAACCAATGAGCTTTGAAAATAGTCTATAAAAACAGTTTTTCTTGAACTTCTTAAAACACCCAAAGAATAGATTGTTTTGCAGTATTTTAAATAGATTATTATGTCTCTAACCTCAAGGACCCAAAAGTTGTGGGGACCTAAGTTTACTATGTTCTTGTTTTGTAGGAAACTTCCAAATCAAAGAAGTCTATGTGGTATCTTGATAGTGGATGCTCAAAACATATGACTGGGGATAAAACGAAATTTGTAAGTTTCAAAGCCAAAGAACAAGGATATGTGACTTATGGGGATAACAACAAAGGGAAGATTCTCGGAATTGGAAATATAGGTGGTGCAAATACATTGGAGATTAAGGATGTGATACTTGTTGATATATTATTGGATCAACTGATAGTTTGTTATGTGTAGAATTTGCTAAGATTATGCAGGGAGAGTTTGAAATGTCTATGATGGGAGAATTAACATTCTTCCTTGGACTTCAAATCAAGCAACTTAAAGATGGCACTTTCATCTCTCAAACTAAATACTGCAAAGAGATTCTCAAAAAGTTTGGTATGGACACCTCAAAGGAAGCTAACACACCCATGGGAACATCATGCTATTTAGACAAGGATGAATCAGGTTTGGAAGTTAATCAAACTATGTATAGAGGTATGATAGGATCACTATTATACTTAATTGCTAGTAGACCCGATATTATGCATTCTGCTCTGTGTGTGCTAGATTTCAAGCTTGTCCTAAAGAATCTCACCTAATTGCAGAGAAACATATTTTAAAATACTTAAAAGGAACTACTGGATTTGGCTTGTGGTATCCGTCTGATGCTTGTATTAGTTTATTAGGATATTCTGATGCCGATTATGGTGGATGTAAAATTGATAGGAAAAGCACTAGTGGGACATGTCATTTGTTAGGTTCATCCTTAATATCATGGAATTCTAAGAAACAAGCATGTGTTGCTTTATCTACCACTCGAAGTCGAATATATTGCAGCTGGTAGTTGTTGTGCTCAAATTCTGTGGATGTAACAACAATTAGAGGATTATAGCATATATTTAAATGACATTCCATTAATGTGTGATAATACGAGTGCAATCAACTTAACTAAAAATCCAAGTAATGCATTCTAGGACTAAACATATTGAGATTAGACATCACTTTTTAAGAGATAATATCAAGAAAGGAAACCTGTAAGATAGAGTATGTAGACACTAAATGTCAATTAGCAGATATATTTACTAAGCCTCTACCCAAGGATAGATTCTATGATCTTAGAAGAGACTTAGGGATATTAGAAATAGCTTAAAATCTGCTTAATTTGACTCGTTTCCGGATGATTGTTATGTTAAAATTCGTGGTGTAGCATGTTCATAGGTTATTATGCATATAAATCTCAAAAACTTGATATAGCCTCTGAATAATCGATCATCGGAAGTGATAATCGATTATTTTTTCTCAAAACATCCAAAACAGGGTATTCTTCTTCGGAATAATCAATTATTTCGTGAAATAATCGATTAAATGTCTTCGATAATCGATTATTTGCTTGAAATAATCGATTAAAGCCGTCGAGATATTGAAATAATCGATTATCTTGAAATATAATCGATTAAATGCGACCAGCTTTTGCTCTCCTAGCCGTTGCCAACGGATATTTTGCCATGGAATCTCTTCTATATGACCGTTGGAAGTGTTTTCTCTATAAATAGAGACATCTAGGTCAATTATACTCACTTCTAACTCTTGTAATCAAGTTTTCTTGAAATCTATACTCTCTTTGCTTCATTATTTCCTCACTTGTCTCCAAATCTTCTTCATACTTCATCTATTCTTTCAAATGGCCTCATCCTCTCGCCCTAAGATTCCTACAAGAAGAAGATCTGCATCTTCCTCTCATTCCCGTCCTAATTTCGTAGAAGGATGGATTTCCGATGCAGATAGCCAACAAGAGTTTCTAACCTACTGGAAAGAAAAAGCTATTATTTCTCCCAAATTTCTTATAGGTGAGCAATTCATTCGTAGGGGTTTCAATTTTCCTAATCTTCTTGAAATTCAAGGAGTTCTCCCGTTTATCCAAATGCAAGGTACATACTATCCCGACTTAGTTAGGGTATTCTATTCTAGATTCAAGTTTAGGGATCAAATTGCTACATCCCGTGTAAAAGGGGTTTCCATAATTCTAGATGATGATATTTGGGAAAATGTTGCTCACTTCCCCATTAGAGAAGATGCTATTAACGTTTATGGTGAGCTAGATGACTTTGACAGGTTCTTAGCTTATCGATCTTTTCGCGGAATCCCTCTCTGGATGTTGGACGTATTCTTCATGCCTGGACCTTTAAAGAAGGAAGAACGCATGCTTCTACATTTACTTGTATGGATCTTATGTCCCCGGCTACTGAATCATGCCCAATGCTCATCCATTGATCTTCAAATTATTCATGCCATAATGAATAATGAACCTTTAGATTGGGGTGTTCTTGTCAAAATGACCATGCTTAAAGCAAAACGTCATCACACCTTCAAAATTCCATATGCACTTCTTGTATCCCGTATTCTTGAATATAAAGGAGTGAATGTTGAAGGTGAGCAAGCGTTAGAACAAACAACTTAAACCGCATGTTGGACAGACACATTGACTCAACTTCAAATGGTGCGTGTCAATGACATCTATGTTCACAAAGATGACGTTCAAAATCAAAGTGATGCAAATAAAGACTCGATGAAGATATGCCTCCAACTGATAATTTTCCCTCTAACCAAATCCAAAGTGTTGGAACATCCTCTTCTCATCAAGAAACAAGACAATCCATGGAAGATATGCTTTCCGACATGAATCAAAGAATGCAATCATTCTTCAATCTTTCCGAGTACGCCATGATGAAATTATTAGTCGCATATCCGATGTAGATGATAGAGTGGGTAGATTAGAAAATAGATTTGATACTCACTTTAATGATGAGGATAGTGAAGAATTTTAAAATCTGTTATGTATTTTCTTTTGTTATTGTCTTGCTATTGTAATGGATAAATGATTATGAAATAAAATTTGATGTTTCTTTTATGCTATGATTGAGGGGGAGCTTTCTCTAACTTATGCATATTTTGAGGGGGAGCTCTTATTATTGATGTTGCAGAGTTCTTTTTTATTATAATCAAAATAGGGGGAGAAAAATTTAAAGCCTATGGTTCAATATTAAATTTTATCTGGTATGTTTAATGTGTTTGTTAGTATGACGGATAAAACAGGTTATTACAAGGGCTTTAAAAGATAATTTTGATCATCATCAAAAAGGGGGAGATTGTTGAACATTCAAGGACTTGATGTTGCAAATAATGATCATGAAGAATGTTGATTTTGATGATGATCCAAGAGCTTAAAGACTTAGAGTATTGAAGATTGAAGATTGATGATTTCCGTATTGTAATAACTCTGTTTTAGTTTGATTGAGTCTGTAATTATAGAGTCTAAGATAGCCGGTACATAGTCTATAACTTAGAAGCTTCAAAATGCTCAAATTTATCATGCAGGCTCGGCTTTAATCGATTATATAGGGAAATAATCGATTAAAACAGTGAGAAAACCATTTTCAGCATATACTCACTGTTTTAATCGATTAAAACATCAAAATAATCGATTAAAAGGTCAAATAATCGATTATTTCACCAAATAATCGATTAAACTAGAGAGGATTGGGTTCTGCGTATTTGGCTTCGTTTTAATCGATTAAAACTCCATTTAATCGATTATTTCAGTCTGTTTTTGTTTTTAAATTTCAAATTAACCCTATTTTCGAAAACCCAATTACCAAGAACCCTAGTTTCGAAATCCCCAATTCCTTAACCCTAATTTCCCTACTTAAACTCTGCTTTGGCACTCAGAAAAAATAAGAACAACTCTTTCCATACAAAAGTTAAGTGCTGTGAGTGCCAGAGAACTGTTTGTTGCAAGGAAAGGGGGCTTTTGGAAACCTGGTGTGAGGCTAGAAGCGATAAGAATCACTAAGTGGAGTTCTTAGTGGATTGTGTGCTGTGCCGTCTCTAGGGAAAGTTGTTCTTCATCTCTTGTGGATTTCAAGAGAGGTGTTGTCTTTACTTTATCTCTTTGATTTGTAATCTGTTTATAACAATTTGTTCTTAGTGACAGCGTTAATCCTCTTTTGAGTGATTAGCAACTGGACGTAGGGTCTTTTGATCCGAACCAGTATAAACCTACTGTGTAATCTTCTCTACTCTTCTCTATTTACATTTACGCAGTTTTTAATCGGTAAAATTTGGGGAAAATTTTGAAAACCTAATTTTTATTAAGAAACCAATTCACCCCCCCTCTTGGTTTTTGTCCGACCACGCGAACATTCCGCTGCGCGATTCTAACAGTTTTGCCCCTCCGCAAGCGAATGACTTATTGCCCTTGCAGTAGGCTCACTGGTGATGGTCTTCTTTTTTGACGACCCTTTGTGGAATTTGTGCTTCCCTGGGGATCTGATTCTGATACTCTTCTGGGGAGGGAGATGGAGTCTTACTTTCTTGACTATGTTAGTGAAGGGCTTTTGTTGAAGCCCTTATTCTCACTTGGCAGGTGTGGTGGAGAAATGAGTTGAGTATGCTTGATGACTCGTAATGGTGATGATGCTGAGTCGTACGAGAATGTTTTTGTTTTCCTCTGAACTAGGCAATAACCCGCTCGGGGGATAGGGCCTTTCTGTCGGCTTTTTGGTTGAATGTTGTCTTCTCTCCTTTGATGGTTGGAGCTTATTTGATTCCGGAAGCTCTTGGTTAATTTCCCATTTTTTCGCAGTTTATTCTTTTTTCTCGCGATTTTGAAATTTGGCTTCTTTGAAATGGTGCATATGCCTTTTTACTTCTTAGTCTTTTTACGTATGTTGGCTTTTTAGAAGAGAGTAAAGACAAATAGCTAAAGAAATACTTTTATTCACATATTATTATTTTTGGTTTTTTACAAAGAGAAAAGGATTACAAGGTCCCTATTTTGGTGGCGGGTCTGACTGTGAGGCTGAAGAGGGTTCCGGCGGAGGGAACTGGCGTAGCATGTGCCTCTGGAATTCCTCTTGGCTCTGTGTGTTAAAAATACAAGGATATGAAGCTTGAAGATTTTGATGATGATTCAAGAACAAAGGACTTAAAGACAAAGACTTATAATCATGTGTATTTACTTATAATAACTCTGTTTTATGTTTTTGAGTCTGTATAATTAGAGTACAAGATAGCCAGCACATAGTCCATCATTTGAAAACTCATTTTTATCAAATCCACTCTGTGATAATCAATTATCACTTAGGATAATGGATTATCCTACATTGAAAATTGTTTTTCTGAAAACCTTGTTGTGATAATCGATTATCACTCAGGATAATCGATTATCCCAGCTAGATAATCGATTATTTACACAGAAAATCGATTATCCTGGTCCTGTTTTACTCCTCTACAAAAATGGCTCTGTAATAATCGATTATCACTCAAGATAATAGATTATCTACGTTTGTTATGAGTTTTGAAATTCAAATTTGGACCAATTTACGAAAACCCTATTCCTAATTCTTCTGTTTTCAAAAATCATTATTTCCCATACCCTATTCTCTCTACTTAAGGTTCTCTAAGGCTTTCTGCAAAATAACAATCATTTTTCATACAAAAGTTAAAAGTTGTGATTTTTAGAGAACTTTCTGTAGGGAAGAAAAAGGGGCTTTTGAAAACCTAGTGTGGGCTAGAAGCAATAAGAATCACTGAGTGGGTTTCTTGGTGGATTATGTGTTGTATTGTCTATAGGAAAAGTTGTTGTTCATCCTTTGTGGATTCAAAGGAGGTGTTCATCTCTTGTGTGACTCAAGAGAGGTGTTTTCTATTCCTTATCCTTTTCAATTTGTAATATGTTGTAACTTGTGATTATAGTGACAGCGTTAATCCTCTTTTAGAGTGATTAACAACTAGACATAAGGTCTTTTGATCTGAATCAGTATAAATCATCTGTGTAATCTTTTTTCCCTTATCTCTTTACATTATAAGCATTTTAATCGGTATAATTTGGGGAAAATTTTTAAAACCCTAATTTTTTTTATAAGAAACTAATTCACCCCCTCTTGGTTTTTTCCCCTAAATGAGAACATTCTGCTGCGCAATTCTAACAAGTGGTATTAGAGCTTGCTTTGATAGTCATTCAAATTTCGAAAATGGCCGGACAAAACCAAACCTTTGCCGAGGGTGCTTCTATCAACAGACCCCCACTTTTTGCGGGACAAAATTATCCCTTTTGGAAAGTTAGAATGCAAATATTTTTGGAGTCTGTTGACAAGGGTGTTTGGGATGCTATTATAAATGGTCATTTTATTCCCAAAGTTATTGTAAATGATGTAGAAGAACAAAAACCATTTTCTAGATGGACGGCTGAAGAAAATAGGAAAGCTCAATATGATGTTAGGGTTAGGAATATAATTTCATATGCTTTAACCCTTGATGAGTTTTATAGGATATTTGTTTGCAAGAGTGCTCAAGAAATGTGGGAAATGTTAAGAGTAAGCCATGCAGGTACCGATGATGTAAAAAAATCACAGAAGAACTCATTAATTCAAGAGTATGAGATGTTCTGAATGCAACAAGGAGAAACGATTTTCGACGTTCAAAAACATTTCACACATATTGTGAATCATCTCACCAGGCTTGGTAAGATTTTTTATACTGATGAATTAAATGTAAAAATTCTTAAATCTTTGGATAGGAAATGACAACCAAAGGTGACGACCATCACGGAGTCACAAAATCTTGCTACCATGACTATGGCAGCTCCCTTTGGAAAGTTGAGAGAGCATGAACTTGAACTTGGAAGGCTAAACGATGAAGAAGGCCAACATCAAAAAAGAAACCTTGCCTTCAAAACCGAAATTTCAAAGATTAAAAACAAGAAGGAGGAAGAAGACTCTGAAAATGAAGAAGATGAAAACTTGAGTCTTATGATCAAGAAATTTACAAAGTTCATGAAAGCTAAAGGGAAGCAACCTTTCAAAGGTAAGGGAAAGGTAAAAGAAAGTTCTTCTTTAAATTTCAAATGTTATGGTTGTGGTGAAACAGGGCATATCAAATCCGATTGTCCAAACAAGAAAAGTGATGATTATAAAGGCAAGAAATTTTCAAAAAGAAAGCTTATATAGCTTGGGATGATAGTGACTCAAGTTCGAAATCAAGCGATTCGAAGGTTGAAGCAAATCTTTGCTTGATGGCAAATGATAATATTTCTTCCGATTATGAGGTAAGTGATTCCGACTGTTCTTCAAATAATGATAATGACTATGATGCTTTGCATAATGCATATCAAGAATTATTTGTTGCTTTTAAAGATTTGAAAACTGAATATAAATCTTTGTAAAATAATTTGAATAAATTGGAAAAAGAAGTAGAATCTTTAAAATAAAAATTAGTGACTTTCGAGGAAAAAGAAAATAGACAAATAGCTTGTTCATCATGTAAAGAATATGAACATGAAAGTGACATACTTAGACACCTACTTGATAAAACTAAGAAAGAATTAAGTAACAATAGTAAGAATAAAGTTATTGTGCAATCTCAATTAAAATGTCATGTTCCATTAAAAGTGCCTAAAAATAGAACCCAAAGGGCATGGATTGAAAAAAGATCTAAATCTTCTCAAAATAAAGTTGTATCTTTTTCAAAAATTAAATCTAATGCATGCTTCTATTGTATGAAATATGGACATACATCTAATAGGTATAAAATTAAGCATTTTGGTGTTCCAAAAGGAAAATATGTTTGGGTTCCTATAGTAAAATGATTTGCTTGTCTCTTACCCCAAGGACCCAAAAGTTATGGGGACCTAAGATTATTATGTTCTTGTTTTGTAGGCATCTACTATTGAAACATACAAGGATACGAATGTTGAACATACATGGATATGAAGCCTGTAGATTTTGATGATGATTCAAGAACAAAGGACGTAAAGATTTGAAGACTTGTAATATGATGTAATAACTCTGTTTTGATGATTTTGAGTTTGTAATATTAGAGTCTAAGATAGCCAGCACATAGTCTACTCTTTAGAAGCTTCAAAAACTCATTTCTATAAAAAACACACTGGTTTAATCGATTAAAAGACAGGATAATCGATTATTACAGAGAGAAAAACCATTTTCTGTATCAACTCTCTGGAATAATCGATTAAATCACCTATTAATCGATTAACAGGACAATTAATCGATTAAAACGCGTGGTTAAGGGTTCCTGTTGATTTTGGCTCTGTAATAATTGATTAACACTCAAGATAATCGATTATTTCAGTCAGATATGCATTTTAAACTTCAAATTGGACCAAGTTTCGAAAACCCTAGTCCCAATTCACTAAGTTTCGAAAATCCCCAATTCCCAAACCCTAATCTGTCTACTTAAGGTCTCTAAGGCTCTCTGCAAAGTGAACAACCTTTTTCAAACAAAAGTTGAGAGTTGTGACTGCCAGAGAACTGTTTGTTGGAGGAAAAAGGTGCTTTTGGAACCTAGTGTGGGCTAGAAGCGATAAGAATCACTAAGTGGGTTTTCTTGGTGGATTGTGTGTTCTGCCGTCTCTAGAGAAAGTTGTTCTTCATCTCTTGTGTGACTCAAGAGAGGTGTTTTCGTTACCTTATCTTTTCAATTGTTATCTATTTGTAAAACTTGATTATAGTGACAGCGTTAATCCTCTGTTTGAGTGATTAGCAACTGGACGTAGGGTCTTTTGATCCGAACCAGTATAAATCTTCTGTGTAAGACTCTATCCTTACTCTATTTATGTTTACACAGCATTTTAATTGGTAAAATTTTGCGAAAATTTTAAAACCTAATTTTTTGTTAAGAAACCAATTCACCCCCCCTCTTGGTTTTTGTCCGGAAACGCAAACATTCCGTTGTGCGATTCTAACAAGTGGTATCAGAGCTTGCTTTGATAGTCATTCAATTTTCAAAAATGGCCGGACAAAATCAAATGTTTGCCGAGGGTGCTTCTATCAATAGACCCCCACTTTTTGTGGGTCAAAATTATCCTTTCTGGAAAGTTAGAATGCAAATCTTTTTAGAGTCTATTGATAGAGGTGTTTGGGACGCTATTTTAAATGGTCCCTATATTCCTAAAGTTTCTGAAAACGGAGTAGATGTTCTTAAACCATTTTCTAGATGTACGGCGGAGGAAAATAGAAAAGCTAAATTTAATGTTAGGGCTAGAAATATTATTTCATCTGCGTTAACCCTTAATGAGTTTTATAGGATCTCCGTGTGTAAAAGTGCTCAAGAGATGTGGGAAATGTTGAGAGTGACCCACGAAGGTACCGATGACGTTAAGAGATCACGAAAAAATTCTCTAATTCAAGAATATGAGATGTTCCGAATGCAACATGGAGAAACAATATTTGACATTCAAAAGCGTTTCACACACATTGTGACCCATCTCACCGGATTAGGTAAAATTTTTTATGTTGATGAATTAAATGTAAAAATTTTGAAATCTTTGGATAGGAAATGGCAACCTAAGGTGACGACCATCTCAGAGTCACAAAACCTTGCCATAATGTCTATGGCGACGCTCTTTGGAAAGTTGAGAGAGCATGAGCTAGAACTAGGAAGGCTAAATGATGAAGAAGGTCAACACCAAAAGAGGAACTTAGCCTTCAAAACTGAAATTTCCAAAGGTAAGAGTAAAAAGGAAGAAGAAAACTTGGAGAATGATGAAGAAGAATTGAGTCTCATGATTAAGAAACTTACTAAATTCATGAAAGCCAAAGGAAAGCATCCATTCAAAGGTAAGGGAAAGGTAAGAGAAAATACTTCCTTAAATATCAAATGCTATGGTTGTGGTGAAACAGGACATATGAAAACTGAGTGTCCAAACAAGAAGAATGAAGATAACAAAGGCAAAAAGTTCTTCAAGAAGAAAGCCTACATCACTTGGGACAATAGTGATTCGAGTTCGGAGTCAAGTGATTCGGAAATAGAAGCTAACATTTGCTTGATGGGAAATGATAATATATCTTCCGACTTTGAGGTTAGTGATTCCAACTCATCTTCAAGTGATGATGAATTACAAAATGCATATGAAGAATTGTTTAATGCTTTTAAGGACTTGAAAAATGAATACAAAATTGTGAAAAAGAGTTTGAATAAATCCGAAAAGGAGGTGGAGTCCTTAAAAACGAAAATTGCATGTTTAGAGGAAAAGGAAACCTTAGAAACGAAAATTGTATATATAGATGAGAATGATAAAAAGAATATAGCATGTGCATCATGTAAAGAATATGAATATGATATTGATATACTTAATCATTTGCTTGATAAGGCCGAGAAGGAAATAAGTAATAATAATAAGGATAAAGTTGTTATTGCTCAAAATAGAGAAAACCATCATGTTCCTTTGAAAAAGCCTAAAATGAAAAATAGAAGAGTATGGGTTAAAAAAGGAACTAAAGCATCTATTGTTAGAAATGTATCATATTCAAAAGCTATATCTAAAGCATGTTTTTATTGTATGAAACATGGTCATACTTCAAATAGATGTAAAATTAAACATTTTGCTGTTCCTAAAGGAAAATATATTTGGGTTCCTTTAGTTAAATGAATAGTTGGTCTCTAACCCCAAGGACCCAAAAGTTATGGGTACCTAAGTTTACTATGTTCTTGTTTTGTAGGAAACTTCCAAATCAAAGAAGTCTATGTGGTATCTTGATAGTGGATGCTCAAAGCATATGACCGGTGACAAAACGAAATTTGTAAGTTTCAAAGCTAAAGAACAAGGATATGTAACCTATGGGGACAACAACAAAGGAAAAATACTTGGAATTGAAAATATAGGTGGTGCAAACACTTTGGAGATAAAGGATGTGATTATTGTTGATGGACTAAAGCATAATCTCCTAAGTATAAGTCAACTATGTGACAAAGGATTCAAGGTAATCTTTGAAAGTAAATTTTGTACCATACATTTGATAGATTCTGAAAAAGTAGCATTGAAAGGCATTAGGCATAATAATATATATTTGATTGATTTGGATTGTATACATGATACTAGTATAACATGCTTAGTTGCTAAGGAAGAGAACCCATGGTTATGGCATAAGAGAGCTTCTCATATAAATATGCATCATTTAAACAAATTGATATCAAAAGACTTAGTTGTTGGTTTGCCTAAGTTAAAGTTTGAAAAAGATAGATTATGTGATGCATGTCAAAAAGGTAAACAAGTAAAATCGTCATTTAAATCAAATCATGTTATTTCCACATCAAAACCTTTAGAATTGTTACATTTAGATTTATTTGGTCCTTCTAGGATAAAAAGTTTTGGTGGAAATTATTATGCTCTTGTGATTGTTGATGACTTTTCTAGATATACTTGGACATTTTTCTTAACATTGAAAAGTGAAGCTTTTAAGGTCTTTAGGAAGTTTGCAAAGCATATTCAAAATGAGAAAGACTTAAGAATTAAAGTTTTAAGAAGTGACCATGGTGGTGAGTTCCAAAATGAAAGATTTGAAAATTATTGTGAGGAAAATGGAATATTGCATAATTTTTCTGTACCTAGGACTCCCCAACAAAATGGTGTAGTTGAAAGGAAAAATAGGTCACTAGAGGAACTTGCAAGAACAATGTTAAATGAATCAAATATTCCTAAATATTTTTGGGTTGATGTTATGAGTACTGCATGTTATGTTTTAAATAGGATGCTTATTAGGCCAATTATAAAATCAACTCCTTATGAATTATTAAATGGTAGAAAGCCTAATGTTTCTCATTTGAAAATATTTGGATGTAATTGCTTTGTGTTAAATAATGGAAAGGACAACTTAGGAAAATTTGACTCAAAAGCCGATGAGGGCATTTTCTTAGGTTATTCACTAACTAGCAAAACATATAGAGTGTTTAATAGAAGAACTTTAAATGTTGAAGAATCTATACATGTTACTTTTGATGAAATTGTAGACCTTGGGGGAAATCCTCTTGAGTCAAATAAAGAACTTGCAGGTGATGATGAGTACATAAGAGAGGCTCTTGATGAATTGTATTTGGAAGAAAATGAGCCTTCTCAAACACCTGAATTAGCAAAAGAATGACAATTACCAAGAGGAATTTCAATGGACAATAATATTGGTGATATCTCAAAAGGGGTAAGAACTAGAAATATGACTAATTTCTGCATGTCTGTAGCTTTTGTTTCACAGATAGAACCCAAAAATGTTGAGGAAGCGCTTAAAGATGACCAATGGTGCATAGCAATGCAAGAAGAACTTAATCAATTTGAAAGGAATCAAGTCTGGGAATTAATCCCAAGAGAAGAATCACATCAAGTAATTGTAACTAAATGGGTATTTAGAAACAAACTTGATGAAGATGGAAATATAACAAAGAATAAAGTCAGACTTGTTGCCAAAGGTTACTATCAGGAGGAAGGTATTGATTATGATGAAACTTATGCTCTTGTTGCCAGGTTAGAGGTTATACGCCTACTTCTTGCTTATGCATCATTGATGAAATTTAAATTATATCAAATGGATGTTAAAAGTGCATTTTTGAATGGGTTTATTAAAGAAGAAGTATATGTGGAACAACCCCATGGATTTGAAGATTTTAATTATCCAAATCATATTTTTAAATTGAAGAAAGCATTATATGGTTTGAAACAAGCTCCTAGGTCTTGGTATGAAAGATTAAGTAGTTTTCTAAATTCAAATGATTTTTCTAGAGGAAAAATTGATTCTACTTTGTTTATAAAGAAAGTAAAAGAACATATCTTATTGGTTCAAGTATATGTTGATGATATCATTTTTGGATCAACTGATAATTCTTTGTGTGTAGAATTTGCTAAGATAATGCAGGGAGAATTTGAAATGTCTATGATGGGAGAATTTACATTCTTCCTTGGACTTCAAATCAAACAACTTAAAGATGGAATTTTTGTCTCTCAAACCAAATACTGCAAAGAGATTCTCAAGAAGTTTGGAATGGACACTTCAAAGGAAGCTAACACACCCATGGAAACTTCATGCTATTTAGACAAGGATGAATCATGTTTGGAAATTAATCAATCTATGTATAGAGGTATGATAGGTTCACTGTTATACTTAACTGCAAGTAGACCTGATATTATGCATTTTGTTTGTGTGTGCTAGATTTCAAGCATGTCCAAAAGAATCTCATTTAACTGCAGTAAAAAGAATTTTAAAATATTTAAAAGGATCTATTGGTTTTGGTTTATGGTATTCATCTGAAGCTTTTCTTATCTTAATAGGTTATTATGATGCTGATTATGGTGGATATAAAATAGATAGAAAGAGTACTAGTGGAACTTGTCATTTGTTAGGATCATCATTAGTATCTTGGCATTCTAAGAAACAGGCATGTGTTTCTTTATCCACCACTGAAGTTGAATATATTGTACCTGGTAATTGCTATGCTCAAATTTTGTGGATGAAACAACAATTGGAAGACTATAGTATATTTCTAAGTGATATTCCATTGATTTGTGATAATACAAGTGCAATAAATCTTACTAAGAATCCAGTAATGCACTCTAGAACTAAGCATATAGAGATTATACATCACTTCTTCAGAGATCATATTAGCAAAGGAAACTGTAAAATTGAATATGTCGATACAAAGCATCAATTAGCGGATATTTTACTAAACCTCTTCCCAATGATAGATTGTATGATCTTAGAAGAGACTTAGGGATATTAGAAATAGCTTAAATTCTGCTTAATTAAACACTTTTTGGATGGTTGTAATGTTATAATCAATTCTGTCGAAGGATGGATCTCCGATGATGAGGGCCGTCAAGAATTTCTCACCTTTTCACTACTACAAAATATGCTTTCAACGTCGCCATTTAACGTCAGTTAAAGCTGAGCCGACGTTAAATGCACTTTCAACGTCGGTTGATTAAAAAACGACGTTGAAAGTTGACATTCAACGTCGGTTCATCTGGAACCGATGTTGAATGTCAACTTTCAACGTCGGTTCATCCGGAACCGATGTTGAATGTGTTTTCACCAAAAATTCTTTTAAGTTAGAGAATTGTCACTCGGCAGGTTCGAACCCAAGTACTTTAAAGTTGAAAGTTGATACTCCAACCACTAAACTACTGTAATTTTCTCGATAATAACTTACAAATTAATTATATTTATATACAAATAAATATATATTCCGTATAAATATATATTTATTTATATTTTCTGGAAAGTGTTTTTATTTTTTTCAGCCAAAAATTCACTTAAGTTAGAGAATTGTCACTGACAGGATTCGAACCTAGTATTTTAGAATTGAAAGCTAATACTCCAACCACTAAACTACCGTAATTTTCTCGATAATAACTTACAGTATAAATTATATTTATATACAAATAAATATATATCTCGTGTAAATATATATTTATTTATATATATTTTCCGGAAAGTGTTTTTATTTTTTTCAAGAAAAATTCACTTAAGTTAGAGAATTGTCACTAATAGGATTCGAATATAGTATTTTAGAGTTGAAAATTAATACTCCAACCACTAAACTACTATAATATTTTGATAATAATTTACAAATAAATTATATTTATATACAAATAAATATATATCCGTGTAAATATATAAATACAAATATATTTATATATTTTTATGTTGGATGTGAGGGCGCGATCGAGGGTGAAAGTGAGATTGACTCTCGTTTGAGTGAAAATACGTTAAAGCTCACGTAAATTCACTCGTTCAAGCCTAGCTTGAGCGAAAATTGGTATTTTTCGCTTGAGCGAATGTGTCACTTGAGCGAATGATGCGTTTTTCAAATTTATTTTATATCATTATATAAATAAATTATAAATATTATATTCTCGTCATTAAATTACAAACCCATATATAGAGACTCGCTCACAAATTTGGCATTAAATTTTGAAAACCCACTTGACACACACTTTCACCTTCGAGCGTGTCCTCACATCCAATATATAAATATATAATTATATAAATATATCAAAATATATAAATATATTTGTATTTATATATTTACACTGATATATATTTATTTGTATATAAATATAATTTATTTGTAACTTACTATCAAAAAATTCGAGTAGTTTAGTGGTTGGAGTATCGACCTCCAACACTAAGGTACTGGGTTCGAATCTGTCAGTGACAAAAAAATAATTTGGTAATGCTTTAAACTTAAAAAAAATATGATAAATAATAAAAATATAATATAAAAGAGAGAGGGACCTAATAAAAATATAATATAAAAGAGAGGGGGGATTTCTAGATAAATAGAGGGGTTGGAAAGGTTGGAAATAAATAAAAAAATTTAATTTGAAAAATCAGACTTTCAACATCGGCTCTATTTAACCGACGTTGAAAGTCCTGATAACTTTCAACATCGGCTCTATTTAACCGACGTTGTATCAGGCGACGTTGAAGGCCTTCCAGAACCGACGTTGAAGGCCTTATTTGTAGTAGTGTTTGGAAGGAAAGAGGTATAATTACTCCATAATTCATTATTGGTGATCAATTTATAAATAGACGATTCAATTTTCCGAATCTTCTTGAAATTCAAGGCGTCCTCCCTTTTATCCAAATGCAAGGTACGTACTACCCTGATTTAGTTACGGTATTTTATTCTCGTTTCAAATTTAGGGATCGAGTAGCAACTTCTCGTGTCAAGGGTGTAACTATCATCCTTGATGACGACATATGGGAAAACGTTGCACATTTTCCTGTAAGAGATGATGCAATTAACATTTTTGCGGAGTTAGATGATTTTGACAGAATTATGGATTATCGGTCTTTTCTCCGCAACCCTTCCATGGAGATTGAGCATCTTCTTCTAGTTGGCCCATTAAGGAAGGAGGAACGCCTGCTTCTGCATCTACTTGTCTGGATCTTATGTCCCCGGGCAACCAATCATGCCCAATGCTCATCCATAGATCTTCGTATTATTCATGCAATCATGAATAATGAACCAATCGATTGGGGCAGCCTTGTCACAATGACCATGCTGAAGGCGAAACGTCATCCTACTTTTAAGATTCCCTATGCTCTTCTTATCTCTCGCATTTTAGAATATAAAGGAGTAAATGTTGAAGGGGAACAAACGGTAAGAACCACAAACTTAAACCGAATGCTTGATAATACGCTGACTCAACTTCAAATGGTGCGAGTCAACAACATTTATGTTCACAAAGATGACGTTCCAAACATGGATGACAATGCTGAAGATTCTGACGAAGAGATGCCTCCTGCTGCTGAGTTTCCATCTGAACATGTTCATCATGCTGGAACATCTTCTTCTGCCCCTCCTGAAACCCGAAAATCAATGGAAGAGATGTTAATTGATATGAATCAGAGAATGCAGACATTCTTCACCCTCTCTGAAGTACGACATGAGGAAATCATTCACCGTATCTCTGATGTAGATGATAGGGTCTGTAATCTAGAGGATAGGTTTGACGCTCAGTTTAATAGCGATGCCAATGAAGAGTTTTGATCTCTTCCACATATATCTTTGTTTGTAATGACTTTACTTTATGAAATAAAATTGGTATTTTCTTTGCTTTGTTTGAGGGGGAGTTATTTTTTTTTTTTTACTTATGCATCTATTGAGGGGGAGCTTTCAATTTTTGGATCATAATCAAAATAGAGGGATAAATTTATTTAAAGCCTCTTATTATGTTTATTAAATATCTGGTATGTTTAATGTTTCTGTTAGTGTGACAGATAAAACAGGTTATTACAGGGCTTTAAAAGAAAATTTTGATCATCATCAAAAAGGGGGAGATTGTTGAAACATACAAGGATATGAATGTTGAACATACATGGATATGAAGCCTGTAGATTTTGATGATGATTCAAAAACAAAGGATGTAAAAATTTGAAGACTTGTAATATGATGTAATAACTCTATTTTGATGATTTTGAGTCTGTAATATTAGAGTCTAAGATAGCCAGCACATAATCTACTCTTTAGAAGCTTCAAAAACTCATTTCAATCAAAAACACACTGGTTTAATCAATTAAAAGACAGGATAATCGATTATTACAGAGAGAAAAACCATTTTCTGTATCAGCTCTCTGGAAGAATCGATTAAATCACCTGTTAATCGATTAACAGGGCAATTAATCGATTAAAACGCATGGTTAAGGGTTCCTGTTGATTTTGGCTCTGTAATAATCGATTAACACTCAAGATAATCGATTATTTTAGTCAGATATGCATTTTAAACTTCAAATTGGACCAAGTTTCGAAAACCCTAGTCTCAATTCACCAGGTTTCGAAAATCCCCAATTCCCAAACCCTAATTTGTCTACTTAAGGTTCTCTAAGGCTCTCTCGCAAAGTGAACAACCTTTTTCAAACAAAATTTGAGAGTTGTGATTGCCGAGAACTGCTTTGTTGGAGGAAAAAGGGGCTTTTGGAAAACCTAGTGTGGGCTAGAAGCGATAAGAATCACTAAGTGGGTTTTCTTGGTGGATTATGTGTTGTGTCGTCTCTAGGGAAAGTCGTTCTTCATCTCTTGTGTGACTCAAGAGAGGTGTTTTCGATTACTTTATCTTTTTAATTGTTATCTATTTGTAAAACTTGATTATAATGATAGCGTTAATCCTCTGTTTGAGTGATTAGCAACTAGACGTAGGGTCTTTTGATCCGAACCAAGCATAAATCTTTTGTGTAAGACTCTATCCTTACTCTATTTACGTTTACACAACATTTTAATCGGTAAAATTTGAGGAAAATTTTAAAACCTAATTTTTTGTTAAGAAACCAATTCACCCCCCCTCTTGGTTTTTGTCCGGAAATGAAAACATTCCTTTGCGCGATTCTAACAAGTGGTATTAGAGCTTGCTTTGATAGTCATTCAATTTTCGAAAATAGCTGGACAAAATCAAACATTTGCTGAGGGTGCTTCTATCAATAGACCCCCACTTTTTGCAGGTCAAAATTATCCTTTCTGGAAAGTTAGAATGCAAATATTTTTAGAGTCTCGTTGATAGAGGTGTTTGGGACTCTCAAAGATGACCAATGGTGCATTGCAATACAAGAAGAACTAAATCAAATTGAAAGAAACCAATTCTGGGAATTAATTCCAAGAGAAGAATCTCATCAAGTTATTGGAACAAAATGGGTATATAGAAACAAACTTGATGAAGATGGAAATATAACAAAGAACAAAGTCGAACTTGTTGCCAAAGGATACTATCAAGAGGAAGGTATTGATTATGATGAAACCTATGCTCCTGTTGCCAGGTTAGAGGCTATATGCCTACTTCTAGCTTATGCTTCATTGATGAAATTTAAACTATATCAAATGGATGTTAAAAGTGCATTTTTAAATGGGTTTATCAAAGAGGAAATATATGTGGAAAACCCCCCTGAATTTGAAGATTTTAAATATCCTTATCATATTTTTAAATTAAAGAAAGCTTTATATGGTTTGAAACAAGCTCCTAGATCTTGGTATCAATTAAGTTCTTTTCTAATTTCAAATGATTTTTCTAGAGGAAAAATTGATTCTACTTCATTTATTAAGAAAGTAAAAGAACATATTTTGTTAGTACAAGAATATGTTGATGATATTATTTTTGGATCAACTGATAATTCCTTGTGTGAAGGATTTGCTAAGATAATGCAGGGTGAATTTGAAATTTCAATGATGGGAGAATTAACCTTCTTTCTTGGACTTCAAATTAAGCAACTTAAAGATGGCACGTTTGTTAGAATCGTGCAACGAAATGTTTGCATTTTCGGACAAAAACCAAGAGCGGGGGTGAATTGGTTTCTTAACAAAAATTATGGTTTAAAAAATTTCTCCAAATTTCACCGATTAAAATGCTAGGTAAAGTAAATAGAGCAAGGATAGAGTATTACACAGATGATTTATACTGGTTCGGATCAAAAGACCCTACGTCCAGTTGCTAATCACTCAAACAGAGGATTAACGCTGTCACTATAATCACAGTTATACAATCAGATTACAAATAAGAAGATAAGGTAAAGAATACACCTCTCTTGAGTCACACAATAGATGAACACCTCCTTTGAATCCCACAAAGGATGAAGAACAACTTTCCCTAGAGACGGCACAACACACAATCTACCAAGAAAACCCACTTAGTGATTCTTATCGCTTCTAGACCACACTAGGTTCCAAAAACCCCTTTTTCCTCCAACAAACAGTTCTCTGGCAGTCACAACTCTTAACTTTTGTTTGAAAAAGGTTGTTCAATTTGCAGAGAGCCTTAGAGAACCTTAAGTAGACGGATTAGGGTTTGGGAATTGGGAATTTTCGAAACCTGGTGAATTGGGAATAGGGTTTTCGAAACTTGGTCCAATTTTGAAATTCAAAACACATATCTAACTGAAATAATCGATTATCTTGAGTGTTAATCGATTATTACAAAGCCAAATTCACCTGGAACCCATAACCACGCAGTTTCATCGATAAAAAGGGTAATTAATTGATTAACATCCCTGTTAATCGATTAACAGGGGCTTTAATCGATTATTCCAGAGAGCTGATACAGAAAATGATTTTTCTCTCTTTAATAATCGATTATTCTGCCATTTAATCGATAAATCCAGTATATTTTTGATAAAAATGAGTTTTTGAAGCTTTTAAAGAGTAGACTATGTGTTGGTTATCTTAGACTCTAATATTATATACTCAAAATCATCAAAACAGAGTTATTACATAACATTACAAGTCTTCAAATCTTTAAGTCCTTTGTTCTTGAATCATCATCAAAATCTACAAGCTTCATAACCATGTATGTTCAACATTCATATCCTTGTATGTTTCAACAATCTCCCCTTTTTGATGATGATCAAAATTTTCTTTTAAAGCCTTGTGTAATAACCTATTTTATATGTCACACTAACAAAAACATTAAACATATCGAGATAATATTTAAATTTAATAAACATAAGAGGCTTTAAATAAATTTCTCCCCTATTTTGATTATGATCAAAAAATTGAAAGCTCCCCTCAATAGATGCATAATTTATAAATAATTCCCCCTCAAACAAAGCAAAAATAAAAATTTTATTTCATAAAGTAACGTCATTACAAACAAAGAGATATGTGGAAGAGATTAAAACTCTTCACTTGCATCGCTATTGAACTGAGCATCAAACCTATCCTCTAGGTTACTAGACCCTATAATCTACATCGGAGATACGGCGAATGATTTCTTCATGTCGTTCTTCGAGAGAGGGTGAAAAATGCCTGCATTCTCTGATTCATATCAAACAACATCTCTTCCATAGATTGTTGGGATGTAGTAGGGGCAGAAGATGTTCCAGCATTATGAATATGTTCAGAGGGAAACTCAGCAGCAGGAGGCATCTCTTCGTCAGAATCTTCAACATTGTCAACCATGTAGGGAACGTCATCTTTGTGAACATAAATATTATTGACACGCACCATTTGAAGTTGAGTTAGCGTGCTATCAAGCATTCGGTTTGAATTTGTGGTTCTTACCTTTTGTTCCCCTTTGTTAAGGTTCCAACATAAAACCAATTGGCAATATGCGGAGTAGAATAACATGTATTTAAACCATACCAAATGACATGAGGTAGGCGATGTGGGACTTTCAACACACCCCCTCTAACGAAGCCTGCCGGACCAGGAAAAGGGTACTTTTGACCCAACGAAAGGACAACTTTTGGCCCAAGACAATAACCGGAAAGATGTTAGGCTTTGGCTCTAATACCATGTTAAGGTTCCAACATAAAACCAATCATTTTGCTGGTCTGACCCAATCATTTTCTCCTGGTCCTTGGGTTTTTTATTCGGGAGCCACTGATCATATTACTGGTAACAAATCTTTGTTCTCCTCTTTATCCTCTCCTAATCATTTACCTTCTGTTACACTAGCTGATGGCTCTAGAGTATCATCTCATGGTGTTGGAACGATTAAACTTTTTCCTTCTTTAACCATTGATAATGTTCTTTATGTCCCTGGGTCTCCTTTTAACCTGTTGTCCATCAGTCGTCTAACTCGTTCTCTTGATTGTGTTGTTACTTTTACCAATAATTCTGTGTGTTTACAGGATCGGAGTTCGAAACAGGTGATTGGCACAGGATGTGAGTCTCATGGTCTTTATTATCTCTGTCCCTCTACACATGTTAGTACAGTTATGGAGTCTCCCTCTCTTCTTCATACTTAGTTAGGTCATCCAAGTCTTGCCAAGTTACAAAAACTTGTCCCTGCCTTGTCCAACTTATCTAGTTTGGCGTGTGACTAATGTCAATTAGGCAAGCATAGTCGTACTTCCTTTCCTCTTAGTTTCACACATGGTGCTTCGTCCCCTTTTGCCGTGGTTCACTCTGACATTTGGGGACCTAGCCGCGTTAAGTCTACTTTAGGTTTTCAATACTTTGTTACTTTCATTGATGATTATTCCAGATGCACTTGGTTATTTTTGATGAAAAATCGTTCTGAATTATTTCATATCTTTCAAACTTTTTTTAATGAAATTCAAACTCAGTTCGATGTTTCTATTAGAGTTTTGCGTAGTGATAATGACCGTGAATATCTTTCTCATTCTTTTAAACAATTCATGGCTTCTCACGGTATTTTGCATCAAACTTCTTGTGCTTATACACCTCAACAAAATGGTGTAGCTGAACGTAAAAATAGACATCTTATTGAATCAACTCGCACACTTTTAATTCATGGAGATGTTCCTCAACATTTTTGGGATGATGCTCTTCTTACTGCATGTTATCTCATTAATCGCATGCCTTCTTCAGTTTTAGATAATAAAATACCTCATTCCATTTTATTCCCTCATGAACCACTTCATCCTTTACCTCTGAAAGTTTTCGGGTATACATGTTTTGTTCATAATTTCAGTTCTGGTCTTGACAAGCTTTCTCCTAGATCACATAAATGTGTTTTCTTAGGGTTTACAAGATCACAAAAAGGATACAAATGTTTTTCTCCTTCTCTTAACCATTATTTTGTGTCAAAAGATGTCACCTTTGATGAGTTGTCTATTTATTTTAAAATTCAATCTTCACCTCTGTCTCCATCCAATCTTGTCAACACTCCTAATACATTTAATGTTCCTGTTGTTTGTGACCCTCTAACTGTGTCTTCTTCACCATTAGTTCCTGCTCTGCAGTCAGCTTCTTCTCCACTGCCTCTTCAAATTTATAGTTCTCAAAACTAATCACAACCACCACCATGTGACTCTACTCAAGTGCCAACTACTCTGTCTCCTCCGGATCTGACACATGAGTCTGACCTTCCCATTTCCCTCCGAAATGTATTCGCTCTACACGTAATCCTTCTCCCCATTATATTGCTTTGAGTTATCATCGACTGTCATTACCTTTTTATACATGTCTTTCCTCTATTTCTTCTGTGACCATTCCAAAAACTGTCCGTGAAGCTTTAGCCCATCCTGGTTGGCGTCAGGCCATGTTAGATGAACTAAGTGCTCTTCATAATAGTGGAACTTGGGAATTGGTCCCGTTACCATCTGGCAAATCTGTTGTTGGTTGCAGGTGGGTGTTTGCTATCAAAGTTGGACCTGATGGTACTATTGATCGCCTCAAAGCTCGTCTTGTGGCCAAAGGTGCTCAAATTTTTGGGTTGGATTATGGAGATACCTTTTCCCCTGTGGCAAAGATGGCTTCTGTTCGTTTATTTATCGCCATGGCTGCTCTTCAACAATGGCCTCTTTATCAACTGGATGTTAAAAATGCTTTCCTTAATGGTGATTTGCAAGAAGAAATATATATGGAGCAACCTCCTGGGTTTTTTGCTCAGGGGGAGTCTTCTGGGATGGTATGTCGTCTTCGCAAATCCCTATATGGCCTAAAACAGTCTCCTAGGGCTTGGTTTGGAAAGTTTAGCAAGGTTGTTCAACAATTTGGTATGACTCGGTGTGAATTAGATCATTCTGTCTTTTATCGACACTCGAGTGCTGGATGTGTTTACTTGATAGTATATGTTGATGACATCGTTCTTACAAGTAGTGACAACCATGGCATCTCTCAGTTGAAACAACATCTCTGTCACCATTTTCAGACCAAAGATCTTGGCAAACTTATATATTTCTTGGGTATTGAGGTGGCACAGTCCAATGATGGTATTGTTATATCTCAGAGGAAGTATGCCATAGATATTTTGGAGGAAACTGGGTTGATGAGTTTAAAGTCTGTTCATACACCCATGGATCCCAATACTAAACTTCTACCAAATCAGGGGGAGCCTATATCTGATCCTGAGCAGGTATAGAAGATTGGTTGGAAAATTGAATTATCTTATAGTTACTCGTCCTGACATTTCCTTTGCAGTCAAGTGTGGTAAGTCAATTTCTTAATTCACCATGTGAAGATCATTGGAATGCGATCATTCGTATCTTGAAGTATATTAAAGGATCTCCTGGAAAAGGATTGTTATATGGTTCTAATAACCATACAAGAGTTGTTTGCTACTCAGATGCTGATTGGGCAGGATCTCCTTCGGATAGAAGATCTACATCTGGATATTGTGTCTCCATTGGTGGTAACTTGATCTCATGGAAAAGTAAGAAACAAAGTGTTATGGCAAGATCCAATGCAGAAGCAGAATATAGAGCTATGGCCTCAGCTTCCTGTGAACTTGTTTGGCTCAAGCAATTGCTTAGAGAATTACAATTTGGAGATGTCACTCAAATGACACTTGTGTGTGACAATCAGGCTGCTCTTCATATTAGTTCTAATCCTGTCTATCATGAGAGGACCAAACACATTGAGATTGACTGCCATTTTATTCGAGAAAAGATTATATCTGGAGATATCAAGACTGAGTTTGTTAACTCAAGTGATCAGTTAACAGATATTTTTACTAAATCTTTACGGGGTCCTAGAATTGATTATATTTGTAACAAGCTTGGCACATACGATTTGTATGCTCCAGCTTGAGGGGGAGTGTTAGATATTGTTTATATATTATTTGATATTGTTAAGATATTGTTAGATATTGGTAACCACAATATCAAACAATATCTTCTGTTTATTCTATTACTTTCAGTTACTCTTTTAGTTGTATCTCTCTACTATAAATAGACCACCCTATGTGTGATTTATACACAAGGGAAATTAATTCCAAACCCTATTTTCTCTATATTCAACACCCTTCAACATTCACTCCTTTGTACTCTAAAATGCGAGAGATAAGAAGAGCATAGGGAATTTTAAAAGTAGGATGACGCTTAGCCTTCAACATGGTCATTGTGACAAGGCTGCCCCAATCGATTGGCTCCTTATTCATGATTGCATGAATAATGAGAAGATCTATGGATGAGCATTGGGCATGGTTGGTTGCCCGGGGACATAAAATCCAAACAAGTAGATGCAGTAGCAGGCGTTCCTCCTTCTTTAATGGGTCGGCCAGAAGAAGACGCCCAATCTCCATGGAGGGGTTACGGAGAAAAGAACGGTAAGCCATAATTCTATCAAAATCGTCTAACTCCACAAAAATATTAATAGCATCATCTCTTACATAAAAATGTGCAACATTTTCCCATATATCGCCATCAAGGATGATAGTCACACCCTTGACACGAGAAGTGGCTAC
Organism: Sphenostylis stenocarpa; assembly: GCA_963425845.1. Classification (NCBI taxonomy): domain Eukaryota; kingdom Viridiplantae; phylum Streptophyta; class Magnoliopsida; order Fabales; family Fabaceae; genus Sphenostylis; species Sphenostylis stenocarpa. The sequence continues at coordinate 55,591,601 of OY731403.1, forward strand.
TTGATCTCTAAATTTGAAACGAGAATAGAATACCCTAACTACATCAGGGTAGTATGTACCTTGCATTTGGATAAAAGGGAGGACACCTTGAATTTCAAGAAGATTCGGAAAATTAAATCCCCTATTGATGAATTGATCACCAATAATGAATTTTGGAGTAATGATACCTCTTTCCTTCTAGAAGGTGAGAAACTCTTGTCTACCCTCATCATCTGAGATCCATCCTTCAACAGAATTTGGACGGGGATGAGAGGCAGGAGCAGATCTTCTTCTTGTGGGAATTTAAGCACGAGAAGAGGAGGTCATTTTAGGATTAGAAGAAAAACAAGAGAGTTTTGGAAGACAAGTGAGGTTAGGAGAAGGCAAGAAGGCTTGAATGATGCTAGAATGCTTGGATTCAAGACTTTGAGGTGTGGAGAAGTGAAATGAAGGCTTCCTATATATAGAAGACATGTATAACAATCATAAACGGTCATTTGGGAGTGAAGAGGTCTCAAAAGAGCCGTTTGAAACGGCTAGTTTATGAAAACTACCCAACTTAATCGATTAAAACTTGAAATAATCGATTAAACCAGCAACTGACCCAGTTAATCGATTAAATAAGTAGTTAATCGATTATTTCAAATAATCGATTATTCTAGAGAGAAAACTTCAGATTTTGGACATTTAGGTGCAGATAATCGATTATTGCTTCAAATAATAGATTATTCCAGAGAGATCATCAAAATTTTGAGGTTTAGACACATGATAATCTATTAATACCCTACATAATCGATTATAACATTACAAACATTCAAAAACTGATTAATTAAGCAGAGTTTAGGCTATTTCTAATATTCCTAAGTCTCTTCTAAGATCATAGAATCTATCTTTGGGAAGAGGTTTAGTAAAAATATATGTTAATTGATGTTTTGTATCAACATATTCAATTTTATAGTTTCCTTTGTTAATATGATCTCTTAAGAAGTGATGTCTAATATCTATATGCTTAGTTCTAGAGTGCATTACTGGATTCTTAGTAAGATTTATTGCACTTGTATTATCACACATCAATGTAATATCACTTAGAAAGATACTATAGTCTTCTAATTATTGTTTCATCCATAAAATTTGAGCACATAAATTACCAGTTGCAATATATTCAACTTCAGTAGTGGATAAAGCAACACATGCTTGTTTCTTAGAATGCCAAGACACTAATGATGATCCTAACAAATGACTTGTTCCACTAGTACTCTTTCTATCTATTTTACATCCACCATAATCAGCATCAGAATAACCTATTTTAAAATTCTTTTTACTGCAGTTAAATGAGATTCTTTTGGACATGCTTGAAATCTAGCACACACATAAACAGAATGCATAATATCAGGTCTACTTGCAGTTAAGTATAACAGAGAACCTATCATACCTCTATACATAGATTGATTAATTTCCAAACCTGATTCATCCTTGTCTAAATAGCATGAAGTTCCCATGGGTGTGTTAGGTTCCTTTGAAGTGTCCATTCCAAATTTCTTGAGAATCTTTTTGCAGTATTTGGTTTGAGAGACAAAAATGCCATCTTTAAGTTGTTTGATTTGAAGTCCAAGGAAGAACGTTAATTCTCCCATCCATGACATTTCAAATTCTCCCTGCATTATCTTAGCAAATTCTACACACAAGGAATTATCAGTTGATCCAAAAATGATATCATCAACATATACTTGAAATAATAAGATATGTTCTTTTACTTTCTTAATAAACAAAGTTGAATCAATTTTTCCTCTCGAAAAATCATTTGAAGTTAGAAAACTACTTAATCTTTCATACCGAAACCTAGGAGCTTGTTTCAAACCATATAAAGCTTTCTTCAATTTAAAAATATGATTAGGATAAATAAAATCTTCAAATTCAGGGAGTTGCTCCACATATACTTCTTCTTTAATAAATCCATTCAAAAATGCACTTTTAACATCCATTTGATATAATTTAAATTTCATCAATGATGCATAAGCAAGAAGTAGGCGTATAGCCACTACTACAAATATCACATTTCACATCGGTTCTAGAAGGCTTTCCACGTCGGTTCCAGAACCGACGTTGAATCAAGCGACGTTGAAAGTGCGGACTTTCAACGTCGGTTAGTGAACCAATGTAGAAAGTCCGACTTTCTACATCGGTTATAAGAAGAACTCGATGTAGAAAGTTTGAATTTTTTATAAAACCCTTTCTATTTATTTATAATACCCTCTATCCTCCTCTATTTATCTAGAGGTCCCCCTCTCCTTTATATTATATTTTTATTATTTATTATATTGTTTTAAGAGAATTGTCACTGGCGGGATTCAAACCCAATACTTTAGAATTGGAGATCGATACTCCAACCACTAAACTACTAGAATTTGTTGATAATAACTTAGAAATAAATTATATTTATATACAAATAAATGTATATCTCATGTAAATATATAAATATAAAATATATAAATATAAACTATATAAATATAAAATATATAAATACAAATATATTTATATATTTTGATATATTTATATATTTATATATTTATATAGTTATATATTTATATTTTGGATGTGAGGGTGAGCTCGAGGGTGAAAGTGTGTGTCGAGTGGATCTTCAAAATTTGATACCAAATTTAATCTAATTAATAGAACAATTTTTTCCTTACATAAATTATTATAAATTAATCAAAATCATCTTTTAATAATTATTTTTTCCAGACATAGATTAATTTATAATAATTTATTAAATAAAATAATTTTAAAAATAAATATTTAATTATTTTTAATATTTGAAAAAAATTATTTTAATATAAGAATTTCAATTAAATAATAGAAGAAAAAAATAAAAAATAAAAATAAAAATAAATAAAGAAAAAAATTATTTTATATCATTATATAAATAAATTATAAAGATTATATTCTATCATTAAATTACAAGCCCATATAAGAGACTCGCTCACAAATTTGACATCAAATTTTGAAAACCCACTCGACACACACTTTCACCCTTGAACGCATTCTCACATCCAACATATAAATATGTAAATATATAAATATATAATTATATCAAAATATATAAATATAAAAATATATTTTATTTATATATTTTGTATTTATATATTTACACATATATACATTTATTTGTATATAAATATAATTTATTTATAAATTATTATCGAGAAAATCTTAGTAGCTTAGTGATTGGAGTACTAGTCTCTACCATTAATGTAATGGGTTCAAATCCTGTCAGTGACAATTCTCTTAATATATTATTTCAACTTTTAATGTCGGTTGACTAAAAATAGACGTTGAATGTGCAAAAATATACCTTTCAACGTTGGTTGATGCAAAAATATACCATTCAACGTCGGTTGATTAAAACTGACGTTGAAAGTGTATTCAAAATTCAACTTTCAATGTCGGTTGATTAAAATCGACGTTGAATGTGTCAAAATTCAACTTTCAACGTCGGTTGATTAAAACTGACGTTGAATGTGTCAAAATTCAACTTTCAACGTCGGTTGACTCAAAATCGACGTTGAATGTGTCAAAATTTAACTTTTAACGTTGGTTGACTCAAAACCGACGTTGAAAGTATATTCAACGTCAGCTCAACTTTGACCGACGTTAAATGGCAACGTGGAAAGCATATTTTGTAGTAGTGAGCCTCTAACCTGGCAACACGAGCATAAGTTTCATCATAATCAATACCTTCCTCCTGACAGTAACCTTTGGCAACAAGTCTGGCTTTATTTTTTGTTATATTTCCATCTTAATCAAGTTTGTTTCTAAATACCCATTTTGTTCCAATTACTTGATGTGATTCCTCTCTTGGAATTAATTCCCATACTTGATTCCTTTCAAATTGATTAAGTTCTTCTTGCATTGCTATGCACCATTGGTCATCTTTACTAGCTTCTTCAACACTTTTGGGTTCTATTTGTGAAACAAAAGCTACAGACATACAGAAATTGGTCATATTTCTAGTTCTTACCCCTTTTGAGATATCACGAATAATACTGTCCATTGAAAGTTCTCTTGGTGATTTCCATTCTTTTGCTAAATCAGTTGGTTGAGAAGGCTCATTCTCATTCAAATACAATTCTTCAAGAGCCTCTCTTATGTACTCATCATCACCTGTAAGTTCTTTATTTGACTCAAGAGGATTTCCCCCAAGATCTACAATTTCATTAAAAGTAACATGTATAGATTCTTCAACATTTAAAGTTCTTCTATTGAACACTCTATAAGCTTTGCTAGTTAGTGAATAACCTAGGAAAATGCCCTCATCGGCTTTTGAGTGAAAATTTCCTAAGTTGTCCTTTCCATTATTTAACACAAAGCATTTACATCCAAATATTTTCAAATGAGCAACATTAGTCTTTCTACCATTTAACAATTCATAAGGAGTTGATTTTATAATTGGCCTAATAAGCATCCTATTCAAAACATAACATGCAGTACTTACAGCGTCAGCCCAAAAATATCTAGGAACATTTGATTCATTTAACATTGTTCTAGCAAGTTCCTCTAGTGACCTATTTTTCCTTTCTACTACACCATTTTGTTGGGGAGTCCTAGGTGCAGAAAAATTATGCAAAATTCCATTTTCCTCACAATAATTTTCAAACCATTCATTTTGAAACTCTCCACCATGGTCACTTCTTAATACCTTAATTCTTAAGTCTTTTTCATTTTGAATTTTCTTTGCAAACTTCCTAAAGACCTTAAAGGCTTCACTTTTCAATGTTAAGAAAAATGTCCAAGTATATCTAGAAAAATCATCAACAATTACAAGAGCATAATAATTTCCACCAAAACTTTTTATCCTAGATGGACCAAATAAGTCTAAATGTAATAGTTCTAAAGGTTTTGATGTGGAAATAACATTCTTTGATTTAAAGGATGATTTTACTTGTTTACCTTTTTGAAATGCATCACACAATCTATCTTTTTCAAACTTTAACTTAGGCAAACCAACAACTAAGTCCTTTGATATCAATTTGTTTAATTGATGCATATTTATGTGAGTCGCTCTCTTATGCCATAACCATGGGTTCTCTTCCTTATCAACTAAGCATTTTATACTAGTATCATGTATACAATCCAAATCAATCAAATATATATTATTATACCTAATGCCTTTCAATGCTATATTTTCGGAATCTATCAAATGTATGGTACAAAATTTACTTTCAAAGATTACCTTGAATCCTTTGTCACAAATTTGACTTATGCTTAGGAGATTATACTTTAGCCCATCAACAAGAAGCACATCCTTTATCTCCAAAGTGTTTGCACCACCTATATTTCCAATTCCAATTCCAAGTATCTACAAATTTCATTTTGTCTCCGGTCATATGTTTAGAGCATCCACTATCAAGATACCACATAGACTTCTGTGATTTGGAAGTTTCCTACAAAACATGAACATAGTAATCTTAGGTCCCCATAACTATTGGGTCCTTGGGGTTAGAGACAAACAAGTCATTTAACAATAGGATTCCAAACGTATTTGCCTTTAGGAATACCAAAATGCTTAATTTTACATCTATTTGAGATATGATCATGTTTCATACAATAAAAGCATGCATTAGATGTAGTTTTGAATATGATACATTTCTAACTATTGAAATTTTAGTTCATTTTTCAACCCATACTCTTCTATTTTTAATTTTAGGCTTTTTCAAAGGAACATGATGGTTTTCTCTATTTTGAGCAATAGCAACTTTATCCTTATTATTATCACTTATTTCCTTCTCATTTTTATCAAGCAAATGATTAAGTATATCAATATCATATTCATACTCTTTACATGATGCACATGCTATATTCTTATTATCTTGTTCTTCTAAACATACAATTTTCGTTTCTAAGGTTTCCTTTTCCTCTAAACATACAATTTTCGTTTTTAAGGACTCCACCTCCTTTTTGGATCTATTCAAACTCTTTTTCACAACTTTGTATTCATTTTTCAAGTCCTTAAAATCATTAATAATTCTTCATATGCATTTTGTAATTCATCAAAGTTATTTTCACCATCACATGAGGATGATTCGGAATCACTAACCTCAAAGTCGGAAGATATATTTTCTTTTTCCATCAAGCAAATGTTAGCTTCTATTTCCGAATCACTTGACTCTGAACTCGAATCACTATTGTCCCAAGCGATGTAGGCTTTCTTTTTGAAGAATTTCTTGCCTTTGTCATCTTCATTCTTCTTGTTTGGGCATTCGGTTTTTACATGTCCTGTTTCACCACAACCATAGCATTAGATATTTAAGGAAATATTTTCTCTTACCTTTCCCTTTGAAGGGTTGCTTCCCTTTGGCTTTCATAAATTTGGTAAATTTCTTTATCATAAGACTCAATTCTTCTTCATTCTCCGAGTCTTCTTCTTCCTTTTTACTCTTACTTTTGGAAATTTCAGTTTTGAAGGCTAAGTTCCTCTTTTGGTGTTGACCTTCTTCATCATTTAGCCTTCCTAGTTCAAGCTCATGATCTCTCAATTTTCCAAAGAGCGCCGCCATATACATTGTGGCAAGGCTTTGTGATTCTGTGATGGCTATCACCTTAGGTTGTCATTTCCTATCCAAAGATTTCAAAATTTTTACGTTTATTTCATCAACATCAAAAATTTTACCTAACCTGGTGAGATGGTTCACAATGTGTGTGAAATGCTTTTGAACGTCAAAGATCGTTTCTCCTTGTTGCATTCGGAACATCTCATATTCTTGGATTAGTGAATTTTTCCATGCTCTCTTAACGTCATCGGTACCTTTGTGGGTCACTCTTAACATTTCCCACATCTCTTGAGAACTTTTACATACGGAGATCCTATAAAACTCATCAAGGGTTAACATAGATGAAATTATATTTCTAGCCCTAACATCATGTTGAGTTTTTCTATTTTCTTCCGCCGTCCATCTAGAAAATGGTTTTGGAACATCTACTCTGTTTTCAGAAATTTTAGGAATATAGGGACCGTTTAAAATTGCATCCCAAACACCTCTATCAACAGACTCTAAAAATATTTGCATTCTAACTTTCTAGAAAGGATAATTTTGCCTCGCAAAAAGTAGGGGTCTATTGATAGAAGCACCCTCGACAAACGTTTGATTTTGTCCGACCATTTTTGAAAAAATGAATGACTATCAAAGCAAGCTCTGATAACACTTGTTAGAATCGTGCAGCGGAATGTTGTGTTTCCGAACAAAAACAAAGAGGGGGGGGGGGGTGAATTGGTTTCTTAACAAAAATTAGGGTTTAAAAAATTTCTCCAAATTTCACCGATTAAAATGTTGTGTAAAGTAAATAGATCAAGGATAGAGTATTACACAAATGATTTATACTGGTTCGGATCAAAAGACCCTACGTCCAGTTGCTAATCACTCAAACAGAGGATTAACGTTGTCACTATAATCACAATTATACAATCAGATTACAAATAAGAAGATAAGGTAAAGAATACACCTCTCTTGACTCACACAAGAGATGAACACCTCCTTTGAATCCCACAAAGGATGAAGAACAACTTTCCCTAGAGACGACACAACACACAATCCACCAAGAAAACCCACTTAGTGATTCTTATCGCTTCTAGCCCACACTAGGTTCCAAAAGCCCCTCTTTCCTCCAACAAACAGTTCTCTGGCAGTCACAACTCTCAACTTTTGTTTGAAAAAGGTTGTTCAATTTGCAGAGAGCCGTAGAGAACCTTAAGTACACGGATTAGGGTTTGGGAATTGGGAATTTTCGAAACCTGGTGAATTGGGAATAGGGTTTTTGAAACTTGGTCCAATTTTGAAATTCAAAACACATATCTGACTGAAATAATCGATTATCTTGAGTGTTAATCGATTATTACAAAGCCAAATTCACCTGGAACCCATAACCACGCAGTTTAATCGATTAAAAGGGTAATTAATTGATTAACATCCCTGTTAATAAATTAACAGGGGCTTTAATCGATTATTCCAGAGAGCTGATACAGAAAATGGTTTTTCTCTCTGTAATAATCGATTATCCTTCCATTTAATCGATTAATCTAGTATGTTTTTGATAAAAATGAGTTTTTGAAGCTTTTAAAGAGTAAACTATGTGTTGGCTATCTTAGACTCTAATATTACAGACTCAAAATCATCCAAACAGATTTATTACATAACATTACAAGTCTTCAAATCTTTAAGTCCTTTGTTCTTGAATCATCATCAAGATCTACAAGCTTCATAACCATGTATGTTCAACATTCATATCCTTGTATGTTTCAATAACGTTTATATCACAAACCAAATACTGCAAAGAGATTGTCAAGAAATTTGGAATGGACACTTCAAAAGAAGCTAACACACCCATGGGAACATCATGCTATTTGGATAAAGATGAATCAGGTTTGGAAATTAATCAATCAATGTATAGAGGAATGATAGGTTCTATATTATACTTAACTGCAAGTAGACCTGACATTATGCATTTTGTTTGTGTGTGTGCTAGATGTCAAGCATTTCCAAAAGAATCTTATTTAACTGCATTAAAATGAATTTTAAAATATCTAAAAGGAACTACAGGATTTGGATTATGGTATCCATCTGAAGTTTTTCCTAGTTTAATAGGTTATTCTGATACTGATTATGGAGGATGTAAAATAGATAGAAAAAGCACTAGTGGAACATGTCATCTGTTAGGATTATCCTTAGTATCTTGGCATTCTAAGAAACAAGTCTGTGTTGCTTTATCCACAACCGAGGCTGAATATATTGCAGTTGGCAATTGTTGTGCTCAAATTCTATGGATGAAGCAACAATTACAAGATTATAGTATTTTTCTAATTGATATTCCTTTAATGTGTGATAATACAAGAGCAATTAATCTCACAAAGAATCCTGTTATGCATTCTAGAACCAAACACATTTAGATTAGGCATCACTTTCTAAAAGATCACATTTCTAAAGGAAGTTGTCAGATTGAGTATATAGACACAAAACATCAATTAACAGACATATTTACCAAACCTCTTCCCAAGGATAGATTCTATGATCTTAGAAGAGACTTAGGAATATTAAAAATATTCTAAACTATGCTTAACTGAAAAATCTTTGCATTCTATACTGGAATAATCGATTATATAGGGTAATAATCGATTATTCAGTGTCTAATACATGTTAAATTTGTCAATATCTCTGGAATAATTGATTATCTTGAATAATAATCGATTATTGAGGCTTAAATGAGTGGTTCATGAAAAATATTTCTGTAATAATTGATTATTTGGGGTACTAATCGATTATATGTACTTCATTGACCCAAATCAGTAATTTCTCTCTGGAATAATCGATTATCTCAAGTGATAATCAATTATCCATGCATTTTCTGGGCAAGGATGAAGAAATAATCAATTATAAGGGGGTGATAATTGATTATCCTACAATGTTGGAGATAATCTAGCCGTTTGTAACGACTCTTTTTGCTTTAATTCTTGTCAAACTAGTCGTTTATGGCCGTTGGGATCATTTTCTATATATAAGAGGACTCAAAATCAAATTAAAACACTTTCAAACTCTTATTCAAGAGTTCTTACATTGATTTTACATCTTATTCTTCTGTTGTTGTCGTCCTCAAAGCTTTGCTTCTCTTCAAAACTCCTTACTCATCTTTCATTTTCCTCTCATTTCATTCTAAATGGCTTCATCTTCCCGAAGAAAGATTCCAACAAGGAGAAGATCCGCTCCTGCTTCTCATCCCCGCTCTAATTTTCTTGAAGGGTGGATTTTTGATGATGACAGAAGACAGGAATTTCTGGAAAGAAAGGGGTATTATTACTCCTAAATTTCTTCTTGGAGAGAAATTCATAAACAGGGAATTCCACTTTCCCAATCTTCTTGAGCAACAAGGTGTTCTTCCTTTTATTGAGATGCAAGGTACATACTATCCGGATTTAGTTCGGGTTTTCTATTCTCACTTCAAATATCGAGATCATATAACTACTTCTAGAGTCAAGGGTGTAACCATCATCCTTGATGATGATATTTGGGAAAATGCTACTCATTTTTTTATAAGAGATGATGTTGTAATTGTCCTTGCTGATTTAGAGGATTTTAATCACATTCTGGCATATCGTTCCTTTCTTCGCAATCCTTCCATGGAAATTAGTAGACAACTTTTGGTCGGTCCTTTAAAGAAAGAAGAACGCATGTTACTGCATCTTCTTGTATGGATTCTATGACCTCGAGCGACCAACCATGCACAATGTTCTTCTGCTAACCTTCAAAGCATTCATGCTATCATGAACAACGAGCCAATTGATTTGCCCAGTCTTGTCACCTTGACAATGCTCAAGGAGAAGCGTCACCCGACCTTCAAGATTCCTTACGCTCTTCTCATCTCTAGGATTCTTGAATACAAAGGTGTAAATGTTGAAGGGGAACAATGAGCCTAGACATTAAATTCAAACAGAATGCTTGACAGCATGCTTACTCAGATGAAGATGGTGAATGTAAACGGAGTTTATGTTCATAAAAATGATGCTCCTCACATGGCTGACGTTGCTCAAGATTCCGATAATGAGGACATGCCTGCTTATAATGTTCATGTTGCTGGAACGTCATTTGCTGCTCACTCTACATCCCATCCTTCCATGGAAGACATGTTGTTTGATATGAATTAGAGAATGCAGGAATTCTTCTCTATATCTCAAGAACAACATCAAGAAATCATAAGACGAATCTCGAATGTAGATGATCATGTGTGTAACCTAGAAGAAAGATTTGACGCCCAATTCAATAGTGATGAGAGTGAAGAGTTTTAATTTTTTTTCTCTCTTGTTTGTATTACATTGAATCATTGAATAAAATTCTATGTTTGCATTGTTTAAGGAGGAGTTATTTTCTTTTCTATTTAATGCACATATTGAGGGGGAGCTTTCATTTCTTTTTTATTATAATCAAAATAGGGGGAGAAATTATTTAAAGCCTCATATGTTTAATAATTTTAATGATGCCTGGTATGTATAATAGTTTTGTTAGTTATGACAGTTAAAACAGGTTATTACAAAGGGATTTAAAGCAAATTTTGATCATCATCAAAAAGGGGGATATTATTAAACATACAAGGATATGAAGCTTGAAGAATTTGATGATGATTCAAGAACAAAGGACTTAAAGACTTGAAGACTTATAATCATGTGTATTTACTTATAATAACTCTATTTTATGTTTTTGAGTTTGTATAATTAGAGTACAAGATAGCCAACACATAGTCCATCATCTGAAAACTCATTTTTATCAAATCCACTCTGTGATAATCGATTATCACTTAGGATAATCAATTATCCTGCACTGAAAATTGTTTTTTTGAAAACCTTGTTGTGATAATCGATTATCACTCAGGATAATCGATTATCCCAACTAGATAATCGATTATTTACATAGATAATCGATTATCCTGGACCTATTTTACTCCTCTGCGAAAATGGCTCTATAATAATCGATTATCACTCAAGATAATCGATTATCTACGTCTGTTATGAGTTTTGAAATTCAAATTTGGACCAATTTACGAAAACCCTATTCCCAGTTCTTCTCTTTTCGAAAATCATTATTTCCCAGACCCTATTCTCTCTACTTAAGGTTCTCTAAGGCTCTCTCCAAAATAACAATCCTTTTTCATACAAAAGTTAAGAGTTGTGATTGCTAGAGAACTTTCTATAGGGAAGAAAAATGGGCTTTTGAAAACCTAGTGTGGGCTAGAAGCGAGAAGAATCACTCAGTGGGTTTCTTGGTGGATTGTGTATTGTGTCATCTCTACGAAAAGTTGTTGTTCATCCTTTGTGGATTCAAAGGAGGTGTTCATCTCTTATGTGACTCAAGAGAGGTATTTTCTATTCCTTATCCTTTTCAATTTTTAATCTGTTGTAACTTGTGATTATAGTGATAGCGTTAATCCTCTTTTAGAGTGATTAACAACTGGACGTAGGGTCTTTTGATCCGAACCAGTATAAATCAACTGTGTAATCTTTTTTCCCTTATCTCTTTACATTACAAACATTTTAATCAGTAAAATTTGGGGAAAATTTTTAAAACCCTAATTTTTTTTATAAGAAACCAATTCACCCCCCCTCTTGGTTTTTGTCCCTAAACACGAACATTTCGCTAAACGATTGTAACACAGTGTCATGGAGAGTATATTTTGGTTAATCGCTTCTAAGCTCTGGGCAAGTCCCTCCTGCCTCTGACCAAATGCCTCTAGCCGCAGTTCAAAGGTGTCCTGCCTTAAGGACATCTGGTCCAACTGTTGGCAGAGGATCTGGGACTCAGCATCTATATGCTGGTGGACACTGGTGATGTCGTCTCCATATTGTCGGTGCTGCTGCTGCTGAAAATTTGGGGGTATGGAGATGTCGTCCGACTCATCCAAATCCCGGATGTCGAGCGTCATGGCGAGTGTTGGGTGTAATACCACCTCGGATCCCTGCCTAATGAGCATGCCCATGTGAACGAGCATTGACCCACTAATAGGCTCGGGTATGTCCTCCCCGTTAGCACATCCTCATAGCTCAGCCAGGGGAGTGATGAAGGGAGCTATCATGATGGTCCCTGTGGGGTGGCTCCCGAAATCCTTCAGTGCCTTCAGGAGGAAATATCCTGGGTTGCACCTATACCCCTGGAACGTACAGTGCATGACGAAGAGGTCAAGTTGGGTGATTTTACCATGACTCTCTTTCCGTCCGTGTATCGTCCCTGTCAGCAGCTTATGGAAGATGTAGAAAGGTGGACTCAGGGTTGATCCCTTCAGCTGGGCCGACATGATTTGGGATCCAGTGAGGTCCTCCCAAATGTCACTGGTTGTGAGGGCAGCTGGTGTCTCATAGAGCGCGTTTTGGTATTTTGGGGTCAGAGTGTTCGCTGGCTGGTTGAAGCCCATGATGACGTTGAACTCATCCAGTGTCATCATTTTGTATGCCTCATTCATGAAGTAGGAGTCTGCCCTTGCCGGAGGGACACCCGAGTACATGGTAGGCATGTCTACCAGTGTCACGGAGGCGAGGAACTCCATCGTGGCCTCTCCAAAAATGCGGGTAGGAGGAGCTCTGAGGAGGAAATCCCACCCTATGTTGTGGATGTAATTCCTTACATCCTCATCCCAACCGAACATGGTCAGGATGTCGAAATCTAGCTGAAGCATAGGGTACCAGGCGTAGCTCCAGATGTTATCGAGCCTAGTCTGGTGCTGAGGCATGAGTTGAGCAGGATTTGGTGGTGCTTGCAGAGTCGGAGCACTCCGAGTGGGTCCACGACCACGCTTCCTAGGTTTGATGGATTCTCCTTGATGCATTTTTGCTCAATCACACTTAGATATGCAAGAAGAGGTATGGGATGAGGAGAGAATGCAAGAATGAGATGCATTGGAACTGCCCTAGATGTGCGTATATATAGGCAAAATTTTGAAGGTCGAGACGCCCGTCCGAGATTTGGGATGACCGTCTTGTCCTAATGGAAACCTAGGACAGCTGTTTGGGAAATCGAGATGGCCATCTCGCCATTTGTGAATGGCGAGACGGTCATTCGGAAAATCGAGACGGTCATCTCGCCAAGGGGTTTTTTTTTTTAAGATGGAAAAGATAGGACCCTGTTCATCAACATCTATGCATGTAATGCTCATGATATGCGTCCTATAATACTATTTCAGTTAATACTTTCGGAAGGATTAACTGATATATTTTTTGACGATGAAGCTCTTCTGATGTCGTGTTTAACTGTACCAATTTTCCATTCCAGATTCAGCAGGACCGAAGAATAATTGAATTGAAGAGTTAGTTGTTATGTTAGTGCACTTCTTCCTTTTTTTCAGGAATTTCAATCCTCTTATTGATCACTATTTTTCATATTACCTAGTTAATCATTATAATATCGTAATGATAAGGGTCAAGAGAAAAGAAGAAACAGGACAATTGATTCAAAGGCTTGTGTTTTTAGAAGGGATTTTTTAATTTTGAAAAAGGTTTTTGTAAGAATGGCTAGCCAGGGTTGGTTAGACTGTTTAGGCTAGTTCAAACAAAACATTTTGTTGGTGAGGTTGCGTCTTTGTTTATTATGTGGCGCTTTATTATGGCTGATTAACTTCCCTAGACCGCCCTTCGGGTTTTCAATCTAGGATGTTGTGCCTCGTCCTAACTTTTGTCTAGGCTTCCTTTTTTATTTTGTTTTAGGAATTCTAGCAGACATTATTTTGTAACCCTATCTTTTGCCTAGGCTACCCTTTATTGTTGTTCGGGTTTCCTCGCGGGTTGACCCTAACTTTTGCGTAGCCCCCTTGTTGGGTTTCCTACGGGGTGATTTACCCTTTCTTTTTGGCCTTTGGCTTCTATGGGATTATTTTTATTTTTGTTTTCTCTTTGCACAACATTGTCGAAAAAGGCTTTATTATGATGGGGTAAAACCTTTCTTGTGTTTCTAACCAACAAGTGATGGCTAATTTTGCTTTTTTGATGATAGCGCATTTTTTATTATTTTAGACGCTTTTTTTGAAAACGTTTGTTTAAACATGGTTAATAATGGGGTATAGATATGAATAGCAAGAAAAGAAGCAGATAGTAAGAATTGCATTCTTTATGATTAAAAAGGAAATATGTGCCCTAAAATGCCTAGGGATCGGACTTACCCCGGGGAGTGATCTCTATCAGTCATTGGGTTTACATTCCTTAAAATCGGAAGAAGAACACCTAATAACTAAAGCTGCTCTTGACGCTTGTACCCCTCTGTTTCGAAAGATCTGATACTGTGGACGGAGGGGAGACTTTCCCTTTCTTCTTGTAGCTCGATCATTTGTAGGGTTGTACCCTAGGCCGTGCTTCGAAGGATTGTCTTTAAAATCTGATGGCTCCCTTATTCGTTGGGAATTCATACCGAGTCCCTGGCCTGGGCGGTATCCATACTTTGACATCATGTGGGCCACCTTCATATTGCTGGGAAGTCTTTCAACATTGACAATTTCAAGCGTTTGACAGGAGGTTTCAACGGTCTCTTCAGTTGCATCCACATAAGGTATGGTAGACGGCTTGCTGATCAAGATGTCATCTTCAGCTTGAACTGTGATCAGCTTGTCACCTACCACAAACTTGACTTTTTGATGGAGCGTTGAAGGTATCACCTTAGCATCATGAATCCAAGCCCTGTCAAGGATACAACTATAAGCAGGAGTGATATCCATCACGTGGAAGTCCATATTGAAGATATTGGGGCCTATTTAGATTGGCAGATTGATCTGCCCCACTACTTCACGTCTTGACCCATCAAAGGCTCGAATGACGGTGTTGCTTGGGCGCATATGGGTTCCTTGTATTGTCAGCTTGTCAAGAGTGCACTTGGGCAGTACATTCAAGGATGACCCATTATCCACAAGAACTTTGGAGATGAGGTACTCCTTGCACTTCACAGAGATGTGCAAGGGTTTGTTGTGGCTTGACCCTTTGGGAGGGAGTTCTTCATCTGTGAAGGTTAGATGATCATTGGCAGTGATGCTACCAACGATCCCTTTAAACTTGTCCTGGGATATAGTATGCGACACGTAGGCTTCGTTCAAGACCTTTCCTTTTTATTATCTTATTAATTAAAAGTGAAGGAGGGATGTATGAATGTATGCAACTTATGAATGCAATAGACAGTTGTAAATAAATAAATAAAAGTATTTTTATTTATCAAGGAAAAGTGTACATTCTCCTATACCATGCTACGAAACACATTCTGACAGAAACGAAAAAGCTTAAAGAAACCCATAGGCGGATTCTGATTCCTACGTAATTCCTCTTCGGCTTCCCGTACGTGATGAGTGAGTGCTTCGGACTGGCGATGGACTGCCTGGCTTATATCTTTACTGTACTTTTGAGCTTCTTTTATTTTCGCCTCTTGATGGACGACCAAGAGTTTTTGTACTAAGCTAACCCATCTCGGTCTTTCTCTTGCAGCACTTGACTATACTAAGCTAACCCATCTCTCTCTTTGCAGCGTAGCTCAACAAGGTTTTTGTTAAGTCTTTGGGTGGTCTCCCACCTCCGTTGCGCTTCAGACCGAGTTCTCGCGAGATCTTGTTGCATCATCTTGGTCGTTTGTGCCTATTTTTCATATTCGGCCTCAAGGTGTGCTAACTTGGAAGTCATTTCTTGGAGTTGATTATCCAGGTTGAGTTTTGGAACTTTGGATGCTCGGATAACCTCCTCATTGAAGTCAGCACATTTGTCCTTGAGGCGTTCTATATCTTGGTCCTTCTTCTTGCATTGCCTTTGCAGACCATCGATGGTAAGGATAGATTCTTGTTCTTTCTCCTCAAGGGCCCTTATCTAGGCTCCCATGATTTCTATCCTTTGGGTCAAGGCATCGACTTGATTTTGGAACTCTTCATTTGCTGATGGCGAAATGGGTGGAGCGGATGGTTGTGACATCCCTATGCTTCTTCTCCATTCCTTGTAGTCACTAGAGACAGTCACTCAGCTTTGCCTAGCTCTCTATCTCCCATGTAGACTAGTCTCTCCCATGCCCTCTGTATGGCGAGTGAGTTTGTAATATTGCATGGGCCTCCGAAGAAACACAGTCCTCTGAGCTCTTCCCATGACGACGCGGTTTGGGTTCTCATGAGTTGTCTCATACCTTTGGGGAGTAGGCTATGCAACCCCTGAGGCCCAACAGTGGTATGCTTCGATAGTCTCCGCATTTGATGAGGATAAGGCTGTGTCGGAACCAACGACAAGCCCAAGATAGGTGATAGGTGATCGATGTTCCATCGTTCCAACTCGACCTTCCACTCCATAGTTAGACGTCGGCAGAGAGGGATCTTTGAGAAGCTTGTCAAAGGATCGGGGAATATCCCCAAGTGGTTCGAGGCGTAGAAATGCGTGATACCCCAAATGAATAACAACAAAGAGAAACATATGAGTTTTCTTCCTTATTTCTGATGAAAGAATTCAATTGAAAGTAAGGTGTCGGCAAGAAATGCAGGCAAAGGACTCTTTGAGTGTTCATCCCAGGCGAAGAAGGCGTCCATAACGGCCTGATCTACTGTGTCGAGGTGAAAGGGAAATAACAAGGTCCCAAACACAATCAAAGAAAGGGTTTTGTTGAAGACAAACCAATCTGCCTTATCAGCCAAAGAGGACAGATGGTCTTCTAGCATTGCAACTTTCCATCCCTGGATATTCCCTTTTACCATCAACGCAGCCTGATGAGGCAGCAATTGGATAATGGCGGTGACCTTAGCTGCAGGAATATATGCTTCGCGATGAAAGTGGATCCCGACTGATTTGGGCCATCTTAACATGATCTCATATTCCTCCAAAGTTAGTACCGGGTCAAATTGCGAAAATTCAAAGCAATGTAGACTGGAGTTCCATAAATGGATCAAAACCCTGATGAAGACGGGATTGACACAGATCTTCAGAAGATCGAGAATCTGTCCATAAGATTTTTCGAAATTGGAGCGGACCTTGGGTGGAATTAATGCGCACAACCATTCTAACTTCTCCACATGATACCGGGGAATATCCACTTTCTTCAACTATTTACTGGACCCCTCCATTTTTATAGAAACGAAAAAAATGCATGCTATGAGTATGATGTTGATGCGAGCATGCATCAAAGTGTTTTGTTTTCCTAAACATTATCATGTTTTATTTTCTACATGATGCATGATAGTGTTTAGACTTTTTGTTCGTTTTTTCCAAGAGAAAGGAAACTACTTATATGGATGTTCATGAATTCAATGCTTAACACCATGAACAAGGTCCCATTTTCTCTTATTATGATTATTTGATTTTTATAACCCCTTTTATCTCTTCTGTTAGGCTACGTGGCTACTTAGCTTACAAAGAACCAGAACCCAGGCTAGCTAAAATGCAGATTGTCCAAGATAAAAGTGGCTTATTATAAAAGAATGGTTTAGAACCCCTTATCTCTTCTGTAGGTCCACGTGGCTACTTAGCTTACAAAGAACTTGAAACCAGGCTAGCTAAAAAGTAGATTGTCTGAGATAAGGTTGTTTACTATGAAAAGGTTTTCGAGATTTTGTTTTTATTTTTTGTTGTTGTATGATTATGCTATGCAACAAAAAAATGCAACAAAAAAATGCACAAACAATTCACTCATCTGTTAACAGTGTGATGACGTTTTTATCACGAGGTAGGGGTATCCTATAGAAAAGTGCATATTCAGGGTGATTCTAATTATCCTCACTAAGGCCAAACCCCCAACGTACCCCCATTATAGGGTTCCCACTCTTCCAGCCCTCACACCATGCATGGCACAAGGGCCTTGTCAATCTTTATGCCAGAAGAGGAAGGTTATCACCTTGAGTGGTGGTTTCCGACCATACCGGTGGGCTCATGGCCCTCACTACGAAAAATCATACCTATCACCCACTCCCTAAGGTTATCCCACTTGCCCCGGGTATAGAGGGAACTGTTGTGTGCAAAGGTTTGTGTACAGTTGTTTATTTCAAACAATTGCATAAAGTAAACAGACAACAGCTATTAAAGCCAAACAGTAAATCATGTTATAAAAACAAGGGAGGGTAAAAGCATAATTTCAAGTTTTTATTTTCTAAACTTAGTCCATCACTAAATGGGATCAACTCTCTAGCTTCCCCAATGGAGTCACCATCTGTCGCTACCATCAAAAGAGGCAGTCGGAGCGATGTGATGGTTTTGAATGACTCGTGTTTTTTAAAGGAGGTGTTCAACGCCTTTAGGTTGTCTGATAACCGGGCTGAACCTAAAGGCGAGATTTTCGAAAAGGTTCGATAGAGTCGCCACCAGTGTTTTAACCTTACATTACAAGAAAATCACATATTTTCAACGGACTTTTAACGATGGATTTGTAGTCATCGAAAAATGAGTCATTACCGACGAAAATTACTAATATATCAAATATTTGTGGAATTTGGTCTTACCGACGGATATATCCGTCGGTAAAATAATAATTAGTTATTGACAGATATATCCATCGGTAAATCCGTTAGTAAATTTACAATTAATTACTGATGGATCTATCTATCGGTAAATTAACAAATATTTACCGATGGATAGTTCTGTCGGTAAAGTCATCGAAAATTTAACAATTAGTTACCGACGGATATATCCGTCGGTAAATTAACAATTAATTATCCATCGATAAATTCGTTGATAAATTAACAATGATTTGCCAACAGATATTTTCGTCCAGTAAATCCATTGGCAAATTAACAATAAGTTACCGAGGAATATATCCATCGGTAAAATTATATAATAATTATTTAATATATTCTAATAAATTAATTATTCTCCTAATTAAAAAATTAAATATTTTTTTATTTAATAATTTAATTTAATCATAATTAGATTAATTTATAATAATTTATTAAATTAAATAATTTTAAAAAATAAATATATAAATATATAAATATATTTGTATTTATATATTTACATGGATATACATTTATTTGTATATATTATAATTTATTTGTAAATTTTTATCAAAAAATTCTAGTAGCTTAGTAGTTGGAGTATTAGCCTGCAACTCTAAGATACTTGGGTTCGAAATTCTATTAATCGATAATAAATCAAAGTTATAAAAATAATAATGGGGGAAAACAAATAATAAAAATATGAAGGGGAATCGAATCTCTACAAAAATAGGCTATAAATAATTAAAAATATAATAAATAATAAAAATATTACCTACGGATTCGTGTCCGTTGATAATTTTGTAAAACATTTACCGACGGATTTATTTGTCGGTAATATTTACCAACAACCCAATTTTTGACGTATTTTTGTTATTACCAACAGATTTTGACCGTCGGTAATTTCAGTATTTCTTGTAGTGTTAAACACTGAAAAAGGTAAAGAGGCAGTGGTTTTAGAAAAAACCAACTTTGGCCATTACAACCAGAGTCGGGTAAGGGAGTTAGTTACGTGTGGGGAAGGTGTTATCACCCCACAATGCCATTTTCGGGTTCCCTATGATGGACTAGCTTATAAAATAAAGAATAAAAAAATTACGCTTTTACCCTTATTTGTTTGTTTTACTTGCAAAAATTAAATGTCTACATGATCCTATTGCCTAATGAACATAAGAAGAGTAGTAAAGAAAAGCAGTAAAAAAGGGAGAGTGGATAAGAAACCTCCGAAGGAAGCTTTGTATTGATCTCTTGAAGATTGAGGATGCTTTTTGGCTATCCCCTCACTCTACAACGCTGCTCACTCCTCTATTGACAGAAAGACTCTAATTATAGAGTGTCTAAAAAGAGCACTCAAACTCTAAAAATGCTTCAATGAGGTTTAAGAAGAGTATTCGAGGATAAATGCAGGTGAAAGTTGTTTAAATCGGGGAGGAGGAGCCCCTATTTGTAGGAATTCGTGTTTGTCATACCGGGACAGCCATCTCGACCCTTGTCAGGCGAGACGACCGTCTCGCCAGTCAGGACGGCCGTCTCACCACTTTAGGGTCGAGATGACTGTCTCGCCAAGTGGTGAGATGACTGTCTCATCTTATAAGTGGCGAGATGGTCTTCTGGCCAATCGGGACGACTGTCTCAGGCTTTTGGGAAAAAATTCTCTTATTTCCTGTGTAGAGGAAGCCCTCCTATCCTAATTATGAAGTCTAAAGGCTTTGCCTGTCTTTGAATGAAGATCTTCTGGTTTTATTGTGAAGCCGGACAAGATTTGGGGTCTACAGACCTTATTCATCAACATCTATGTATGTAATGAAAGTGATGAAGATCTTATTGAATTACTTTGGCAAAGATCTTGTTGTTTTGATGAAGTCAAAGGCTACTTTGTGGCAGTCAAAGGTCACTTAGATAAAAGGGTAGTGGGATTAGTGAGTCTGCATATCTGCTTAGGTATAATCATTTTTATCTCTCTGCAGTATGAGTTTCTTCCCCAAGAGAATGCAAATTTTGCCTCAAGAAAGAACTTCTATGAACCTTAAAAAACTAGCGCGATTCTCTCTTGAAAGTAGCACTTATGATTGCTTGATTGATTGCTAAAAGATGATGTTTAAAAAGTTTAAGCAACTCTGTTTATATAGAAGATTTTCAAAAGTGCTTGGTTTATTTAATCTATTAAAATAATCTTTTAATCTGTTAAAAGTCTTGTTTTAATCTGTTAAAACTTCTTTTAATCTGTTAAAAAGTTCTTGATTATTTTCCGATTTGTTTTAACCGATACGACACTCGTTTATATCAATTAAAACTCTTTGTAAAAAATCTTCCAAACTGTTTTAATCGATTGTTTTGTCTTTCAATCGATTAAAATACTGCAAAACATTCTTATAAACTTTTCTAAGTGATTTTAACTGATAACAATATGTTTTAATCGATTAAAACACTTTGAAAAAAATTCACTTAGTTATTTTAATCGATTGAAACGCATTTTAATCGATTATAATTCTGCCAAAAGATTTCATAAAACTTTCTAAGTTATTTTAACTGATAGCAAGCTTGTATTAATCGATTAAAAAATTCTGGAAAAACCTCTTAGTTGTTTTAATCGATTATTTCGCATTTGTATCAATTAAAATACTGACAAAACAACTTAAATTCTGCCAGAACACTTTTCAAAATATTCTAAGTCATTTTAATCGATTATATCAATTCTATATCAGTTAAAATACTGGCAGAAGGTTTTCAAAAATCCTTCTAATGAAAACAATCAATTATTTCGAAAACATATCAGTTAAAAACATGTTACAAAAGTGTTAAGAACATTTTAGTTGATAAAGCTTATATGCTATTAGTTAAAATAGCTAATTAAAAAACCTTTTATCAAAATACTTTGTTTTTAACCGTTTAAACATTTTTTAGAGGTATTTGCAAAATCTTTTAAATGAAGAAACCTCATGCAGCAGAGAGATAAAAATGATTATACCTAAGCAGAGATGCAGACTCACTAATCCCACTACCCTTTTATCTAAGTGACCTTTGACTGCCACAAAGTAGCCTTTGACTTCATTTTTTACTTCATCAAAACAACAAGATCTTTGCCAAAGTAATTCTATAAGATCTTCATCACTTTCAGTCTCCCCCTATTTGATGAAGACAAACACCTCTTTGACTAATAACTCTGCAGAAGAAGTCACTTTAATATATAGATTAGTGAGTATTCAAAAATTAATCATTTTCCCATTTCTCTCCCTATATTGCTACTCCCCCTAAATAAAGAAAATCAATATTATTTCTCCCCCTTTTGACTTAATCAAAAATAGGGAACAGAGGAACAAAACTAAGCATGATATGTATCAGTTTTTGAAAAACAGTAAAAGATTTGAACAAGATACCTTACTCATGTAAAGACCAATCAAAGTTGATTCAAACTTATCTTCATTAACACGTTTGTAATGAATACAATTAACACGTGTAAAGATAAGGAATCATGCTTTAGTAGCATGTTACAAGAACAACCATTAACTAAAGCCTTTAATTTTTCTTTCCAGAGTAATAATCGATTAAAAACAGGACGAAATCGATTAAAATGATCTTGTTACTAGTTTTAATCGATTAAAATAATGTTTTAATCAATTAAAATAGATTGTTATCAGTTAAAATCACTTAGAAAAGTTTATAAGAATGTTTTGCAGTATTTTAATCGATTGAAAGACAAAACAATCGATTAAAATAGTTTGGAAGATTTTTTACAAAGAGTTTTAATTGATATAAACGGTGTCATATCAGTTAAAACAAATCTGGAAAATAATCAAGAACTTTTTAACAGATTAAAAGAAGTTTTAACAGATTAAAACAAGACTTTTAACAGATTAAAAGATTATTTTAACAGATTAAATAAACCAGCAGTTTTGAAAATCTTCTATATAAACAGAGTTGCTTGAACTTTTTATCCATCATCTTTTAGCAATCAATCAAGCAATCATAAGTGCTACTTTCAAGAGAGAATCGCGCTAGTTTTTTGAAGTTCATAGAAGTTCTTTCTTGAGGCAAAATTTGCATTCTCTTGGAGAAGAAACTCATACTGCAGAGCTGCATAAATCTGGTTTGAGCGTTCTAGTTTCTTCTATTTGTTTCTTTACTTTCTTTACTGTATTGTGGGTGCCTGGAATTGTGGGCACTGGTTTCTATGGCTGGAATTTGGCTGCAGGGTTGTTCAAGAATTGGAATTTGGTTCTTGGTGAAGGTTTAGGTGCAGGGACTGGAATTTTGGTTCTTGTGGTAGATTGAGTGTGAGATTAAAGTTGTAATCTGTAAAACGTTCAATCTAGTGGAACCCAGCTGGAATTTGGCTGGAAACTAGACATAGCCCTGGGATTGGGTGAACCAGTATAAATCTTGGTTGTATCTTTCTAAACCTTTCTCTCATTTAATTCTGTCACTGCCTTTATTTTGATTGCTTGCTGTGTATGATTCAAGAACTGGTCAGAATTCTTAATCTTTGAAATAGATAATCTGTAAATTGCGAAAATCTTTCAAAGATCAATTCACCCCCCCCCCCTCTTGATCTCAGCCTACATTTCTAACATGTAATTCTCATGGTATGCGTCCTATAATACTATTTTAGTTAATATTTTCAGAGAGATTAACTGACGTATTTTTGATGATGAGGCTCTTCTAATGTCATGTTTAGCTATACCATTTTTGCCATGACCAAAGAATGATTGTGTTGAAGAGATACTTGCCATATTAGTGTGCTTCTTCCTTTCTTTAGGAATTTCAATCCTCCTATTGATCACTATATTTTCACATTACCCAGTTAATCACTAGAATATCATAGTGGTGAGGGTCAAGAGAAAAGAAGGAAGAGGATAATTAATTCAAAGGTTTGTGTTTTAGAAGGGATTTTTATTCTTAAAAAAACGGTCTTTGTAAGAATGGCTAGCCACGGTTGGTTAGGCTATTTAGGCTAGTTTAAACAAATGTTTGTTTGTGAGATTGCATCTTTAATTGATTGTTTTGCGGTGCTTATTA